>CM034148.1:36878404-37388686 GCA_019776745.2 Taxus chinensis | reverse complement strand
TCAATAGGAGTGAAGGAACTAGATCAAAGGATTAGGAAATATTTGAAGCTGGTTGGTTTAGATTGATGGTTGAATTAATAGGATGTGAATAATGAGATAAAGGATCAGGAATAGGTTGAAGATGGTTTGGGTCAGAATGGTTGGCATTCAACACCTCTAGTTGCAAGATAAGAATTGATAGAATGGGCTTTTGAATCCAAATTTCTTCACAAAATAGGGTTCCTTTCTCAAAGAAAGTAGGTCAGAAGATTTTAATGTGAGTTGGAGGAATAGGAATATAGGTCATTTCTATTCTTGTCCAGATGTATGGAAGATTTGGACTATGAAAATTTAACATGAATATTGTAAGATAAGTGGTCACATTCTTCATTATATTGTTCTTTATATCTTTCAAGATTGTCATGGTCTATTAAGGAGAGAATGTGAATTGGTTGCGGAAATGGGTTTGTTGTTGTAAATTGTAGATAATTTAGTAGATAATGGTGTAGAATATGGTAGGTATAAGGGTGTAGAAAATGGTTTGTGTAGGAAAGTGGAATATATAATGGGAGTTTTTGTGTTAATGATGTAGGTAATGATGTAGACATATTTTAATAGGACTTGATTATAGGCTTGTTGTCTTGTTGAACCATAGTAAAACCATCACACAATCACCTAAAATATAAAATAAACTAAATGGGTGTGAATTACAAAAATCAGACAAAAAAACAAGAAAAATGAGTTTTTTAGATTTTCTTTATTAAGTATGAGAAACGTGAAATGTGTATAAAATGGTTAACAAGGGTCCTAGGAAATGACAGTATGGCTAGTTTAGGTATGTTTTATGGGTAGATTCTCGATATACCCAAAGTATGTGAGTCAAAATGTATGAGCTGCCAATACGGGAATGGTACTGAGGCTACACCCTCACTTCACTAGCCACAGAGATAAGGGTTTTTGGGATTTTTCCAATATACAAAATGAAGACAGGTGATGATTACTTCGCCAAAACATTGAGTCAGATTATGTGTTGGTGATCAAATCCAAGTAGATATCCACCTGGGTTAGGAGTGTTTGGTAGGAGTGTTTTTTAAATGATTTTTTGATTTTTTTAGTGGATTTAGTTATCTGTGGGGGAAAATATAGAGTGAAGTAACTGATTATCTCTTAATAAATTACTAGTGAGCAAGAAGGATGAAGGTCATTTAAAAAAACCTAAATCAAAATATGTTTTCGATGAAGAAAATCAAGCAAATAATGCATTACTAAAATAAAAATGGAAATTTTTAGGACTCACCATAAAAAATGTTCCTATTTTATTTTTTTAGCAATTTTGAAGCAAAGCAATCTAACATCTAGCAAGAAAAAACAACTAATGATGAAGGCTACCAGGACCAAAAATAAATCAGCTACATTATGGTTATGACTTCGGCTTTTCTAGGTTTAGGGATTAATTTTAATAGGTTTTAAAAATGGTATTACTGATAGGTATTCGAGAGATGAGTTAGGAAAATTGCTCAAAATGGTTTCTAGGAAGATTTGGATAGTTAGGAAAATGATTGGTTAGACTAGATAATAGGTGTTATTAAGATAAGGGGAAAATATGATTCATAGGGGATATGTTAATTTTAAAAATGGGGATGTAGTATGTGGTCTTGGGGCATGGATTTAATAATAGATAAGGTAAAAGGGGGGCGTATAGATATCAAATAATTGATTAATTGAATAGAGATAAAGGCTGTTTTATGGGATGTCTTGTGATTAATTAAAGGAGGATGCATTATAATAACTATTTGGTTGTTTAAATTCATGATTTAGAAAAGGATGCTGGAGTGTAAATTTTTGGTGTACCAGACTTACCAGAAATTGGTTTCATTATTTTAGTAAAACATGGAAATTAGTTCATCATCATCAAACTCAGGCGAGAAAACATCATAATCATATTTTTATTCTCCTTTTGACTTCTTCATCCTGAAATAAATCTTCTTCTTGATAGGTTTGAATCATAATCCTCATCTTATGTAGTTCGGATTCCTATAGTCATCCATTAGTCATGACTTAAAATCAATGACTTCTTAAATAATAAATACTTTAGGGTAAAATTAGGAGTGATATAAATTTAAGCACCTTTACACCACTACTGAGTATTTCACTCTTCACCTACACACTTAGGGTGTTGAAAACTTTATAAAAATCTCAGAGATATACAAAAATAGTTCTTCTCTTCATCTTTAGTCCTTAAAAAATAATTTATGAAAGTTTGGATATTTTCTATCCTCCCTGGGAATCTCTTCATAGATGACATGGAATTCTACACATATATTTAGTACTTTACAATGCATGACCTTCACAAGTTCATGATTCCATATAGTCTCCAAAACTAATTACATTCATACCTTAGAGTTGTCATACTAGGATTTTGTTGTAGTACTAGTTGGAGGGTATAATGAATAATATACTATCAATAAAATATCCAAATATCAAATTCCATGGACCTGATGTGATTTCCTCCTACGATGCCTCCAAAAAAAACAAGGTAACCATAAGCAAGGGAGCTCTGTTGTGAGTGTCACTTTTTGACTCACAATTTAGTGCTTCCAAAGAATATCCTTTAAGTGATTTAAACTTCATCAAAAATACCAACTCCTGATAACCAATTATATAATAAAGGAATAGAGGGGGGTGAATAATCCTTCAAAAAAAATATCCAATTGAAATTAAACTTCTATAAACCCATTAATGTTGGGCATGAGATATTATCTAAGTACAAGAAGGCACATGAGCGTCAGGACCAATGAAGGAAAAGTTATGAAAGGTAAAGGGTGTGGACAAGGGTTTTAGAAAGGGTTTCTAGGACCATGGCTCACACACACAAGGCCAAAGCAAAGGGTTTAAGGACTTAGCAAAATTAGGTGTTTCAGGGACTCACACGAGAGAAAGCGTGACTAAACTAAGCATTCAGCGTGGCTAGGTGATAGCTTGGAAAAAGTGGTGCGTCAAGAATGAAAGATTCCATGGATGTAAAGATCAAGAAATACATATTTCAGAGAGTGGAGAGCCAAATGGGAAAAGCATGCTCTCATTAGAGACCACCTTGACACTGGTGACCGGATCTACTACTTGAGAAAGGCATAGGGGTGGGAAATAAAGTTATAAAAGGATGCTTGGGTTAGAAGAAGGGAAAATGGATTGAGGAGATTGCTATCAAGGAAGAGAGGCACATAGAGAGAATGAAAGGTGAAGCTTGCATGAATAGTAAGAAGGTTCCAAAAGATTGGGGTTCTCATTTAGAGGCTATAGAAGTAATAGCTTGCTAGAGGGATGGGTCTATGGAAACTATTTTTGTAAATGGGAGGCATAGTTAGTAATTTTGCTGCATGAGTCTTATAACATTCATACATTGGCCCGTATGGGCCTTGGTAATGTAATATGGTTGTTGAACTATGATCAATATGAAATATCTTGTTCTTCAAAATATATATTGTTCATGGATGTAAAACCCTAGTGATTTCCTTTATGATATGAACCAGTATGATTTGTTTTGAGGTTTATCCCATATCGAACTAGGTATTAATTTGATATGATAAGTCATCTGAATCTCTCAAAATGAATGACAGTTCGTTACCTTTTTAAAATCTAAGTATTTCATTACGCAATGTATTCTCACAATCACATAAAGGAGGGGCTTGGCTTGTGCATTCCTTGGGTGAGTATCAACGCCCATTGGGTGATAGGCTAGTTGCATGGGATTAGCATTTATTCTAAGGGCATAAAAATGACTACATCTTGGATGAATTGTAGGGACATTTATTTTCCAATTTATTTTGGACATGGCTACTCTTGGTCATTGATGAAAAAAATTATGAGACTTTGAAGTATAAAAGCATGGTTTAAATAGTACGGAGGACAAGTTTTTCAAATTATTCAGCATAGATCTAAATGGAACACACAGCTAGGTAAAAGAGAAAAATGTACCATGAGCTATATGAAACTTTGTTCGCACAGATTTCCATGGAACCCGATGAATGCATTTGCCACATATGGCATCTAGACGAGCTAGTACTATAGATCATTCTATGGACCCAAGATGAGTCCCACAGTTGGATGAGAGGATCTACTTCGGACATGTGCTTATTGACAATAGTGGAGAGGAGTGTTGACCAACTAGATGCAGAATATGTCATTTCTACATATTCTTGTCAGATGTTGCTAAGTTTATTTTTTTGAGGGAACCTAGAGGATCATTGTACATGTTATTCCCATTTCTATGAGATATGATCATACAGTAGTTTTTGGGTGTGATGGAGTAATTACCTATGAACTATCTAAACTTTCTTGAATTGTGGTGCGGAAGCTAGGGTGGAAGAAGCTGGTGGCTATTAAGGATGAAACGGAAAGGAAGAGATATTGAATTAAGTAAAATGAGGCATGTGAAAGGGAGTTAGATAGTTACAACCATCAAGGTTATTTGCAGTGATGGATTTATGGAGGCACCGTTGTGGGAAGGAGTTGAGGTCACACAAAGGACATCGAACCTGAGAAGTCTGTGCTACCCCATCTGCAAGTGTGGAAGATATACCCTTAGGTTCTATAAGAGTTCATTGTGTGAAGAAACCAGAGCCATCAACATGCATCTAAACCCACGTAGCTCTAAACTTGACGCTGAGTGTATAGCTCAAGGGTGTAAGATTGCCTAACCAAGTGTATTGGCAACAGTAAACGAGTGTGCTCAAGAGATATTAATTTCTCTGTTGGGACATTATGTATGTAAAACCATTCCTGTATTTGGAGGGTTTTTGGACAAGGTATTAAATACACAAATTTTGGGTATACATCTGGGAGTGACACGAAGACACTAGTGGTATGTGGGGAATATCATAAACCATCGGACACAGTTTAGTGGGAGTTAGGAACACTAGGGTGACCACTTTAGGCCACTTTGTCAACTACAACGGTGGATCTAGTGGGTAAGGTTCGGACGAAATTTGGACTATAAAAAGATGGAGGATTTGTGTGGGTTTAGGAGGGACAAGAACCTGGTGGGTCTACTAGATCTATGCGAAAAGGAAACAAAGGAGGAAACCCAATGTTTGGGGTCAAGTATTGAGGATGTATTTGTTGAGATGTATTTTCAACTACTGGATTACAAAGTTTATGAGGCTGCGACAGGGATGTGCACAAGGGTTATGCAATGGTGTTTGAAGGGGATCACTACCCCGGAGGTGAAAGCGCAATTAGTTTATAATAATGTGGTCGGAACTGTGCATAGCGGTACCGCAAGTATGACCCCCCATCATATGGCATGGTATTACCACTACGTGAGAAATACTTCCTAGCCATTAGTTCCATATCCTTGAATGTGAACAAAAGAGCCTCAGGGCTCAAAGGCAGATCCAGTAAGGAATGGGTAGAATGTGTGAGAGTACGACGGCAATGGTTAAAAACTCTTTATAAAAAGAATCCTATGAAATACACCCCTCTCAACATTGCTTAATGGAATTGGTTAGGGGCATGATAACACTAAAGGGAAACTGTCACACAAGACTTTCACAGGGACCTGTGTGCGGCCTGGAGCTCCCTTACACACTGAGGGGGTTGGGAGAATTAATACCGATTGAGCGTTTCTGGAGGCTCAAATTGTACAATGCCAAGCTATTGAAGAAGCTATATGGGAACTCAATGCATGAGGGTATAGTGGTCTTGGTACACAGATTGTTTGGAAGTGGAAGGGAATACAATGATAGTGACCCCCAAAAAAATTGGTACATGCCAGATAGCAGGACTTAAAACTACCATGGGGATCAGAGACAAGTAGGTATTCATCTATAAAACACTTTCCGCACGATGTGTCTTGCTATTGTAATATTGTACCTTTATGATCCATGACACCAAGGATTGGAAGGATGATTGACCAAATTCATGTGAATTGATCTTGGTGTGTGCCAAAGTAGCCTTCCAGGTAGTTCCACGGCTGATGCTGCTGTTATGAAGGGCACTTGATGGAGGGGCGATGGAAGAGGTTTTACAAAGGTTTCCTGGTTGCAATAACACATTGGGGAAGAAGTGATCTCCCAAATGGAAAACTTTTATAACTGCAGAGCGAAATAGAATTATAAATGTGAGTGTATTGATCTATTGCAATGATCATGGTGTGGAAAGAAGCATAAGTACAAAGGAGTGTCCATAAGCTGTTTGAACATGGTGAGCCAACAAACAACGAAATGATAAAGGACACTCGGATGTAAGTATAAATAGGTTAACCCACAATTAAGTCAAGCGTGTGCATGAGTCATGATTAGAACTTTTCAAGTGATAATGGCGAGAAGAAAACAACACGGGCAAGGGATATGCCAAACCTAAAATGGTTGTAGGGAAGAAGTGGTACATGGGAAGTATCTAGAACCCCTTCTCATCAGAAAGAGGTTTTCAAGAGGATATGGAGTAATTAGTATCAAAGGAGAGGATCCAATGTCTAAATGAGGTATCAAGGTAGTGGAGATGTAGCACAAAATTTGTGACTTACGACCCCGTGTGACCTACATATCATTCACAACCTAACCTCATCACCTAACTTACACAATTATTGATAATTACCTGGTAGTGATAAATCCACATCACAATACTGCCACTATTTTGCCACCTCATAATGACCTAGCCTAACCCTAAAACTAACCTACTTAAGGACCATAACTTGGTCCACATCGACACCCATGACTAAGGACCACTTCTCGCACCAAAACCGCCTTCTAGTCACGACCAAAGCGCAACTGATCTCTCGGGATAAAAGCGCGGGGGGGGGGAGGGCGGGGGGGTCGGGTCGGGTGGGGACGGGAAGGTGCTTTACTAATATATGCCTATTTTCCTAACCGATGCCGGTCCTACTCGACGCCGTCGGTTACGTACACATCGGTTCCCATTAAATGGGCTTTCCATGAACCAAATCAAAGGTGGAAGATTTTTGGAATCAAACAGAGTCCAGATCTTGACTTGATCGAGTAGAGACAGTGGAGAAACCAGAAGAGTTGGAAGCAAAGAGATAACTTGCACTTTGTCAAAAACTAGAAGTCACATCTTGAATGTCCTCTGTTATAAGCATTTTCTTATGCTTTTTGAATCACAGTCCTCACAAAATCCCATTCCTGAATCCACTACCAGATGCCATTGACATCAACTACCATTATTTTTACTTTCATCACCTATTTCTAATATCACCATACAAAACCAGCCTATAAAAACATAGCTACGGACAGCCAGAACCACCCACGCCTCTTCTCCCCCACCCAAAAACACAAAAAAAAATGTTAACACAAAAAAAAAAAAAAAAAAAAAAAAAAATAACCAACTCTACCGATCCTAAACCCTACCGACATCGGTTACTAGTAAACCGGTATCAATTATCCTGACTACAACAGAAACCCGCATTCCCTACCCGTTTCGACAAAATAATTAATCTCTTTACAGCTTTTGTGTAATTTCATATCGGCAGGGGAACTGACCAACCTTCGAAAGGGAAGTTTTCTATTTCCTGGGCCAAAGGCAGTTCCCTCATTATTGTTAATTCAAAAATCTTAGGTCTTGTTCTTATTTGTGGTTAGTCCTTCCAAGACAAAAAGAGTTCTTCATAGTCAACCTGATCTTTCTCTACGGTACGCGCCACATCATTCGAATTCACAGGTATCCTCCTAGTCCTAACCCTTATCTGTTCTAAAAGGAATGAAAGGATAGAAGAAAACCTCTATTCCCGAAGCCGAAACATTCCGAGTGAAAAATTGTGGCACGCGTGGGACCATTTGGGTTCTTCTTTCTTGTTGCTTTCATAAGGAAGCATACTTGCTGTGTTCGTCTTCTTCAGATATTACAAGGTATTTATTATTTGGTAAAGGAAAACTCGCTTGCTTTACATCTCGCATAGGGAAGTCATCTCTTTTGCTTCCTCTCGAATATCATTTCGATTTGGTTACCCGGGCATTACATTATTGCTGTTGTTTTCAATTTTAGTGAACATGATTAAGTAATAGGTCGTACACGTGGGGGTGATATCCATGTATTGAAAAGAAATTTAATATTACTTTCACTGCCCAACACATACCGAATCCTCACAATTAACACACAAGCTCAACATCCCCCTTTTTTCCGCGGTATTCCTCCGCCCTGATGAGGGAACCGATACGAAAAACAAATTTGCCGTTTCCCCTAAAAGTATTTGTTTAGGATTCGGACAATCATCTACGTCTAAGGCTAAGACCCACAATAATTAAAATTAACCCTGGTTAATTTCTGGATTGCGTGTGTATCTTGATTGTTTTTAGTTCTGTTTTCTTTCCTCATACTCTGTCTTTTGTGATCAATAGTGGACAGTTTACTAAAGTTGTTAAAATCAAAATTCGTAGCCTTTATACTTGTTAGCCCAAAAATGCTTACACCAACATCGGCTTATCGGATAACCGACAGAGGTTACTAGGGACCGATATCGGTACTGTCTTCCGTTCTGACAAACCAGCAACCTACCAGTTTCACCAGTCTGAGTTGTTATGTCCTGACCGATTGGAAAACCCTTGTGCATACTCATGTCCATGGTGGTTATACTCGAAAGCAAGCGCTCCATGGTTTCACATGCGTTTCCGTTTCGTTGCTGAATCCCCCTTTCACTTCGTGGGGAATCCTACGGAGTACCCCGAGGTTTCTCAACTTCCTGTGGGAGATAAGACTTAACAAGTTTCTAGATTGTTAATCCTCGACTGTACAATACATTGTCTCATGCCCCTGACCGTCCGCCTGATGGTCGCTCCTTGTTGGCATGCATATTAGTATAGTGCCCATTAGCTACCACCTCAGCTTGTAACAACTACCTTGCTTCCTGCACTCTTAGCCCCGTATCCCAATCCGCAGCTTCAGAGGTTCATGCGCTCATTGGCTTCCTTTGGCTAATCTTGGCCCCACAATCTTACCACCGACTGCCCCTACCTCATCTCTCTGCAGGACTACTCGGTTCGCTGACTTGCTCTCGATCACCTATCCACACGAGCTTCCTTCTCAAGTCCGCATACCTTTTCATCCCCATACATGTATCCAGTGACCTCAAACTCATATATGGACATCCTATCGGCGCCTCAACTATTCACCTCCATACCTTATCAACACTTAACCCCATCATTGTACAGTAGAGGCCCTTGGCCCATTTGCCTCGTTTACCACAATCGCACCATCATATCATCCAACCAACGGATTTTCATTAAACAAAGATGGACAAAATGCAAAACCTGGAGCTTCTGTTTAGGACGTCGTAGCGCCTTGACATACGAGCCCCGTTGTCGAGAGCCTACTCACCCGTCCGTCCCCTTCATTCGTATCTCCTCAATGGGAATTACCCAAATTTACCCGTTTAACAGTAAGAAGTCATCAACAAACCCTTGTGATCATTCGAAACAGTTTGTTATTGCTTGCCCATGATGATGCCTGTTACTCCGCAAACATTTCCCATGTCCTTATCAGGGATTCGCCTTGGATTGGTACAGTGCTTTGCCAGCACTCAGGTCTTCTCTTTTAAACCCCATTAGCCCAATTCCGTTCTTAGATCACTTATCCATTAATCATAGCCTACGACCTTATTCTATCACCGCTCTATGCCATCTGATATTTTGTTTTTTTTTTTTTTATCGAGACGAATCATCACAGATTGAGTTGGACGATGGCGTGGCCTTATTCAACAAACTTACATTATGACTTGACCTCAGGCGACTTATCAAAATTTTTATGTGGGCATGTGCTAAGCACTTTCTCCACTCTTCAAAATTCAAACTTTGCACATTGATGAAGCCTTTACCATGGCTCGGAAATTAAATTCGAAGCCTTAGAAGAGCAGAAATTGCGTTGAGCAACAAAAAACCCATTTTGAAACTCCGGAATCGACCAATAACCAAATCCACCACTCCTCACGTGTCACTCTTCTAAATCAAAGGAGCTATCAACGTGGTGATGGTTAAATCTCAACCACCGTATAATACGCCACCAAAAACCACATATAAGTATAAAGCAGAGCCCATCAATTAGCACTCCATGGGAGAATACCTATGTGTTATCTTGGAAAATTGAACTCAAAGGCCGGAGCTATCACTCTCCTGGTTAACACCTCACTCAGGGTTTGACTCACCGTGCTTACCTTCCTGTACAAAGAAAATGACTTCTGTAACTTTCACATGTAAAATGGACATAGTCATGACAACTGCAAGATGTTGAAAAAAACATAGTGCAGGAAATTGGTTGAGCAGGCGTATAATCCTCGATAATCCTAATGCCACTGCCAACGGAATTTGAAAATCTTAACAAACCATTCCCAAACCACTCTTCACAGTAACACAAACCAGGACATCTAGCCGAGGAAAGTGTTCATGAGCCCAGCGTCTTCGTACCCAGCCAAAAGCCTCTATTCGAGAAAAATTTTGCATCAAGACCTTTCACAACACAAGAGCCCGAACCTCCTCTACCACCATCAAGCCAAAGCGAAATAAGTCCTTACCACCCCACCCCTAAAGGATTTAAATGCCCAGATTCTTTCATCAATGAGTCTTCTTATACCACTCCCTACAAGATGCGACAGATGTACTCATATCTATTTCCAAACTTCTCTTTCTACCACTCGTGTTGCAGAAGAGGGGTACGCATCCTTTCGAATCCTTAGACAGAAATCTCTTGCACCGACATCACCAAAAAATTCTTTAACAATGACAGATCATCGCGACATGCCCTCTTACCTTTAGTTCTTAAGCCTAAATCTCAAAGCCCGGCTCGACCTCTTAAACCTCTATTGATACCGTGCCTCATTTACCCTGTATGCCACCGATGGAATTGGAATCACAACAACCTTTCTTCCGTACAAAATTTTAACCCCCCCAAAAAATCCACACCTGAAGACTGTATTCTCCAGAGGATAGACAATCTGTGGAACGTTTGAGTACCCCTCTCTATCAAATGCAGATGACCGATACAGACACCTCTTTTTTTTCCTGTTTTTTTATTTCTTTTTTCTTTTTATTACTATATATCCTAAGTGTTACAGAACTCAAAATTGCCTATGTCTCAGTCTCACCCCTGTATTATACCAAGTCGCCCATTCACCTCTATTAACCTAACCACATTTTCCCCTACACTTGGACCTCCCAAGCCAAGTCAAACGCACCAGCCTAGCGACTTGATTTATCCCAAAATAAAACCGCCCTGTCCCACTAGGAGACAAAAACTCAATCCGTGCCTTTATCACAACAAAAACCATCATCGTACACCTTCCTTCCATATTGGCCTCATCTTCAACCTTGCATCAATATATCATACTCTCATGTATTTTCTTCAAACGGGACCTACGCCCTTCTGCCCTATCAGTGATCAGGGGGGTATCTCACATTATCACCCAGTACCTGTCCACCCATTAAACCTAAACAAACTCCATCATCAAAGGATTTATTATGTAACTCCCCTTTCTCCATGGTTGTTTCGCCACAACGTTCATATGTAGCCTCTATCTAACCATGCCGAAGTAGGCTTCATGCGCCAAAGAAAACCATGTTTAGTGAAAACCACGTGTCAACACCCTTGGCTTAAACCACCACCCTATGAAACACCCACGGCCCAAACATTACGAAACCCGACAACCAATCCCCTCATCCTCCTCGATTTGACCCACTCAAAGGATTCTTACGCCAAAATTCTGCTATGTTGGTGGAGAATGCCACCATTTCTCTACCCCCACTTCGACCTCTGTTATGAGCCGTCTAAAACCTCGGCTATGGTTACGATGGTCTAAAATCTGCATTACCAACGCACACCAGGACCCGTGTGGAGGGATGCAAAGCTTTACACACCATCCTGCGTCAAGTCAACCTCTCCCCGATTAAAAGGTTAAGAAAGACAACTACGAAAGGAGAGACCTTTAGCCTTCAATCCATCTCCTATCCATCTGTCCCGCCTTCACCAAGATCCATCATTCTTACAACCCACTCTGAAGGACCATGATTTATCCCAAACCTCTTTCCCTCATATCAGGTTTATGAGTTAATATGATTAGTGTTGGCTACTCGAGCGCAGAAAACACGGAGAAAGTGAAAGATTAGCAAACATGTGTCCTCTCTTTATTCATCCAGATCCGATTGCACCACCACCCAAAGTGGTTATTCATGGACCCGCTTAACCCCGTCACACATGCGAGCTTGGCCCATAGAGGCCATGATAAAAGCTTCCACCAATGCCCAATAAAATGACACTATATGATCTCATCAGACTTCCGAATCTTCATCGACAAGCTCTCGTTGAAAGTCTTCAAGGGAGCGAGTCTTACCTAATGAAACCATTCCCCTGTGCTCAATGCTAACACCCAATAAGTTGCCTCTCTCACCAAACAACCCACTGCCCCAACCACTTCTGCCGATGACCAACAAGCTACTGCAGTTAGTTTCTCGAAATATGAAATTGTCGCCTTTGTAGAGAAGACCCTGACCCTACCCTTTTCATATCGCTTCGTTGAGCCATTGGGTACGTGTGTTATGCTTGAAGGGGGGCTTGTTAGCCTAAACATATCCTTCAAAAGCCTTCCAACAAATGAATATCCATTCTAGGCATACATGTGTGCCAATCCCATCTGATTGCGGTCATTCAATGACGCTGTTTACCTCTACCTTAGAGCACCGTGATCCTCACCATTCGGGTAGGACCACGTACTTTACCCCGAACTTTCTATGTCCTTGGGGAGAGTTCCAATATAAGATATTGCTGGTCATCCTTGGATCAGGCTATGGATGCGTTTCCTCAACCATACATAGATGCATTAAAATTTTGAGTCGAGGGAAGGTCTTACACCGTAAAAGTGATCTCCCCCCCTTCAAAACTGCAATATGTTCAACGTCCAAACCATGTGTGTACCATCAAGGGGGGACCCCCGTTCATGCAAACCCAACCATCTCTTCAACTATGCTTCAGCCATTTCCACCCAAACGAGCCTACGCCTTCAAATGATGAAAACAACCGTTGGCAAAAACCAACTTCCTTCCGCAGAAAATCCCATCGCTGACCCCTTAGAGATGTTTTTCAACGCTAGCAGGGAGTATCACCTATATAACGTTAGTTCTTTCCAACCCCAAGAATACAGACAGGTACATGCAAATCTACCTATGACGTTGTGTGGGGAAGTACGCTTACGAACCACCCCATTGCTGCACCAACCTGCCGTATGGGGGGGCTTGCCATCCTCCATTACCCGAACCCCTCTGGTGTGGGCCCTTCCCATACAATTTTCAATACTGACAAAAATGTCATTTTGCCTCACCTTCTGACTCGCTGGTGCTTGGAAAGGCTTTGGTTTTGGTCTTTATGAACAAGGCCAAGACATACACTATTCCCGGACTACACGCAAACACATGATGCAAGGTCTAAGTTTCCTAAAACACCTACTCTCAAAGGAGGAACCTCAGTTAGTTTCGTCTAGAGACAACGACATCACCCTACCGAACCATAATCACCCATTTTCCTCGTCACCCACCGAGTCAATAGATTCCGAATCTATCCCTCCTAACTTTTTTTTATCATAAATGTATCTTCCTAGTCCTCTCAATTATCAACGCGAGATAATGGACCCTCTTATATCCCCCTTCTGTATCCAGACATGATCAAAGGGATTCTCCTTCGATTAAATGTTGTGAGTGCCAGGATGACGACTCTATCCGCATACCTGGGGCGGACGCATCTATATTCCAACGCCACCTTACCGTTGAAAGTCAGAACCATGTTGAAGGAATCAACTATAGAAATCAACACACAGGAGGAGGATTCATCACATTAGAAGATCGGACAATTCCCTTACGCATCAGAACAAGTTCTCCTTACTACCTTTCTCGTACTCGCAACCAAGCTTTGCTTGGTCTTACGCTGAAATGCGGAATTGAGCCTACCATTGCGTCCATAACATCATCTAAAAACCTGAGTCCAAGCCAATTAAACATAATTGCGAAAATGCATCCACACATTGCCCTCTTGGTCAAAGAGGAGCTTCAATGACTCCTTTATGTTCTCTCCTTCTACCTATTGACATCTTCAATTGGATTTCTACATCGTACCTATCACGAAAGAGCGGGGGGATTTCGGATATGACAGATTCCGAGTCTTAACATCGCTTTTTTTTTTTTTTTTGGGGGACCTAGGATGACCTTCCCCTGCCTAGCATTGACCACTGTAGATCCATGCAGGGCCATGAGATGCTCTCTCTCATGATGGTTTTCGGGATTAACAAATTTTGGTTGCCCCCGGCTGATCAACATAAAATGCCTTCATAACTCCTTGCGGCCCTTTTGTATGTGTAATGCCATGGCCTTAAGACAGGCGGTCAACTATCAGCGGGCTATACCTTACATTTATCATGGGACATTATGCAACACTATCCTTGAACATTACGTTGACGATCTTCTTGGGAAAATTCTAAACAATGTATGAACATCGCGATGTTTTATCATATTTTTGATCACCTGGTACAATATTCTATCCGCCTTCAACCAAAGAAATGTGTCTTGGTGTCCTTTCGGGAAAACTTCTTGCTTCATTTCTTTTGTGGCATTTGAGGGTTGACCCGTCTAAAGTCAAGGCTATCCTCGAACTGGCCCCGCATAACCTACCAATCTCAAAACAATGCGAGTTTAAGGAAGCTACTCTATCGACGTTTCATCTCACCAACTCCGGATCGTTTGTTCACCATTTATTGCCTTCTTAAAAAGGACATTGATTTTTATGGAGGGAAGAGTGCCACACAAGCTCTTGAAGCTCTCAAAACTTATCTCTGCAGACACGTGCTTATCCCACTTCAAGACGACCGCTTTCTACCTTTACCCTTCCGGTGGGGGGTGCATGGACACACTGTAGGGGCCATGCCGCAACATCGCGACTCTGAGAATTGAGAAACAAGCCATTTATTATATAAGTCATACTGTGGTGGCCTATGAGACAGGCGACACATGTAGCAAAGTTCTTGTTAGTGCAAATCACAGACCCCGGAAACACATCAGGCTTTCGGTTGATGTTCAGGCCTCTAGTGTGATTGCACAAACATGGAAACCTCTCTTTAAGCGTGGGACTTGTGAAACCGAGAGAGGGAGATCTCCAGAGAAGGCTGTCCGCTCCTAACTACCTGCCACAGCTATCCGTGCAGCGCAAGCTAATTTAATCCTAATCTAACTGCCCAAGGAGAAGAGAGAGAGAGCCGAAGGGAAAAAATTAGCCAAACAGCTACACTAAAACAGTGATACACCGAGAAGGAGAATGTTGGGACATCTATCAAACCTGCCATGGACAAAGAGAGGTGAGCAATGGGAAGGATGGATCAGATGCATCACAGGGCCAAGGATAGATTTCACACAGAAAATGTCCCAAAACTCCATGAACACAGCTCCAAACTGAATGAACATTTAGGGACATGCACAGATACTGCAATGAAGAAAGGAAAGGGAGAGAACAAGCAAAAACGAGAGAGGATGGATAGATGCATCACAGAAACACGTTTTTTTGCTCCAGAAGGTGCACAGAACATCATTCCAATAGTAAAAAGGCAAAAACCCATTACAGTTTTTTGCAGGTGTGGAGGCTCGAACTCCATTTCAACCTAGAGAAGAAAAGAAGGGAGCGGCCAAGCTGAAGAATGAACAACTTTAAAAAAAAAAAAATGAGCAAATGGCTTTTCATTGCATGGTCGGCCCAGGGGACAGGAAAAACATGGGGGAAAACGTGCAAGCCCATTCTCATTGATACAGATGCATTAAACAGCATGGAGGATCTTATAAACAATACCCTGTCAATTTGAGTGATTTTAGAGGCGGACTGCGACCATTTGTATTAATTTGGCTGCTAAAATGTCACTTTGCCGTGCAGAAGCAGAATGTGACCCATTAGCATTAAAACGGTGGGTTGAAAGGTGTTCTGGCCCATGACCAATGTCAGATTTCGTTTCTCGATTTTCTCTCTGTAAACCCCCCAAAAACTCGAGATTGATCCTAGAATATGTAGGGGATATCATCAACAGCTTTCATTTTTTTTTCTGCTAAAAAGAACGTGGAAAAATGAGGCTCTGGATCAAGATATGGCGCTATGAAGATTTAGGGCAGGAAAAACAAACCAGGTCAAAAACGAATTTTAAAATGTTTTCCCGCTCTTCGCCATCTGGATGACACGTGGCACGTGTGATGGAACGAGCAATCTCTCTCCTCCTCTTTCGAGGGCTTTCCTTTTGAAAATTTCTTGTGGGCCCCTTAAACTGGAAACGTGGCGCCATGCTTGTTCGGTTCGCGCTCGATTTAACTCGCCCCTTTGACCTTTTGACTTTTTCTCCTGTGGGGACACGTGGCAGTTTCGTTTTTTTAATTAGCCCGGCTCCTTCGGGCTCCTCGCGTAATTCACCTCCATTGTCTTGGAGTCCCATTTGATTTGGGCACCTTTGTGCCTGTTCGGCGGTTCGGGCATTCGTGTCCATTTGTACCAGATGTCCCATTTGATTTTGACCCTCTTGCTCATTGAGGCCGTTCGGGCGGTTCGGGCATTTTGGCCCGCTTGTCCCACTTGATTTTCGACTGACTTGACTCTTTTCGGCCGGTTTGCGCTTTTGCCCGATTGTCCATTTGATGCCTTCAGAAGTTAGCCATTTTTTCTCGTTCAAACCGGCATTTCGCGACCAAGCATATTTTGTACCAGAGCCCTGTGCTTTGCGGGCTGTTGTGCTTACTTCGGCCGAGCCGGCCGGTTCGGGCCTTTTGTCCAAATGTCCCGACTTGCCCTAGGACTAGGACTATTCATTTTTATGATTTTTTTCCTGGATCAACCTCTTGCTTCTGCAACCTTTTTTCACATCTTGCTCAGAAGCTTGCTCTTTCCTCTCGACAGGGAACTTAGAAAATATTGAGGGGAATCTAGCAACATGATTTTGGCCCGAATTCAATCATTCCTAGGACTGAATATTTTGTTTAGATGCAGGTAATCAAAAATCACCAGGGGGGGTGAATCTTGACCAACGTTTGGTGACCAGCGGGGGCATCTGCTGCTAGATGAAGATAGTAGCCTGAAGCATCCTATTGGACAATGGAGTATGAGTGGCAACCTCTAACTGATCTGAACTTTGAAAAACTCCCTCTGAGCCCTTGGAAACCCATTGAACCTGAGTGTTTCAACAAGAGGCAACAGAAAGAAAATGTGCAGAGCAGACCAGCAAGACCAAAACTAGTACAACACTGAAACTCCTAACATGCCCCAAATGGAAAAGCAAGAGTGTGCACAAGCACTTCTTTACTGAAAGCAAACCTAGCTACTTACTCTAACTCGAAGCAAAGGCAGCTAAACAAACCTGCAATTGGTGTGAGAATAGGCTTCTTCTTCAAAATTGGCAGCCTGCAAAAGATTTGGCAATGATCATGGCTGTTGGGATGGATGGAAAATCACAAGGGGTTGGTCTTCGATCCAAACATCAAGGTATCAACGAAAAATCAAATACCTCATTTTAGTGTATGCATTTGGATTGGAGAGTATGGACAGCTGATCCTTGGTACTTTGTAGACTCATCCTCATGCTCAGAAGAAGCATGATGGTTGTGGGATCTCTTTTGGGATACATGAAGACAATACCTATTGGCAAGGTCGATCGTTTGATATGCACATAGCTCTAATTTTCAACTCCAAGAATGGAGTATGCTTGCAGAACCACCTAAATGGATGAGGTGGAAGAAATGGTGGAACCTTCGAGTAATGGTACGGATACAATGAAGAAAGGGAAGATAAAAAAGGTTAAAATATATCTCTCTACTCAGTTTCTTGGGGGAGGGGGGGACTTCCTCCTCTCCGGTGTTGTTGTGGGAGAGAGAAGATTGGAAGATTTTTATCTTCCATGTTCTTCATTGGAGGAAGAGAAAGGACAGAAGGATTCCACCATTTCTTCCACATCATCCATTTAGGTGGGTCTGCAAGAAGACTCCATTCTTGGAGTTGAAAATTAGAGCTATGGGCATATCAAACGGATCAGACCTTGCCCAATCAGGTATTTGGCTTCATTGTAGCCAAAAGAGAAGCCACAACCAGTCATGCTTGCTTCTGAGCATGAGGATGAGCTACAAAGTACCAAGGATCAGCTGCCATACCTCTCCAATCCAAATGCAGAGCAACTAAAAGAGGTATTGGATTTTCAGTTGATACCTTGATGATTTGGATAGAAGACCAACCCCTTGTTGATTTTTCCATCCATCCAAACAGCCATGATCAGTGCCAAATCAATTGCATGGCTGCCAATTTTGAAGAAAGGAAGCTATTTCTCACAACCAATTGCAGGGTTGTTTAGCTTGCCTTTGCTTCGAGTTAGAGTAGAGTAGCTAGGTTTGCTTTCAGTAGAAGAAGTGCTTGTGCACACTCTGCATGTTCCATTTGGGGCATGTATGATTTCAGTTTTGTACATAGTTTTGGTCTTGCTGGTTCTGCTCTTGCACAGTTCATTTCTGTGGCATCTTGGTGAAGACA
This sequence comes from Taxus chinensis, assembly GCA_019776745.2. Classification (NCBI taxonomy): domain Eukaryota; kingdom Viridiplantae; phylum Streptophyta; class Pinopsida; order Cupressales; family Taxaceae; genus Taxus; species Taxus chinensis. The sequence goes on along the minus strand of CM034148.1, from coordinate 37,370,189 downwards.
CTCTAGGTTCAATGGGTTTCCAAGTGGCTCAGAGGGAGGTTTTCAAAGTTCAGATCAGTTGCAGGTTGCAACTCATGACTCCATGTCCAATGGATGCTTCAGGCTACTGATCATTCATCTAGCAGGCAGATGCCCCCGCTGAGTCACCAAACTGTTGTCAAAATTTCACCCCCCCTGGGTAATTTTGATAACATGCATCAGAATATTCAAGTCCTAGGAAAATTGATTGATTCGGGGCCAAAAATCATGTTGCTAGAGTCCCCTCAAATATTTTCTAAGTTCCCTGTCTGAGAGGAAAAGAGCAAGCTCTGAGAAAATGTGAAAAAAGGTTGCAGAAGGCAAGTAGGTTGATCCAGGAAAAAATCATAAAAATGAATAAGTCCTAGTCCTAGGGCAAGTCGGGACATTTGGGACAAAAAGGCCCGAACCGGCCGGCTCGGCCGAAGTAAGCACAAACAGCCCGCAAAGCAACAGGGACATCTGGGACAAAAGTATGCGGTGGGCGCGAAATGCCGGTTTGAACGAGAAAAAATTGGCTAACTGCTGAGAGGGAATCAAATGGGACAATCGGGCCAAAAAGGCGCAAACCGGCCGAAAAGAGTCAAGTCAGTCCGAAGCAAAGTGGGACAAGCGGGCCAAAAATGCCCGAACCGGCCGAATCGGCCGAAATGAGTCAAGAGGGTCCAAAATCAAATGGGACATCTGGTACAAATGGACACGAAATGCCCGAACCGGCCGAAATGAGCACAAAGGGCCCAAAATCAAATGGGACATCCAAGACAAATGGAGGTGAAGTACGCGAAGGAGCCGAAGGAGCCGAGGACTAATTAGAAACTGCCACGTGTCCTCACAGGAGAAAAAGTCAAAAGGTCAAAGGGGCGAGTTATCGAGCGCTGAACCGAACCAATGAAATGGCGCCACGTGTCCAAGTTTAAGGGGCCCACAAGAAATTTCAAAAGGAAAGCCCGCGAAAGATGGAGGAGAGAGAATTGCTCGTCCAATCAGCACGTGCCACGTGTCATCCAGATGGCGAAGAGCGGGAAAACATTTTAAAATTCGTTTTGATCTGTTCCGTGCCCTAAATCTTCATATCGCCATATCTTTTGATCCAGAGCTCAGATTTCCACGTTCTTTATATCAATGGAAAGCTGTTGAGATTATCTACATGATTCTAGGATCAATCTCGAGTTTTGGTGTGGTTTAAAGAGAGAAAATCGAGAAACGGATCTGACATGTGGTAATGGCCAGAAGCGACCTTTCAACAACCCGTTTTAATGCTAATGGGTCACATTCTTCTTCTGCACGGCCAGAAGTGACATTTTAGCAGCCAAATTAATACAAATGGGTCGCATTCTCCTCTAAAATCACTCAAAGTGACAGGGTATGGGTTGGTAAGATCCTCCATGCTGATTTAATGCATCTGTAGTCAATGAGGAATGGGCTTGCACGTTTTCCCATGTTTTCTGTCCCCTGGGCTCGACCCATGCAATGTAAAAGCCAGATTTGGCTCATTTTTTTTTTTTTAAAGTTGTTCATTCTTTCAGCTTGGCCCTCCCTTCTTTTCTTCTCTAGGGTTGAAAATGGAGTTCGAGCCTCCACCCTGCTCTGTAATGGTGTTTTTTGCCTTTTACTATTGGAATGATGTTCTGTGCAAACTTCTGGAGCAAAAAAACGTGTTCTGTGATGCATCTATCCATCCTCTCTCGTTTTTGCTTGTTCTCTCCTTGCCTTTCTTCATTTGCAGGTATCTGTGCATGTCTAAATGTTCATTGCAGGTTTGGAGCTGTGTTCATGGAGTTTTGGGACATTTTCTGTGTGAAATCTATCCTTGGGCCTGTGATGCATCTGTCCATCCTTCCCATTGCTCACCTCTCTTTGTCCCATGGCAGTTTTGATAGATGTCCAACATTCTCCTTCTCTGGTGTATCACTGTTTTAGTGTAGGCTTTTGCTATTTTTTCCCTTCTCTCTCTCTCTCTGTCTCCTTGGCATGGTTAGATTAGGATTAAATTAGCTTGCCTGCACTGGAATAGCTTGTGGCAGGTAGTTTAGGAGCAGGAACTAGCCTTCTCTGGAGATTCCTCTCTCGGTTTCACAAGTCCCACGCTTAGAGAGAGGTTTCCATGTTGTGCAATCACACTAGATGCCTGAACATCAACCTAGAAGCCTGATGTGTGTCCAGGGGTGCTGTGATTTTGCACTAACAATAACTTTTCTACATGTGTATACCTAGTCTCATAGTCCACCAAAGTATGACTTATATAATAAATGGCTTGTTCTCAATTCTCAGAGTCGCGATGTGCGAGCATGGCCCCTACAGTGTGGTCAGTGGCGGAAAGGTAAAGGTAGAAAGGGCGGTCGTCTTGAGGTGGGATAAGCACGGGTGGCTGCAAGAGATAAGTTTTGAGAGCTTCAAAGGCTTGGTGGCACTCTTCCCTCCATTAAAAATCAATGTCCTTTTTAAGAAGGCAATGAAAAGGTTGACAACGATCCGAGAGTTGGGAGATGAAACGTCGAATAGATTGGAGCTTACCTTGTAAACTACGCAATTGTTTGAGATTGGTAGGTTGGGGCATTTCGAGGATAGCCTTGACTTTAGACGGGTCAACCTCAATGCCACGCAAAAAGAAGATGAAGCCAAGAAGTTTTCCCGAAAGGACACCAAAGACACATTTCTTTGGTTGAAGGCGGATAGAATATTGTAACAGGTGATCAAAAATAATGGTTAAAACATCGAGATGTTCACTACGATGTTTAGATTTTCCAAGAAGATCGTCAACGTAATTTTCAAGGATAGTGTGCATAATGTCATGAAAAATGTAGGTCATAGCCCGCTGATAGGTTGCACCAGCATTCTTAAGGCCAAATGGCATTACACGATAACAAAAGGTTCCCCAAGGAGTTATGAAGGCAGTTTTATGTTGATCAGCGGGGGCAACCAAAATTTGGTTATATCCCGAGAAACCATCCATGAGAGAGAGCATCTCATGGCCTGCAGTGAGATCTACAAGTTGGTCAATGCTAGGCAGGGGGAAGTCATCCTTAGGGCAAGCGAGGTTAAGATCTCGGAAATCTGTGCATATCCGAAGTCCCCCCGTCTCTTTCGTGATAGGTACGATGTTAGAAATCCATTGAGGATAGTCAATAGGTAGAATGAAGGAAACAGAAAGGAGTCATTGAAGCTCCTCTTTGACCAAGAGGGCAATGTGTGGATGCATTTTTCTCAATTTATGTTTAATTGGCTTGGAATCAGGGTTTAGAGTGATGTTATGGACGGCAATGGTAGGATCAATTCCTGGCATGTCAGCGTAGGACCAAGCAAAAGCTTGGTTGCGAGTACGGAGAAAGGTAGTAAAGGAGACTTGTTCTGATGCGTTAAGGGATTGTCCGATCTTCATAATGTGAGGATCCTCCTCCGTGTGGATGTTGATTTCTATAGTTGATTCATTCAACATGGTTTGACTTTCAGACGGTAAGGTGCGTTGAATATAGGAGTCGTCCGCCCCAAGGTAAGTGAGGATGGAGTCGTCATCCTGGCACTCAACAACATTAATCGAAGGAGAATCCTCTTTGATCATGTCTGGATACAGAAGGGGGATAGAAGAGGGGTCCTCATTATCGCGTTGATAATTGAGAGGACCTAGGAAGATAGCATTTATGAGAAAAAAAAGTTAGGAGGGATAGATTCGGAATCTATTGACTCTGTGGGTGACGAAGGCAAAATGGGTGATGATGGTTCGGTAGGGGTGATGTCGTTGTCTTCTAGAAGAAAACTAACATGAGGTTCCTCCTGTGTTAGTGTTTTAGGAAAACTGAGACCATTGCGATCATTGTGTTTGCGTGTAGTCACGGGAATGAGTGTATGTTGGCCTTGTTCATAAAGACCAAAACCAAAGCCTTTCCAAGCACAGCGAGTCAAGAAGGTGAGGGCAAAACAATGATTTGTCAAGTATTGAAAATCGGATTGGAAGGGCACCACACCAAGAGGGGGTTCATGGGTAATGGAGGATGCGTTAACACCCCCATACGTCAGGTTGGTGCGGCAATGGGGTGGTCCGTAAGAGATTACTTCCCCCACACGACGGTCATAGGTAGGATGTTGCATGTACCTGTCCGTATTCCTGTGGGGTATGGAAAGAAATAACGTTATATAGGTGATACTCCCCTAGCGTAAGGCATTGAAAAACATCTACTAAGGGGTCAGCGATTGGGATGTTAGCTGCGGGAAGGGAAGTGGTTTTTGTAACGGTGGTTTCATCAGTTGAAGGCGTAGGTGCGGTTGAGGTGGATGGTTGAGGCACAGTTGAAGAGGATGGTTGGGTTGAATGAATGGGTGTCTTGATTGGTACAAGCACATCGTTTGGACGGTATAACATATTGCAGGTTTTAAAGGGGGGGAGGATCAACTTTTACGGTGTAAGACTTCCCCTCGTACTCAAATTTTATGCATCTATGTAATGTTGAGGGAACACATCCCATAGCCCTGATCCAAGGACGACCCAGCAATATATTATATTAGAACTCTCCCTCAAGGACATAGAAGAGTTTGGGTAAAGTACGTGGTCCTACCCGAATGTTGAGGATCACGGTGCCTAAGGTAGAGGTAACAGCGTCATTAAATGACTGCAACATGATGGGATTGGCACACATGTAGCTAGAAGGGATATTCATTTGTTGGAAGGATTTTGAAGAGATGATGTTTAGGCTAGCGCCCCCGTCAATCATAACACGACGTACCCAAATGTCCCGGACGTAAGCGGAGATGAAAAGGGCAGGGTCAGGGTCTTCTGTACCAAAGTCGACAATTTCATCTTCAGAGAAACTGACTGCAGCAGCTTGTGGTACAGAGGCAGAAGTGGGTTGGGGCAGTGGGTTGTTTGGTGAGAGAGGCAACATGATTGGGTGTTAGAATGGAGGCAACGGGCAGGGTTTCATTAGGTAAGACCTCGATCCCTTGAAGAATTTCAACGAGAGATTGTCGATGAGATTCAGAAGTCTGAATGAGATCATATAGCGTCATTTTTACGGGTGATTGGTGAAGCTGTTTGATCATGGCTCGATGGGCAACTCCATTAGAGACGGGGTAAGTGGGTCCATGAATAACCACTTTGGGTGGTGGTGTAATCGGGATGCTGGATGGAGAAAGAGAGGACGCATGTGTGCTATCTTTCACTTTCTCATTGTTTTTCTGCACTCGAGTAGCAACACTAATCATATTAATCTCGTAAACCTGAGATGAGGAAGAGGTTTGGGATAAATCATGGTCTTCAAGAGGTGGGGTTGTGATAATGATGGATCTTGGTGAGGCGGGGACAGATGGTATAGGAGAGGGAATTGAAGCTAAAGGTCTCTCCTTTCGTAAGTTGTCTTTCTTAACCTTTTTATCGGGGAGAGGTGACTGACGAAGGATGTTTTTTAAAGCTTTGCATCCCTCCACATCGTGTCCTGGTGTGCGGTGATAAGCGCAGATTTTAGACTCATCGTAACCTATAGGCCGAGGTTTTAGACGGGTCATAAGGTCTAAGTGGGGGTAGAAAAATGGTCGCATTCTCCACCAACATAGCAAGGATTTTGGCGTAAGATCCTTTGAATGGGTCAAAATCGGAGGAGGATGAGGGTATTGGTTGTGCGGGTTTCGGTAATGTTTGGGTGTGGTTGGTTCGTATGGGTGGTGGTTTAGCCAAGGGGGTGTTGACACATGGTTTTCACTAAACGTGGTTTCTTTGGCGCATGAGATACGTTTAGCTGGTTAGATGATGAGGCTACAGATGACGTGATGGTAGCGGGAAACAACCACGGAGAAAGGGGGTGAGTGACAGAAAAATAAATCCTTTGATGATGGAGTTTGTTTAGGTTTAATGGGTGGACAGGATACGTGGGGTGATAATGTTGATATACCCTTAGATCTCTGTATAGGTGTAGAAGGCGTAGGTCGTTTTGAAGAAAATACAGGAGGTATGATATATTGATGCAAGGTGGAAGGATGAGGTCCTAATATGGAAGGCAGGTGTGACGATGATGGTTTTGATTGTGATAAAGGCATGGATTGAGTTTGTCTCCTAGGTGGCAGGGCGGCTTTATTTTTGGATAAATCAAGTCACTTAGGCGGGGTGCGTTAGACTGGGCATTGGTGAGGTCCCAAGTGTAGGGGGAAAATTTGGTTAGGTTAATAGAGGTGGATGGGCCTACTTGGTATAAATACGGGGGGTGAGACTGAGGACATAGGCATTTTGAGTTTCTGTAAACACTTAGGATATATGGTAGAGGTGTCTGGATCGGTCATCTACATTTGAGTAGAATAGGGGGTACTCAAACGTTCCCACAGGATTCGTCTATCCTCTGGAGAATGACAGTCTTCAGGTGTGAATTGCAAATTTTGTACGGAAGAAAGGTGGGTTGTGACTCCAATCCACTGCGGGTGGGATACAGGGGGTAAATGAGGCACTGTATCAATAGAGGTTAAGAGGTCGACCGGTCTTTGAAAAGATTTAGGCGATGAAGAACTAATAGGTAAGAGGGCATGTTCGAGAGGATCTGTCATGGTTAAAGAATTTGGTGATGTCGGTGCAAGAGATTTCTTGTCTAAGGATGTCGAAAGGAGTGGCGTACCTTCCTCTTCTGCAACAAGAGTGGTAGAAGGAGAAGTTTGGGAAATAGATAGATTAGATAACATCTGTTCGCAGTCTTGTAGGGATGTGGTATAAGAAGACTCATTGATGGGAAGAGAAGTCTGGGCAGTTAAATCCTTTATGGGTAAAGGAATTATTTCGCTTTGGCTTGATGGTGGTAAAGGAGGTTCGGGCTCTTGTGTTAGTGAAGAGGCTTGATTCAAAATTTTCTCGATAGAGGCTTTTGGCTGGGTATCGAAGACTGCATGGATCTCATGAACACTTTCCTCGGCTAAGATGTCCTGGTTTGTGTTACTGTTGGAAGAGTGGTTTGGGAATGGTTTGTTGAAGATTTTCAAATTCCAGTTGGCAGGGGCATTAGGATTATCGAGGGTTATATCGCCTGCGTCAACCATTTCCTGCACTATGTTTTTCAACATCTTGCAGTTTTCATGACTATGTCATTTTACATGGTGAAAGTTACAGAAGTCATTTTCTTTGTACCAGGAAGGTATAGCACGGGTGGAGTCAAACCCGGAGTGAGGTTTAACAGGAGGCAAGGTGATAGCTCCGGCTTTGAGCAATTTTTCCAAGATAACAGCATAGGTTTCTCCCATGGGAGTGTAATTGATGGGCTCTGCTTTATACTTATAGGTGGTTTTTGGTGCGGTATTAGACGGTGTTTGAGATTTAACCATCACCACGTGGATAGCTCCTTTTGATTTAGAAGAAGTGGACACGTGAGGAGTGGTGGTATTTGGTTTATTGGTAGATTCCGGAGTTCAAAAATTGGGGTTTTTGTTGCGCAACCGCAATTTCTCTTCTTCTAAGGCTCGAATTTCTAATTTCCGAGCCATGGTAAAGGCTTCATCAAATGTGCAGAAAGTTTGAATTTGAAGAGTAGGAGAAATGTGCTTAGCACATGCCCACATAAAAAGTTTGATAAGTTCAGCCTGAGGCAAGGCATATGTAAGTTGGTTGATAAGGCCACGCCATCGTCCAACGAAATCTGTGATAGATTCGTCTTCGAATTATCAGATGGCATAGAGGTCGGTGATAGATAATTTCTTAGCTATGTTAATGGAGAAGTGATCTAAGAAAGATTGGGCTAATTGGTTAAAAGAGAAGACTGAGTGCTGGGCTAAAGCACTGTACCACTCCAAGGCGAGTCCTGATAAGGACATGGGAAATGTGCGGAGTAACAAGGCATCATCATGGGCAATCAAATAACAAGCATGTCTAAATGATCACAAGTGTTGTTGAGGATCTTCTTTACTGTTAAAACGGGTAAATTTTGGTAATTCCCATTGAGGAGGATACGAATGAAGGGGGACAGACGGGTGAATAGGCTCTCGACAAACTTGCTCGTATGTCAAGGCGCTACGACTTCCTGAAACAGAAGCCTCCAGGTTTTGCATTTTGTCCATCATTTGTTTAATGAAATCCGTGGTTGGATGAGATGATGGTGCGATTGTGGTAAACGGAGGCAAATTGGGCCAAGGGCCTCTACTGGACAATGATGGGGTTAAGTGTTGATAAGGTATGGAGGATGAATATGTTGAGGCGACCGAATAGGGATGTCCCATATAGGATGTTGAGGTCACTGGATACATGTATGGGAATGAAAAGGTAGGCGGAGCTTGAGAAGGAAAGCTCGTGTGGATAGGTGGTAGAGAGCAAGTCAGGAACAGAGTAGTCTGCAAGAGAGATGAGGTAGGGGCAGTCGGTGGTAATGATATGTGGGGTCCAAGATTAGCCAAAGGAAAGCCAATCTGAGTCGCATGAACCTCTGAAGCTGTCGGATTGGGAGACGGGGCTAAAGGTGCAGGAAGCAAGGTAGTGTTATCAAGCGGAGTGGGAGCTAAATGAGCAGCTATACTAATAGGCATGCCAACAAGGAGCTGACCATCAGGCGTACGGTCAGGGGCATGAGACAAATAGTATTGTACAGTAGTAGGATTAGCATCTAGAAACTTGTTAAAGTCCTTATCTCCCACAGGAATTTTAGAAACCTCGCTGGTATCCGTAGGATTCCCCACAGAATGTGAAGGGGGTGATTCAGGCAAAGAAACGGAGAAAGCATGTGAAACCATGGAGGCGGCTTGCTTTCGAGTGATAACAACCATGGACAGGAGTTCACAATAGGGTTTCAATCTGTCAGGAACAGAAACAAACTCAGACTGGTGAAACTGGTAGGTTGCTGGTTTGTCAGGAATCGGGAAAGACAGTAACCGATATCGGTCTAGTAACCGATGTCGGTTATACTATAGCCGATGTTGGTGTAAGAATTTTGGGCTAACAAGATATAAAAGGCTACTAATTTTATTTTTAACAACGTTTAGTATACTTGTCCAATTATTGATCACAGAAGACAGAGTATGAGAAAGAAAACAGAACTAAAAACAAGCAAGATACACACGCAAATCCAGAGATTAACCCTAGGGTTAATTTTAATTATTGTGGTCTTATGCCTTTAGACGTAGAATGATGTCAGAATCCTAAACAAAATACTTAGGGGAAACGTCAAATTTGTTTTGGCTTATAAGGTTACCTCAATCGGGCGGAGGAATACCGCGGAAAAAGGGGGGATGTTTGAGCTGTTGTGTTAATTGTGAAGTGATTCGGTATGTGTTGGGCAGTGAAAGTAAGATTAATTTCTTGTCAATACCATGGATATCACCCCCACGTGTACGACCTATTACTTAATCTATGTTCACTAAAATTGAAAACAACAAGCAATAATGTAATGCACGTGTTTTAAACCCAAATCGAAAATGATATTCGATGAAGCAAAAGAGATGACTTTCACTAATGCGAGATGTAAAAGCAAAGCGAGTTCTTTTACCAAAATAATAAAATACCTTGTGAATATCTTAAGAAGAAGAAAACAGCAAGTATGTTTCCTATATGAAAGCAAGCAAGAAAGAAAGAAACCCAAAATGGGTCCCACCGGGCGTGCCAAAATGTTTCACTCGGAATGTTTCGGCTTCTGGGAATAGAGTTGCTTCTATCCTTTCATTCCTTTTAGAAACAGATAAGGGTTAGGACTAGGAGGAATACCTGTGGAATGTCGAGATGATGTGCGCGTACCGTAGAGAAAGATCAGGTTGACTATGAAGAACTCCTTTTTGTCTTGGAAGGACTACCTACAAATAAGAACACAAGACCATAAGATTTTGATTAAACAATAAATGAGGGAACTGCCTTGGGCCCAGGAAATATAAAACTTCCTTTCGAAGGTGGTCAGTTCCCCTGCCGATATGAATTAATACAAAAGACTGTAAAATATCAATTAAATTATTTTGTTGAAACGGGTAGGGAAAGGCTGGTTTCTGGTTGTAGTCAGGATAATTGATACCGGTTACTAGTAACCGATGTCGGTAGGGTTTAGGATCTGTAGGTTGGTTGTTTTGTGGGGTGGTTGTGCTGTAAGGTAGCTATGTTGTTTATAAGGCTGTTTTTATGGGTGATATTAGGAAATGAGGTGATGAGAGGTAAAATAATGATAGTTAGATGCAATGGCATGCTGGGTAGTGGATTCAGGAATGGATTTATGAGGACTGTGATTCAAAAAGCATAAGAAATGTTATAACAGAGGACATGCAAGATGTGACTTACTAGTTTTTGACAAAGATGCAAGTTGATCTCCTTTGCTGCCAACTCTTCTGGTTTCTCCACTTGTCTCTACTCGATCAAGTCAAGATCGCTGATCACTCCCAATGACTCTGTTGATTCCAAAAATCCTTCCACCTTTGATTTTGGTTCAGGGAGCCCATTTATAGGGAACCGATGGTGGTTACGTAACCGACGGCGGTCGAGTAGGAACCGGCATCGGTGAGGAAAAAGTAGGCTATATTTAGTAAAATAGCCCACCTTCCCTGCTTTTATCCCGAGAGATCAGTTGCGGGCTTGGTCAAGTGACTAGAAGGTCGGTTTTGGGTGCGAGAAAGGGGTCCTTAGTCATGGGTGTAGATGTGGACCAAGTTATAGGTCTTAATTAGGTTAGTTTAGGGTTAGGGCTAGGTCATGATGAGGTGGCAAAATGAGGGTGGCAGGTATGGTGATGTGGATTTATCAATTACAAGGTAATTAATAAATAATTGTGTAAGGTTTAGGTGATGAGGTTAGGTTGTGAAATGAGATGTGGGTCACAAGGGGTCGTAAGACACAAATTTGGTGTCTACATCTCCAACTACCTTGAATACTCATTTAGACATTGGATCTCTCCTTGTGATACATAAATTACATCCATAGTCTCTTGATAAACCTCTTTCTGATGAGAAGGTTCTAGATACTTCCCATGTACCACTTCTTCCCTAAAAACCAGTTTATGTTTTGGCATATCCCTTGCACGTGTTGTTTCTTCTCGCATTATCACTTGAAAAATTTCTAATCATGACTCATGCACCACTCTTGACATTAAGTGTGGGTTAACCTTATTTATACTTACCATCCGAGTGCCTTTATCATTTCGGTGTTGTTGGCTCACATGTTCAAACAGCTTAGGACACTCCTTGTACTTATGCTTCTTTCCACACCATGATCATTGCAATAGATCAATACACTCACATTTATAATTCTATTTCGATCTGCAATTATAAAAGTTTCCATGTGGGAGATCACTTCTTCCCCCAATGTGTTTATTGCAACCATGAAAACCTTTGTAAAAACCTCTTCCATGCGCCCCTCCATCTACGTGCCCTTCATAACAGCAATCATCATCCTTGGAACTACCTGTAAGGCTACTTTGGCACACACCAAGATCAATGTCATCATGAATTTGGTCAATCATCCTCCAATCCTTGGTGTCATGGGTCATAAAGGTACAAATATTACAATAGAAAGACACATTCTTGCGGATAAAGTGTTTTAGTAGATGATACCTACTTGCATCATGATCCCCATGGTAGATTTTATAGTCTGCTATCATGGCATGTACCAATTTTTGGGGGTAACTATCATTTGTATTCCCTTCCACTTCACAATCTGTGTACCAGAGACCACTATGAACCTCATGCATTGAGTTCCCATATAGCTTCTTCAATAGCTTGGCCATTGTATCAATTTGAGCCTCCAGGAAAGCGCTCACATCGGTATTAATGCTCCCAACACCCTCAGTGTGTAGGGAAGCCTCCAAGGCCTCACACAGGTCTGTGAAAGTCTTGTGTGACAGTTCCCTTTAGTGTTATCAATCCCCTAACAAACCATTAAGCATGTTGAGAGGGGTGTATGTCATAGGATTCTTTTTATAAGAGAGTTTTGAACCATGCGTCGTACTCTCACACATTCTACACCATTCCTTACTGGATCTCCTTTAGAGCACTGATGCTCTTTTGTTCAAATTCAAGGATATGGAACTATGCTAGGAAGTATTTTCTCAATGTAGTGTAATCCATGACCATATGATGGGGGTCATACTTGCGGTACCAGCTATGCACATGTTCCTACAACATTATTATAAACTAACTTTCCTTTCACTCCGGGGTAGTGATCCCCTTCAAACACCATTGCAATTAACACTTGTGCACATGCTCTGTAGCATCCTCAATACCTTTGTAATCCAGTAGGTGAAAATACATCTCAAAAAATACATCCTCAATACTTGACCCCAAACATTGGTTTCCTCCTTTGTTTCCTTCGCCATTAGATCTAGTAGACCCACCAGGTCTTGTCCCTCCTAACCCACAAAATCCTCCATATTTTATAGGTCCAAAAATTCATCCGAACCTTACACCACTAGATCCACCTCTTGTAGTTGACAAATGGCCTAAAGTGGTCACACCTAGTGTTCCTAACGTCCCACTAAACTGTGTGCCGATGGTTTATGATATTTCCCCACTACCATCTATGTGTCTCGTGTCACTCCCAGATGTGATACCCAAAATTTGTGTATTTATACCTTGTCCAAAAACTCCTCCAAATACAGGAATGGTTTTTACATACATAGATGTCCCAAACGAGAAATTATATCTCTTAGGCACACATCGTTTACTTCTGCCAATACCAACTTGGTTAGCAATACTTATCCCTTGATCTAGAAAACTAAGCTCTAAGGGTTAGAACTAAGTGGGTTTAGATGCATGTTGATGGCTCTGGTTTCTTCACACAATGAACTCTTATCATAACCTAAAGGGGTATATCTTCCACACTTGCCAAGATGGGGTAGCACAGACTTCTCAGGTTCTATGTCCTTTGTGTGAACCTCAACTCCTTCCCACAACGTATGCCTCCATAAATCCATCAATCAAATAACCTTGTGTTGTCTAGCTAACTCCCTTTCACATGCCTCATTGTACTTAATTCATATCTCTTCCCTTTCCTTTTCATCCTTAATATCCACCATCTTCTTCCACCCTAGCTTCCTCACCCAATGCTCAGAGAAGTTTAGATAGTCATAGGGAATTACTCCAAACTTAATGTAATGATCAATATCTTCATAGGAAATGGGATAACATGTAAAAATGATCCTCTAGGTTCCCTCAAAAAATAAAACTTAGCAACATCTTGACAAGAATATGTAGAAATGACATATTCTAGCATATAGTTGGTCAACACTCCTCTCCACTAGTGGTCAATAACACATGTCCAAGTTAGATCTGCATCATCCAACTTCTGGTAATCATCTTGGGTCCATATGAATGATCTATAGTACTAGCTCGATCTAGATGCATATGTTGAAATGCATTCATACGGTTCCAATGGAAATCTGTAGAAAAAGGTTTCATATAGCTCATGGTACATGTTCTCTTTTACCTAGCTGTGTGTATCAAATTTAGATCTAGTGCTGAATATTTGAGAAAACTTGTCCTCCGTACTTTTAAACCATGCTTTTATACCTTCAAATCTCAAGTAATTTTTCATCAATGGAACCAAGATGTATCCATTTCTCAAAATAAATTTGAAAAGAGGTCCCTACAATTCAGCCAAGATGTAGTCATTTTTATGCCCTTAGAATAAAATTCTAATCCCATGCATGCTAGCCTATCACCCAATGGGCGTTGAGTACTCACCCAAGGAATGCACAAGCACCAAGCCCCTCCTTTATGTGATTCTTGTGAGAATACATTGCTTAATGAAATAAACTTAGATGTAAAAAGGTAAAGAACTGTGCATTCATTTTGAGAGATTTCAGATGAATTATCATATCATTATACCTAGTTCGATAATGGGAGAAACCTCAAACAAATAACATATCTGGTTCATATCATAAAGGAAATACACTAGGGTTTACATCCATGAACAATATATATTTTGAATAGAACAAGATATTTCATATTGATCATAGTTCAACAACCATATTACATTCACCAAGGCCATACCAGGCCAATGTATGAATGTATATAAGACTCATGCATCAAAATTACTAACTATGCCTCCCATTTTACAAAAATATTTCCATAGACCCATCCCTCTAGACAAGCTATTACTTCTATAGTCCTCTAAATGAGAACCCCAACTCTTTGGAACCTTCTTACTATTCATGCAAAGCTTCACCTTTCATTCTCTCTATTTGCACTCTCTTCCTTGATAGCATCTCCTCAATCATTTTCCCCTTCTTCTACCCAAGCATCTCTTTATATAACTTTATTTCCCACCACTATGCCTTTCTCAAGTAGTAGATCGGTCACCAAGTGTCAAGGTGGTCCTCTAATGGAGCATGCTTATTCCCATTTGGGCTCTCCACTCTCTGAAATGATGTATTTCTTGATCTTTACATCACATGGAATATTTCATTCTTGACCACCAAGTTTCCAAGCTAGCACCTTATCCACTCTGAATGCTTAGTTGAGTCACGCTTCTCTCGTGTGATCCCTGAAACACCTAATTTTGCTAAGTCCTTAAACCCTTTGCTTTGCCTTGTGTGTGTGCCATGGGTTCTACTAAACCCTTCTAAAACCCTTGTCCTACACACCTTTACCTTTCATAACTTTCTTCATATTGGTCCTGTACGCTCATGTGCCTTCTTGTACTTAGATAATATTCTCATGCCCAACATTAATGGTTTATAGAAGTTAATTACAATTGGATAATTTTTTTGAAGGAATTATTCACCCCCCTCTAATTCCATTTTATTATAATAATTGGTATCAGAGTTGGTACTTTTGATGAAGTTTAATCACTTAAAGGATATTCTTTGAAGCACTAAAATTGTGAGTCAAAAAAGTGACACTTCTACCAACAAAGCTCCCTTGCTTGATGGATTAGACCTTGTTTTTTGGAGCAATCGGGATGAGGAATCACATCATGTCCATGGAATTTGATATTTGGAAATATTTTATTGATAGGTATATTATTCCTTAATACTCCTCCAACTAGTACTACAAACAAAAATCCTAGTAATGACAACTCTAAGGTAATGAATGTAATTAGTTGTAGACTAGATGAATCAGAACTTGTGAAGGTCATGCATTGTACATTAACTAAATATATGTGGTAGAAATTCCATGTCATCTATGAAGGAGATTCCAAGGTGAGGATAGAAAATATCCAAACTTTCATAAATTAGTTTTAAGGACTAAAGATGAGAGAAGAGGAATCTATTTTTGTATATCTATTAAGATTTGATAAAGTTTTCAACACCCTAAGAGGGTTAGGTGAAGAAGTGAAATAATAAGTAGTGGTGTAAAAGGTGCTAAGATTTATCACTCCTAAGTTTTACCCTAAAGTATTTATTATTTAAGAAGTCATTGATTTTAAGGTCATGACTATGGATGAGCTATATGGAATCCTAACTACATATGAGATGAGGATTATGGATTCAAAACCTATCAAGAAGAAGATTTATTTCAAGGATGAGAAGAAGTCAAAGGATAATAAAAATAATGATTATGATGTTTCTCCTGAGATTGATGATGATGAACTAATTTCCATGTTTTCTAAAATAATGAAACCAATTTCTGGTAAGTCTTTGTAAACACCAAAAATTTACACTCCATCATCCTTTTCTAAATCATTAATTAAACATACCAATATTTATTATAATGCATCCTCCTCTTAATTAATCACATGACATCCCATAAAAACAGCCTTTATCTCTATTCAATTAATCAATTAATTTGATATCTTATACTCCCCCTTTTACCTTTATCTAATTAATTAAATACATGCCCAAGACCACATACTACATCCCCATTTTTAAATTAACATATCCACCTATGAAAATCATTATTTTCCCTTTATCTTAAATAACACCTAATTATCTAGTCTAACCTAATCATTTTCCTAACTATCCAAATATTCCCTAGAAACCATTTTGAGCATATTTCCTAACTCATTTCTCTCGAAATACCTATCATTACCATTTTTAAACCTATTAAAATTATCCCTAAACCTAGAAAAGTCTAAGTCATAACATAATGTAGCTGAATTTATTTTGTTCCTTCATCATAGTTGTTTTTTCTTGCTAGATTGTTAGATTGCTTGCTTCAAAAATTGCTAAAAAAATAAAAAATAGGAAGCATTTTTTATGGTGAGTCCTAAAAATTTCCATTTTTATTTTAGTAATGCATTATTTGCTTGATTTTCTTCATCGAAAACAATATTTTGATTTAGGTTTTTAAATGAACCGTTCATCCTTCTTGCTTCACATAGTATTAATTAGGAAGATAATCAGTTACATTCACTCTATTTTCCCCCACAGATAACTAAATCACTGAAAAAAATCAAAAAATCATTTAAACACTCCTACCCAGGTGGATATCTACTTGGATTTGATCACCAACACGAGAATCTGACTCAATGTTTTGGCGAAGTATAATCACCTGTCTATCAGTATATTGAAAAAAATCCCAACACCCTTATCTCTGTAGGATAGTGAAGTGAGGGTGTAGGCCTCAATACCATGCCCGTATTGGCAGCTATACATAGTTATGACTCACATACCTTTGGGTATATCGAGGAATCTACCCATAAACATACCTAAAACTAGCCATAACTTGCCATTTCCTAGGACCCTTGTTAACCATTTTACACATTTCACTTTTTCATAATTAAATCAAGAAAATCTAAAAAAATCATTTTTCTTGTTTTTGTCTGATTTTTGTAATTCACCCATTTAGTTATTTTATATTTTAGGTGATTGTGTGATTGTTTACTATGGTTCAAACAAGACAACAAGCCTATAATCAAGTCTATTAAAATATGTCTACATCATTACCTACATCATTACAACAAAAAATCCCATTATATATTCCACTTTCTACACCATTTTCTACACCCTTATACACTACCATATCTACACCATTATCTACTAAATTATCTACAAAATTACAACAACAAAACCCATTTCATCAACCAATCACATCTACTCCTTAATATACACATTGAAAATCTTTGAAAGATATATAAGAACAATATAATGAAGAAATGTGACAACGTATCTTACAATATTCATGTAAATTTCATAGTCAAATCTTCCATACATCTGGACAAGAATAAAATGAACTATATTCCTCCAACTCACAATTAAAATCTTCTGAACCTACTTTCTTTGAGAAAGGAGACCCTATTTTTGAAGAAATGTTGGATTCAAAGCCCATTTCTATCAATTCTTATCTTGCAACTAGAGGTGTTGAATGCCAACCATTCTGACCCAAACCATCTTCAAATATTCCTGATCCTTTATCTAGTTATTCACATCCTATTAATTCAAACCATCAATCTACAACCAAACCATCTTCAAATATTCCTAATCCTTTATCTAGTTCTTCACATCCTATTGATTTAGACCAACAATCTGTATCTGAACCACCACCATATGTCACGGATCCTTCATCTAGGGTTTCACATCTTATTGATCTTAAATATCAACCTATCATTCAAAAAATACATTCATATCCACCTCTAAGTCAACTTGAAACAACCTGTTATCATCCTCAGTTACCCACATCCCCTTCAACATCCTTAGTTACCCCATATACCTCCAAAGTACTTCATTATCTACCCCTATAGTATCATCAGTTACCGAGACACCTCCAATGAGTTATGCTTCCACTTCTATTGTTGTATCTCAACTAGTTAGCAGTATTCAAAATATGACTATATCCATTCTGATATCTATTCCTTTAATCAATATTAGTGTTATCTTCACCACTCATCCTATTTCACAACACATACCAAAACCATCACAACCACTAATCTCCATACCAAAATCTATTCCCATGTAGAATATCACACAACAAGCACCATCCTCCGTTGCCTCTACCATGTATTATTAACAACCACCTCCATAATCACAACCATTTATCACTACATCAATCCCACATCCTTATTAGTATATTTAACCATCACAACCTTTATTGTCCTAACCTGCCTATAATATCCCACAACAAATTATTCCTTCTTAACATAACATTCCTCAACAAAACATCCCACAAAAAATATCCCCTATCAGAAAAATGTTCCTCAGTAGTACACTCCTCAACAAAACATCCCACTAAAAAATATCCCACAACAAAGTATTCCTTCTCAATAGTAAATTCCACAAAAAAAGCAACTGAACAAAAAATTCCCTACTAGCAGAACATTCCTCAACAGTACCAAATATACTCACAACCTAGTCATTTTTCATTCCAACCTAGCTCATCCTCGTAGAAACCAACACAACTTGATCCCCTTTAAGCTCTCATGAATGGTATATATAGTATAGAATCCACCTCATTTGCACCCAAAAATGTGTTCTCTTATGATCAAATTTGTAATGAACCTATTCACCCCTCAGTTCCATACAAAGAATATCCACCACACTGGGAACTTCCAAAATTTATCAAATTTTATAGAAAGGAAGATCCTCAACAACATATCTATGCCTTACATCATGCTTTATATCTAATAGATTGTGACCAAGACCTCATGTTGAGGACTTTCCCTATGTCCCTAACCGGTCCTACTTTAGATTGGTATAATAACATTCCACAATATTTCCTTTTCTCCTTCACTCAACTCACACAATTATTCTTAGAGAAATTTTCTATAAACATAGCCCGTAAAGTCACTATTAATGACATTTATGCTATCAAATAGTTTGAGGATGAGTCCATTATCGATTTTGTTTCCCACTGGAGGGCACAATCAATAAACTATACTTTTCATTACCACAAGCCGAATTGATTGAAGTTTTTGTCGATCATGTGTCAAACATATTTTATCAACATTAAAAATTAAATCATTCCACACATTTTACGAGACTTTTACTATGTCCCTTAAATTGGAACTACGAGCTCTAGAAGATGGTTGAGTTAAGATTCATCCTAAAAATCCACAAAATGAATTCCTATAAAATTCATCATCTAATCCTGATAAATCCAAATATTTTTCTAATTCCATAGTAATCAATTTCTGCTCATAAGGAAAAACCTACTACCAAAATTTCCCACTAACAACGTATCTATACACCCATAGGAGAGACTTATAGCACATTTTTTGACAAACTACTCGCTACAAACATGATATCTTTCCCACCTATGTGACCTACTGATACATACATATCTAAACCCTCTTGGTATCAAGATAATGACTATTTTAAATACTATAGAGTTAAGGGACATGACATCGAAAGGTGTCACACGTTCCAGAATTTCCTTCAAGATTTGATTAAAAGAGGTGAAATTCACTTAGATAACCCAAATACACCCCCAAATAAAAAATCTTGATATATTTAAATAGCCTTTTCCTAGTCACACCCCATCTACTGAGAAACCAAAAATAATTATTGTCCTTTCTCATAATAATATTAACACCATTACCAAAACATTACATGTTCCTGAGCTTACATCAACACTGATTAGCCCAATACCCATATCTACAAAAACAACACCAACATCCATTGAACCTAAAATTTCATCTATTGAATCCCCATTTGTTGTCAATGTTACTGAAACTGTTCTCCCATCCTCATCACAAGTTACTACTAAATCCATCTCCCCACTAATCACATCCTCTATTATAAATATGCCTACAATTACACCTTCATTTACAAATATAACTATGATAACTCTCAAAACATTTATGACACAAACAACTTTTCCTAAGGCAATTACAAACTGCATTCCTCCACCTAAAAAAACAATTATCCCTACATTAGTCGATCCAAAATATACAAAATCCACAACTCATTTGGATCTCATTAACTACATCATTAAAACTCCCCTTCCTTCATCAAAAAATACCTTTACATCCATACCTAGCTCATCCAAAAACATAAAATAACCCTATAAATAAGGTGTTCTCTAGGTTTTCAAAACTCCTTATACATTCCCTGAGTCATATCAATTCCATGGCCCTCAGCCTATTCTTCCACCTCCTTCTAGAAGGTTCATTTCCACTCCTGGTAACCATCCTATCATGCCAAAAACAAGACCTATTTACCAATTCTCTCCATTAGGACCTTGTCCTTCATCCCTCACACCATCTAAAAATTCTTAACAACAAATAACCCAAAAAACCATAATCAAAACCTTTATTTCTCCGGAGGATAAGATACCCATAACTTCATTACCATCTTTATCCTTGCCTAAAGGGTGTTATGCATCTATTTTAGAAGACTTGATTCAACAATCACTTATAACATTACAACCTCTCAAACCATCAGAACCACGAGAATGGAAACCCACATGGTATGACTTCAATGTCTATTATTATTACCATTGGACATGAGGAAATTCCATAGAAGACTGTAAGGCCTTTCACCTAACTGATCTAAAACTTAGTAATCCAACCTTTCTTCCTTTCAAACCATATACCACATCATTATCTATGTCTAAATATAAAGATCTTATGTACAAGATCTCTTCTCATCAGGTTAATGTCATACACATTGTTACTCACTCACATAATTATGACACAGATAAATCTGAGCATAAGAAAGATAAAAATTATATAACCATACCTCCACCTCTTGATTTATCCACTCCTGATAATCCTAAATTATCTATTTTTGTATCTCCCGAAACAACTAATAAAAAAAATCACCCAAAGCCAAAGTTTTAATAATTATGGCAACACCCTCATCATCTACTTCAATACAAAAGGTTTTCATTAAATAGTTACACCAAGATCCCGTCAAAATGTCACTTTATGAGCTTGTAAAAACATCACCTTCCCATAAGCAAGCTATGATCGAAGCCCTTCAATCAATAAAATTGTCGACAAACAACCCTTCATCTTTCACAAATTTTGTAGGGGTCATTAAAGCATCCACAACTATATCATTTGATTCATCCTAGATTCCCTCACTTAGGCCATAAGAACATTGATTACCACTCTTTATCGCTGCTCAAATCAAAGATGTCCTCATTAGAAGGGTCATGATTGATGGGGGTGTAGATTTCAACATCATATCAGCTATTTCCTTTAATAAACTCAAACTATCCCCTTCTGTCATTGGTCAAACCCCTGTATTACTATGATCCTTCAATGATATCATTCCACCCACATTAGGCACTGCTATCCTACTACTTAAAGCTGGCACTAATACCTTACCTAAACTCTTTTACATTATAGAAGGAAATTTCTAGTATAGCTTGCTGTTAGGACACCATTGGATACACCCTATTTGGTGTGTTCCTATTGGAGCTCAAAATTGTACCCGTCCCAAATTAAAATATTTTGAGGCTTGAGATAGCTTGGGACTATCTCCAAGTTGTGGGAATCGAGTGAGATAGACCTCTGGAGAATTTTGGATTCCTCTACTTAATCCTAATGCTAAAATACTCCTAGAAATTGAAATGAAACTATCTATCTCTACTCTAACTTTCTAAGGGACTGGGGTGAGAAGGAAATGCATAAAATATAAATCCTAATTGACATAGGTGATAGAACCAAAAAATAATGGGATGATTACATGTATAGATAAGGGGAAAGGGAAGATAATGATAATGAAGAGAAATGGATATGAGACATATATTAAAATCACTCCCATAGTCCACTTTCACGATGCACAATAGAAAAAGATTCAAAAAATGAAACATACAACACATCTATGAATGAAAAAAGGAAAGGATTACAATAAAATAAGAAAAGGGGAAGAACGAGCCACAAGAGTAAATTTTATTTCCTGAAATTGTGAACAAACTATTACAATTGCAAGAGGAAGATGTGAGCATACACTGATCAAGATCCAAGACATGCGACCCTTAGGACATACACGCACGACAAGAGAGAAACCCTATATTACAAGATACCCAAATTCTAAGAGTATCCAACCAGTAAGAATGTGCATTGTTCTACAATATATATAAATATCATGGAATGGAGAAAGAGAAGAAATTATAGGGAAATTTGAATTCCTCAACCAATCCCAACCACCTTCATTAATTTCTCTTAGGGAACAGGGCACCACTTTGTTTATCCATTTTTATAGGCCTTCTTCAAATTAAATCCCATACTGCATTTCATGTTGGTGGTTGTACCACCTAGAACTACACATTTTGCATCCTTGACTCTTGTGCATTTTCCTCGATTTGACTCATGAAATCATATTTAATTACATTGAGAACAATTTTTTTATTGATTATGAAAATATTTGATATCTAAATCGAAGACCACTTGATTTCTAATTTCTGTTAATAATCATCATTTTAATTTATTATCTAGCTTCTCCACTTAGTCTTATGTAGCTATTTGACATCCATGGATCATTCCTTTGTGTCATAGAACCCTAGGTCTACATGGATTTAGAAAAAAATTATGCATCTTTCCCTAATGATGTGACTTTCTTCCTTGTGACTCATAACCTACCTTTCACTGTTGTCTTAGCCAGTGACACTATTTATAGTGGCGTGGATTTGAATATCCACCCACAGATACTTTTCTTCATTCCACAGAACTTTCTTCTTGTCACAGTTCTAGGTAGATCCTTCGCAATAATGTTCCTCCATCCATGGCATGATCAAAGCCTCCATGGTTTCTTTAAAGTTTCCACTGAATATCCATGAAATATAACACTTGTGCATGTTGCTCAAATTTTCCAAGGGATGCAAAATTTGGTAACATTTCCTTATACACTTCACTGATGTCTTAAATATGAACATGAAGGTCAAACATTTACATTTCCCACAAATCCAAATCATTTTTCTAATTGTTACATGACATACTGTCCAAATGATTTCCTTTTACCTTAATCCATCTCAGAATCATCTACTAGCATGTCTGTCCCATCTTCCACATTACCAGATGATTCCTCCTTTAGTAACTTTTTATAACGTCTTACCCTGGGGGAATACCACCATCTCATTCACAATTCTCTCCCTTCACCTAAAACAACCAATGGAGGAGCCTAATGTAGGGGATGTTACCCCTTATGGCCCCACTTATCTTAAAAAAAAATCTTTGTTATGGGGGACATAATCATCATTCATCTCATTCTATCAATCCACACCATGTTAATCCTTTCACATTAGATTTCAAATCTTTAGATAATCCCTATTTCACTTACATGTACATTCACCATTGTGCATGGAAAGGTTTTAAACTTAGCCATTATGAATAGGGAACACACAACTTAATATTCAAACACTCCCTCAAAGACTTATGAGAAATATGGCTTAGGCTATAAAAAACTTGGCTCCAACCCATCTAAACTCACTACATCTAAAATATAATTATCATCAACCACAACCCTTGGAGATCCTATGGACATAAACACAGTCCTTGAAGATCTTATGGACATAGATGACGTTATATCTATCCATCCTAGCATTTTTTATTAAATACCATATCTTTAGGACCATTTACTTATCAATCTCATCAATTCACCAAAACCTTGCCTCTTATTTGGCCAAAAATGGCTGAAGAATATTTACCCACCATACATATCCTTCAATGTAATAATGACCAAGACATCCTTTCTCATATGGCAGCTGAGGATCACTTCCTTCAAAAAACCTTACCATCTAATACATAAATTATTCTTAAAGAATCCACCATTAACATAAACTTAGGAACCTCTCAAGATCCTCGTATAATTAAGGTCAGTCAATCCTTAAATTGATAAGAGCTGGATGACTTCACTTCCTTCTTTTCAAAATATAGTCAATATTTTTCCTAGTCATACAATGATATGCCTTGTCTTGATCCTAATATCATCATACAAAATATTGTCACATATCCAGAAGCTAAGCCTATTAAACAAAAAATCCCTAAAATGAATCCATACAGAGCTCTCCTTGTTAAAGAAGAGTTACAATGTCTTTTTTCCGCTAATTTAATCATAGCCACTCATTATCCACAATGGATCTTTACATTTTACGTATAACCAAAGCCTCAGGTAAGTTACACATTTGCACTGACTTCAGGGATCTTAATCTTGCTTTTACCAAAGATTATTTCCCTCTTCCAAACATAACTCAACTCATTGACCTAACATCCAGCTACAAAATTCTCTCCCTTATGGATGTATTTTTTGGTTATAATCAAATTATTATCACTATTGATGATCAACATAAAACATCTTTCACCACCCCTTGGGTAACCTTTTGCTACCGCGTTATGCCATTAAGCCTTAAAATCCAGGAGCTACTTATCAGCATGTCATGACCTTATTCACAAAACAGTCAGAGATTACATTGACAACTATTTAGGAAATTCAAAACAACACAAAGATCATCTTACTATCCTCAAATCAATCTTTACTCATCTCCTACAGTATTGTCTTCATCTTAATCCTATAAAAAATGTGTTTTTGGTGTCCTCACTAGAAAACTAGTGTAGGGGTTAGATAAATTTTAGCACTTCTTGTTTGTATGAACCATACTTACCACTAACCATGCATTACCTTTTCACCAATAATGCCTTGGGCTAACATAAATCCATCACATCCCTTGCTCTTTCTCCTGAGGATCTCATTTCATCCTTTACTATTGATCATAGATCCTGCTCTTGACCATTCATCAACTTTACCTACATAATACCTACATGCATACTTAGGTATCTTCATGAAATATTCATGCACTACCCTCTACTCAATTCTATTCCTAACATGATTCATCATACTCTAAATTTTCCTCTCATACCCCTCTAACCGTTGATGATCACTCATATTTACCTTACCTCCTACAACTTCATTCTCAACATTCATTATTCTTATGGAACATAACTAGTTTCTCAATGGCCTCTATGGTCAAAACTTGATGTAGGCTCATGGATTAAGACTTACACTCTTAGAACATATCTTCTAACTAAAAAAAAGGTGTTACGACTATCAGTTCAATCAAATACTTGCAGTCATACATAGTTCTCTCTTCTAGGTCCCTTGACCTTGTAGCCTTGTAGGAACACAAACAGAGTTTAAAATCATATTTTACACAAACAACTATACCCCTCTCAATTGATTTGGAGACCCTTAATCACCTTGCAAACGTGCACATATTTTCAAGGTACCTTTCTTTGTACCATTTCAGACCGCCTTTGTAAATTGTACCCTCAATTAGGTCTATTTTTTCCTATAAGCTATAACAACAAGAATTTGGGGAAGTTGAAACACCTATAATTTGATGGATCCACCTTATGAATGTCACCAAGATGATTTTTACAATTTTTGGTATCTTGACTCCATAATTTGACCATCCATGCAACTCATTTCCTTTCTTTCATATACATTGTTATAACTTGTCCTACATTCCTTCATGTAAATCTCTCACACATGTGAATTAAGGTCTAATAATTCACAAAAATTTAGTGCTCCTTGAGGTAGATATGCTCACAAAAATTTATGAACTTTGACTAGGTAAAATTCAAATGGCACAAGGCCCTAATTCATTCCTGAGAATAAAGAATTGGAGCTACATGTGACTGAGATCAATTTCATGAGCTAAGAAAATTTACTATGCCTCCTTAAATTTCCAGCCATCTATTTAAACCTTCATAGATTTATAGAATATCTTTTTTGATGACTACCTCACTTTGACATTTCAGCCTAGAACAGAGGCATAATATACAATTTACAAATATAAGTATAAAAACATGCAAAATATATTCTAATACCTACAACATCAATATAATATCTTCATTATTAATTTCAACCCTTCTATTACATCTTCTTGATCATATTACATGATTGAACCCCTCGAACAACTCTCTCTTCCTTCTTACTAAAATTACTATATATCTTATTCTTATACCTAAATGAGCTCAACAACATTCCTAGTCTAACTCTTACAACAACCTTATAGCCTTAATTAGCAATTAAAATAACTATTTTACAGACTACACTTTTACAAGATTTTTCAAATTTCACATTTATCTACTAAAGTAAAGAACTCAACTACATAAAATAAAAAAGATAGTATAGGTTCTCTATATTATTGTTAGTACAAATCAGCAGCACCCTCTGGATGTTCTATAAGATTTCTAGTTTGACATTTTAGCATCCAGTGTGATTGCACAACATTGAATATTTTCCCCAAGTGTGGGACTTGTAAAAAGTGGGAAAAGAGTCTCTAGATTAGAGGCTAGTTCCTCAACTCCTCTGTTCAAGTGTGCATGACATTTTGTAGAGGGTTTACCTATAACTTAATCAAACTTTGCCAAGGAGACAGGGTTGAGAAAATGCAAATAATAAACTTGATCTAAATAAGGTGATGCACCAAAGGAGTAGTAGACACCTACTACTACAAAACATACACAATCCACAAGAAAATACATCATAAAACATGCACAAATTGCCAAAATGTAATGAAAGATCAGGAAACAATGATAAACATATGAAAGGATTGAGAAAATTTTATCACAAAGCATATATTATCATTTCAGGTCCAATACAGTGCATTACAATGACCAAGAGGCAAAAGAAAGTGTTGTATTTAAATGGGAAGGTAAAAAAATTCCACAAATCTACCTAATTAGGAAGAAAGGGGAAGTTGTAGAGCTAAAAGAATTTCCAACCATTTTAAAATGAGCCCATTCTGGCTTTTTACGATGCCCATTCGAGCTCAAGAGAGAGAAACACGGGAAAAAATGAGAAAGCTTTCAACCACCAACCAAATTCATAACAAATAGCATGGGTTCCCTTACAAATCCACTTCCGAACATTTTGACCATGCTGGGAGAGAATGTGAGCCATACAACATTAAAAATAGTGGTTGAAATGTCAGTTTTGTTCATTTCCACATGTCAGAGGCGTTTTCCAATTTTCTCTCTCCAAACTCGACCAAAACACAAAATTGAGCTCGAAATCATGTAGATAATTTCACCAAATTTCCATTGATATAAAGAAAGTGAAAAACCAAGCTCTGGATCACAAGTTATGCCCCTCTGAAAATTTAGGGAAAAACAGGGCCAAAATGGGTTGGCAGGCCGAAAATTTGAAAATTTCCCACTTTTTGCATTTTGGAAAATTTCCTCAAAAATATTCATGCTGCACGTGACACATGGCATGATTTGATTCGTTGTGGGCCATTCCTACTTCAAATTTCCATCACTTTTGCTCACCTCCCTGAACTGGACACGTGATGTGATGCTATTGGACGTAGGCTTTTCCTTTCATTTTTTACTGCGAGCCTACCTTATGTTTCTTGCCTCCACATGGACACGTGGCATGATCTGACTGGCTCGGGCCTTGGGACACGGGACTTCCCTTTTAAAATTTCCTTTGATTTTTCTTTGGGAGAATTTCCCAATTTTCCCCTACCTCCATAGGGATACGTGGCATGATTCGATTGGTTCAGGTTTTTGAGGGGCGGACTCCCTTTTCATTATTTTCCTCACTTGGGTGAAAATGATTAAATCCTTTCACACCTCAAACCCCCGCTGCATCGGTGACATGCGGTGTCATGCTATTGGATGCGGGCCTTAGGCCAGATTATTTTACTTGTGCCAACCCTTGGGAATTTTTCCCAACTTCTTCCCCTTGGACACATGGCACGATCCTATACACCAGCGGGCCATCAGGCCAAAAAATTCCTTTTGAAACCTTTCCAAACACTTGGTAAAAATTCCAAGTTTACCTCCACCTCTGCCTTTCCGAGGACACGTGGCCTCATCTTATTGGCTCGGGATTTTCTAGGGAAAATTTCCCACAAAAACTCCACCGAGCCATAACTTAAAATATACATGGCCTCATCTTATTGGCTCAGGATTTTCTAGGGAAATTTTTTGGGAAAGCTAAGAAAAAAATCTATCCAATGGTGCCATTTCTAGAAGGTTTTGAGTTCCTGAAAGATAAAAAATTATGACTGAGGAACAAGAGAGAAAAGAATGAAGGGAGTTAGCCAAAAAATGAGCAAGGGGCTCATTTTGGATAACAATTTTGGTGACTCAAAGGGGTCATCTGCCTACTAGATGAAGTTATCAGTTACCTGAAGTGATCCATTGGGCATGGAGTCATCATATTCTTTGTTGGGTACCCCAACTGATTAGAATAATGCAAAGAGGAAGGGGGAGGATAGAACACCATCTGATTGGAACAAGGCTTGCAAAACACATTTCCTGGAACAACAAGCTTGTGCCAAAGCACTTAGGGAAAGCAAAACTAAAATACAACAAAAAAATGTGCATAAGCACTTGGAGGAATGAAAACCTAAGTTAATATGTACAAGGTGGAGAATTTCCTTTAGTAGTAATGCTTCAGATGTATTCCATTGACTGGAATCTGCAATTCTTCACCATCCAATGTGGACAATTGGAAGGCATTGCTATCCTTACACTTTGTGACCATGTAGGGGACACTCTAAATGGCATTAAATTTTGAATGCCTCCCTATTTTTTCTCTGTCTACATCCCATTTTAACACTAGATCTCCAACTTGGAAAGATCTATCCTTGGCCTTTCTATCAAAGGTCTTCTTGATCAAGGCTTGATCCTTCTCCATTGCTTGGGATGCCTGATTTCTGATTTCTTAGAGCTCCATCAATTCTGCATACCTAACCTCTATGGGTCCAAACTCCAACAAATCCAACTTCTTCATGAGTTCCAACATTGGCAACTCAAGTGACATGGGAAAAATTACCTCTCTTCCATAAACAAGCTTAAATGGAGAATTACCTGTCGATCTCTTGGGGGTTATCCTATCAGCCCACAAGACTAATTTCAATTTAGTATGCCAAGACCAATGATTTTCATCAAGAGTCCTCTTGATGATCCTTAACAAGTTATTTTTTGTAGACTCAGCTTGACCATTACCCTGAGGATAATAATTTGATGAAGTGCTTCGGTAGATCTCATTCTTGACAGCCCATTCAGTTACCTTAGACCCAATGAATGCCAATGCATTATATGATATTATTGTAGCAGGTATGCCAAATCTGGTTTCCATTCCCTCATAGAATTCAAGGATTCTCGATTCATTTGCTTCCTTGAGTGCTACTACTTCAGTCCACTTGGTGAAGTAATATTTTGCTGTTAGAATCCATTTGTGTCCTTGGCTTGAATTTGGATTAATGACTCCAATGAATTCCAAACCCCACTGCATTAATGGTTGGTCAACTGAAATTGGATGCAATGGAAGGGTGGCTAGTCTCTCCTTACCTATGAAGAATGCACAACTCTTGCACCTCTTAATCCATGCATAACAATCACTAAAAATCTTGGGCCAATAATAGCTAGGCCTCATGATCTTGAGAGCTATCACTCTTGGTGCAAAATGGCCACCAGCTGATCCACCATGGAACTCTTCCAACACTTTGTGAATATTATTTGTACTAATGCATCTCAGTAACACTCCATTCACATCCCTTTTGAATAAAACACCATCAACAAGAGCATATGGGACAACCTACAATCTGAAGTGTCTCCTTTTGGTTTTATTCATCTTTGGAGGGCACAGGCCTATGTGTAGGAAGTGCATTATGTCTTGGGTCTAGAAAGGAGTGAGGACACCATCATTTCCTTTTTGAATGCTTCCTTGTTCATGGCTATCTTGCAACGCTAAAACAACCTCTTTCTCATTACATGCTTCCTTTTGTTCACTCAAGACCAGCTGCTCACACAATCTTTTTCCTCTAACTAACTTGGTGACTTTGATCTCAATTTCATATTCCATGACACGAGTAATCCACCCTGCTCTCTTTTCATTTAGGTCTTTATTGAGGAGGAAGTCTTTAACTCCCACATGAGAAACCAGCAGTTGAGCCTTTTTATTTGAAACTAGATGCTTAAATTTCTTCAAGCTCTTAATCACTACTAGAACATGCTTCTCAATGAAGGAATATCTCACCTCATAGTCCTCCAGGCTTTGGCTAAAGAAAGCAATTAGATACTCATTATTTTCTTTGTTCTGCTGTACCAAAATTGTAGAAATAGTATCATCACCTCCAAATGCATAGAGGATAAAATCTTTGGAGAAATCTGGGTTAATGAGAGTTGGTGCTTGTGATATGGCCTCTTTGATTGCTTCAAAACTTTCCTTGCCTTCTGCTGTCCATTTGAAAGCTATGATTTTCTTTAACATCTTGGTGATAGGATTGACTAGGGCTGCAAAATTTGGAACAAACCTTCGAACAAAATTTATCCTTCCCAAGAAACTTTGAAGGGCTTTCTTGTGGCTTAGAAATGATAGTGCTCTTATGGCTTCAACCCTTTCTAGATCAATTGTTAATCATTCTTTGGAGACAATGTAGCCAAGGATCTTTCCTTCATGAGCTAGAACAATACACTTTTTGGGATTAAAAGATACCCCAAATCTTCTACACCTTTGGAACACTTGTCTTAAATGAAAGAGATGGTCTGCTGCATTTAAAAAAAAAACAATGATATCATCAAGATATATCAGCACCATTTTTTTAATCAAATCCTTGAACACCATGTCCATTTCCCTTTGGAATGTAGCCCCAGCGTTGGACAACCCAAATGGAATTTTTCTATATGCATAATTCCCCCATTTGGTTGTGAAGGTTGTCTTGAACTGATCCTCATCCTTCACCATGATCTGATTGTACCTTGAATAGCCATCAAGCAATGAAAACCTTTCAGAGCCAGCAACAACTTGCAAGATCTACTCCATGGAAGGAAGTGGGTAATGATTCTTGAGAGATGCTCTATTCAAATCTCGGAATTCAACACACAATCTGATTTCTCCGCTCTTCTTTCTAACTGGAACCAAGTTGGCCACCCAACTAGAATGTTTGATAGGGAATATGATACTTGACTCTATCAACTTATTCAATTCTTTTCTCATGAGAGGCTCCATGTGTGGATTGACTGGCCTTTGTTTTTGCCTGATGGGTTTAGCACTTGGGTCCAATTCAATAGTGTGTTGATCTAACTTGGGATTGAAACCTTTCAAATCTTCATAGCTCCAAGAAAATACATCAGGGAATTATTGAAAAAGCTGTATGAACTCTTACCTTTCTTGTTCAGTTGTCACTTTACCAATTTGGAGTGATTTTCCTTCTCCCACCAAGATGGGCACTGAATCCTCTCCCTTGACTTGGATGTTTTTTTTCTCCTTCCTAAACTGATCATTAGGATTGAAAATGGACTCCAAAGTGACAAGTCCCTTTGGTAGTTTGTTGGTTCTCAGTTGTACCAGCTAATCACCATACTTTTTTTCTAACTTTTCCTGATTTTTAACTGAGAACTCAACCTCTTCTTGCAAGAAATGGATGATTTGTTGATCATTTTCAAACACTTGCCAGCTTACATTGTTGTCTGGAACTGAAGGCCTTACAATCACATGAATTTTTGGCTATAATTTTTCTTTCTTGATGATTTCAACAACATCAAAGGCTTCTCCAACTACTACAAGCCTATCAGCAGCTTGGTTCTCTTTCCTAGGGATGGAATTGATGCTAAAGCCCTCAAAATATTCAATGAGCTCCCACACCCTATTTTTTTAGCACTTGAGCAGATAATTATTATCAGCATGCTTCCCCTTAACTTGGTTGGTAATCAGCTCATTGTCACCAAAAACTTGCAAGTTCTTTATTCCTCTCTTGATTGACCAAAGCAATCCTTGTATCAAAGCTTCAAATTCAGCTGTGTTATTAGAACATGCAAACTGAAATCTAAAAGCTGAATAATACTTAGCTCCTTGAGGTGAAACAAGCATATCTCCCCCTCCTACACCTTGTCTACTTCTTGATCCATAAAGAACAACTGCCATACCTCGTTATCATCCTTGTGGTCTAGCTTGGTGATGCTAGGAATATGCTGATTTTCTTCATGTATGCAATAGACTCCTAGCTCAGATTCTTCTATTTATTGATAAGGATCAAAAGCATGCACATTTCTTTCCCATTCATCAAGAGTCAAATATGGGATGCTTCCAACCTTGGTGTCAGCTTCATCAGTGCTTGGATAATCCTCTTGATCAAACACTAAACAGTTGGTATTGATTTGGCTTGGAGTGTGAGGTTCAATGTGAAAGTTTGCAATAGGCTCAGATCTGATTGTGGCCTTAGTTCCATATCTTGTTTTGAACAACATGTGTCACCAATCAGTAGATAAGTAACCTCCAATCTTAGCTGTGAAATCCATTGACAAACATAGGGAAAAGAGTGGTGGAAGATCTATCACTGAGATATCTTGTAAAACAAAAAAGTTGGGGCATGTGTGCAAGGTAAGGATCAAGTTTTTAAATACTCCCACTGTTGTCACTATTGTCCCATCTAATTTCACTACCCATTTGGATATGACTTCATATTGAAGCCCCAACTGATCAACTATTTTCTTGGTCATTACTGAACTTCTTGCTCTGGAATCAATCATGCAATTGTGTACTAATTGGTTTCCAATGATCAATGAAACATAAAATGAAGGGGGCTTCAACATTTTACCTTGCTATCCTCCATGATTCCCCTCAGGCTGGGAAGCATTTTTGAGTACCTTCTCTTGCATTTGGACCTATTGATTTGAAGTTTACCAATCCTTCATGGCATCTTGTAGAAAATCTCTTTGGCCTGGGATGGATAGTGATTCCCACATTGATATGTTTAAATTTGTCTTCTTCATCTGATCAATGATGTTGAATGGGGATGAAGCATCCCTCTGTTGTCCTCTAACCTGCACATTCATTCCTTGCACATGGCTAGTAGCAACTGGCATCTGAGTTGGTTTAGGATCTAGTCTGGGTGGTCCTTGCATGTTTGGAACTGCATTTTGTTTGCCAACAGTTTGTGGAGTGGTAGAAGGTTATGGATTACTTGGAGCCAATGGCTATCCTTCACCAAAATTTCTCCTTTTTGACCTTGTGTTGGCTGCAACACTTTGAGAGATTGATTGATTCATACCAAAAAAATCTTCTACCTGCCATTTTACAAGTGTGGTATCATTTGGAGCTTATTGTTGCTGGGATGTTTCTTGTTGTTGGTTATTTCCTTGACTCCCTTCACCCTCCACACCAGTTGTTGTTACCATCAAGGCTTGATTTAGAGCACCATTGAAGCACATAGACTGGTTATGAGGTTCATTGCGTGGGAAGCACCAATCATACTCTTGAGCTATGTTGTTTTGTATTGGCACTAGTGCTTTAGAGGTAGATGCAACATTGGGATTATAGGGCTGAAAAGGTTTGCTGGTAGGAGGCCTTGCTTGGTTTTGATTTGCAGATGGATTGGGTGGTATTTGAGGCTGATATGGCTGTCTGTTAGGCTAAGCTTGAGGCTGATAAGGTCTCAAACCTTGGGCTTGCTGCCTCTTGAGCATAACCAGCTCATTACCTAAATTTTGCAATTGCTTCATGACTTCTTGAAGTTCATTTGAGGTGCTAGAAGATGGAGTAGAATATTCATTTGAATTATGATTTCTAGGGGTGGGAATAGGAGCTAAAATAGGTAGTTGATTAGTACTTGGACTCTCTAAATTTGGATACAACGGCATTAGAGGCCTAGGAGCTAGCTTACCAGCTTGAATCAGACAATTTTCAGCTCTAATGACAATGATATAGGCAGCAGGGATAGTTGTGCCTCCCATGGATTGAATTAACATAGAAATATAAGAATTTAAAGCTTTGAGGTAATATAGAAAAGAAACTTCTGATGTTGGCCTTACTGCCATTGGAATTCTCTCCCACATCCTTTGAAATATGAAGTTGAAGTCAGTTAGCTGCTCATTGGGAGCTCTCTTGATAGTTTTCAATTTTTCCAAAAGGGAAACGTTATCTCCCTTTTCTTCAAACTGCTCATGGAGGGCTATACAAAGATGGTTCCAATTTTGGATATATCCCGAAGCAAGGCTCCTAAACCATTGAAAATATTTCCCTTTAAATGAAGATGCTAGCAGTTTGACAACAACTTGTATCTCATAAATCTCATGGATTGCACAAATATTAGCAATATCCTTTACATGATCACCAGGAGTGGTCTGATTCTCTCCAATAAAGTATGGAATGTTCTTCAGTGCTGCAATTGGGATTGGATTTTGTGCATTGAGGGAATGTGGGCTTCTGCCAATGAAATTGACATATGGGTTGTGTTATGCCATACTGATTGGCCTTAGAACCCTTGTTGATTGGATGAAAGGTCTACCAGGTGGAGGAGTTGATAGAGTTCTATTTGGCAGAGATGGAGACCTTTGAATTCTCCTCCCTCTTTGTCTTATTATTGGAGATAATTACAGATACTCAAACAATACTTTTTCTTCTCCAACTCTTGACTTTGTGCTGATTCTTCTCATGAGTTTTTAGGCCTGTACTGCTAAAACCACCTGATTCTTCTTCCTTGGAGTCACCAGATGTGTAATTCAGGGCTCTTTTAAGGAAGAAACTTGCAACAAATGCACATAAATTTTTTTTCAATGGAGATGAAGACCTCTAAGGTCCCACCAAGTGTGCTAAAAATGTTAGTGAAAATCAACAACATCCCTTGGATGTTCTATCATATTTCTAGTTTGAAATTTTAGTATCCAGAGTGATTGCACAACATTGAATATTTTCCCCAAGTGTGGGACTTATAAAAAGTGGGAAAAGAATCTCCAGATTAGAGGTTGGTTCCTCAACTCCTTTGTTCAAGTGTGCATGACATTCTGCAGAGGGTTTACCTATAACTTAATCAAACTTTGCCAAGGAGACAGGGTTGAGAAAATGTAAAAAATAAACCTGATCTAAATAAGGTGATGCACCAAAGGAGTAGTACACACTTGCTACTGCAAAACATACACAATCCACAAGAAACTATAGCATAAAACATGCACAAATTTCCAAAATGTAATGAAAGATCAGGAAATAATGATAAACATATGAAAGGATTGAGAAAATTTTATCACAGGGCATATATTATCATTCCAGGTCCAATACAGTGCATTACAATGACCAAGAGGCAAAAAAAAGTGTTGTATTTACATGGGAAGGTAAAAAAATTCCACAAATCTACCTGATTAGGAAGAAATGGAAGTTATAGAGCTAAAATAATGTCCAACCATTTTAAAATGAGCCCATTCTGACTTTTTACGATGCCCATTCGAGCTCAAGAGAGAGAAACATAGGAAAACATGAGAAAGCTTTCAACCACCAACCAAATTCATAACAAATAGCATGGGTTCCCTTACAAATCCACTTCCCAACATTTTGACCATGCTGGGAGAGAATGTGAGACATACTGCATTAAAAATAGTGGTTGAAATGTCAGTTTTGCTCATTTCCACGTGCCAAAGGTGTTTTCTAATTTTTTCTCTCCAAACTCCACCAAAACACAAAATTGAGCATGGAATCATGTATATATTTTCACTAGATTTCCATTGATATAAATAACATGAAAATTGAGCTCTGGATTGAAATTTATGCCCCTCTAAAAATTTAGGGCAAAACAGGGCCAAAATGGGTTGGCAAGCTGAAAATTTGAAATTTTCCCACTTTTTGCATTTTGGAAAATTTCCTCAAAAATCTCTGCACCCCGCCACTCTGGTGACATGTGGCATGATTTTATTCATTGTGGTCCCTTCCTGCTTCAAGTTTCCATCACTTTTGATCACCTCCCTGAACTAGACACGTGGCGTGATGATATTAGACGCGGGCTTTTCCTTTCATTTTTTACTGCAGGCCCGCCTTATGTTTCTTTCCTCCACGTGGACATGTGGCATGATCTAAGTGGCTCAGACCTTCAGAGGTAGGACTTCTCTTTTAAAATTTCCTTTGATTTTTCTTTGGGAGAATTTCCCAATTTTCCTTCTGCCTCTGCCGGGATACGTGGCATGATTCGATTGGTTCGGGTTTTTGAGGGGTGGACTCCCTTTTCAATATTTTCCTCACTTGGGAAAAAAGGATAAAATCCTTTTGCACCTCCGACCCCCACTACCTTGGTGATACGTGGCATCATGCTATTAGATGTGGGCCTTAGGTTGGTATAGTTTACTTTTGCCAACCCTTGGAAAATTTTCCCAACTTCTTCCCCTTGGACATGTGGCATGATCCTATTCGCCGGCAGGCCGTCGGGCTGAAAAATTCCTTTTGAAACCTTTCCAAACACTTGGTAAAAATTCAAAGTTTACCTCCACCTCTGCCTTTCCAAGGACACGTGGCCTCATCTTATTGGCTTGGGCTTTTCTAGGGAAAATTTCCCACAAAAACTTCGCCGAGCCATAACTTCAAAAATACATGGAGTTAGGAAGAAAACTTAACCTTTCTAGAAAGCTGAGAAAAAGATCTATCTAGTGATGCCATTTCTAGAAGGTTTTGAGTGCCTGAAAGATAAAAAATAATGACTGAGGCACAAGATAGCAAAGAATGAAGAGAGTTAGCTGAAAAATGAGCAAGGGTCTCATTTTGGATAACAATTACTAATGCTCTAATGTCCTAATGCTCTGTGGTCTTGATTTTCCTGCATTAAATATTTTTAGGATTCATTATATCTATTCAAGGTATTGAATTTGACCTAGTAAAGGTTAAATTCATCATTGAAATGCCTCTACCATCTAATATTACACAATTATGCAGCCTTCAAGGTAAAATGCAGTTCATCTTACATATTATATCACAACTTTCTGATCATTATCAGTCGTTTCATCATCTTCTCCGCAAGGACATAGACTTGCACTGGGATTATGATTGTCAAAAATATTTTGATGAAATTAAACAATATCTTCTATCACCATCTTTTCTTACCCCACCTCACAAGGGGGAATCATTTTATCTATACATATATACTTCAGAAAATTCTCTAGGATCCATGCTCACTCACCCTAATATTTAGGGTCATGAACAAGATGTATATTATATCAGTTGCACACTTCATGAATATGAAACTCATTACACCAAAGTTGAAAATTTATGTTGTGATTTATACTTCACTACTTCTAAGTTACATAATTATCTTATCAATCACAAAACTTATGTCATTACTATCTTCAATCCACTCAAGACCATACACTCTAAGCCATATCACATTGATTGTGTCACCCCATGACTTATGCTTATGACTAAATTTGAATTCAAGTTCATATCACAAAATCTATTAAAGGCTAGGATATTATAGATAATCTTGTTGATTCTCCTCTTTTAGACAATCAACTTCCTCATGAATATTTTCCAAATGAATCCATTAGCAATGTTGACTAATATGAATTTATCCCTATTAAAAGTAATCTCTTCTTTGATGGATCTAAATCCCAGCAAGGGGGAGAGGCCGGTGTTGTTATTATACCTTATTGGGGAAGTATTATTCCATTATCATTCAAAATTAACTTGAAATGAACCAATAATATGGAAGAATATGAAGCTTTAATTATGGACCTTACGAGAACTATTCTCCTAGGTGTTCACATCTTAGAAATATATGGATATTCACAACTTGTTATTAGTCAAGTTAAAGGAGAATATCAATGTAAAAATGAAATCTTGCAAAAATATAAATCCAATGTTGACTTTCTCCTCAGTGCTTTTGATAACTACACTATCCAGACCATCCCATAATCCTCTAAAAAATTTGAAAATACAATGGCCTCTTTAGGATCTCTCATCCCAAGAGAAACAAAATAATCAAAAGATAACACTAAATTTTCCATTTTCATTCAAATATTAGATTATCCCTCACATTAAAATGATCTCCCTCCTATCAATGCCATTGATAATGATCCAAATAATTTATGGTATACTCAAATTTATGACTACCTTTCCAAATCTAAAATCCCATCTGACTTATTACGTAGTGCTAAAAGATCATTTCTTCAATGCACCACTCACTTTTTCATCATAGGTTGTCTCCTTTATAAACATAGTTTTGATTGTATCATGTTAATGTTCTTTAAATCGCATGAGTCAACCAAAGAAATTAAATAATTCCATGATGGAGTTTGTGGATGAAATTTTAGTGGAAATTCCATCACCAAACATGTCATATGGTTAGGGTACTACTGGCCTACTATTACCAAGGATTTTTTTGCATATGTCAAGAAGTGTGTTAAATGTCAACTTCCTTCAGATCTCATTCATGTCCGCAGTCAAGAATTACAACATGCTCATGACTGATGGTCTTTCTCTCAGTGGGGGTTAGACCTCATTGGTGTTATCAATCCTAAATCATCTAAGATACATCACTCCATTATTACAGTTATTAAATACTTAACTAAATGGGTTGAAGCCATTCCTTTAATCTCAACTAAATCATGACCTATTATCAACTTCATACATCAATACAATATGTCTTTTCAGCATCCCACATAAACTTAACACAGATAATGGAAAATCCTTTAAAAATAAAGAAGTTAAAAAGCTTTGTGATACCTTTAACATTAAACTCAATTTTTCATCACCATATTATCCCCAATAAAATGGATAGGGTGAAGCCTCAAATAAATAAAATTAATAAAATATTTATGAAAATAAGAAATGATGTGGGTAGGAACTGGCATCTCCAAATCCCATTCACTCTTTGGATCTATCGAACTAGCATATGTACACCTACATGAGCTACACCCTATTCCCTTGTCTATGGTTATGAAGTTTTCTTAGCTCTCGAAGTTAAAATTCCATCACTTCTTGTTTCTCTCAAATATTTTATCCGAGATGAATAATATCAACAAGACTGTCTAGCAAAACTTGAAATTTTAGATTAAAAACTTCTAATGGCCCTTGAACATCATCAATTTTATCAAGAACACATAAAACGATATTATAACAAAATATCAAGGATAATGAATTTAAAATTAGTGATATTGTGCTTAAAGAAAATCAAAATGTCACGCAATTAGAAAAGAGTAAATGTGGAAATTTTTCCCCTAATTGAATTGGCCCATACGTCATCACTCACAAGTATGGGTCAGGAGCACATTGTCTTTCTTCTCTTGATGGTGAACCTAAAAAGGAACCTTTGAATGCCTTGCACTTGTATACTTTCTATTGTTAAATTAATGATCATCATGACAATAGTTACATTTAAAATCTTGTCATTCCATCAAATAATCCATCTTGTCATAGTAATGATTTGAAAGCCTATGGTTATCCTTCATTGTCCTAGATGTACCTTAAATATGAACACCATGGCTCATTTCATTGCATCTTTCACTTTGGAAAATTTTCTCTTTTGTGGGAACCCCTTAATTATTACAATAACCTACCATGTAAATGGCATGGCATGGTTCATGTGTGTGTAGGTCTTATACGCACCTTTTTCCCTTCTAGAAATGGTCTTTTAGGGTATTTACCTCAGCTTAAAAATATACGTATAAAAATCATTTGGATGCATTTATCAAAATTTAAAATATAATAGAATGATCCCTCAAAGGAAAACTATTCAAAAATCATAATCATATAGTCAAACAAAATCATAAACCGATCCCTTGAAGTAAAATTATCTGTAAAATAAAACAAAGTCAAAAATTAAAAATGTAGGCCATACCCTCGAAGGATGGATACCCATGTAAAAGGATTCTTGTATTGATCAACCTTCAAAACAAATACATCAATATAAAAAGCATCCAGGAGAGCTTCCCACTTTGATCAGGTTTCCCATAAGAGAAAACTTCTCGCATTGATCAATTTGCTTCAAAATCAAATATGTAAAGCTGGGGAATTTTTTCTATGAACCCATTAAAAAGGAGAACCAATCTCCCCTCATTGAATTACATATAAAAAACCATTTTCATGTCTTAGAAAGGTATATTCAACTAATCCGACTTTGTGTAATTATCCATTGATAATATCAATTAACTTTTTTTAAAGTTATAAGTGCAAGTGCTTTAAAGCTTTCAAAACCCATCACGTATGTATCAAATCCATAATGGATAAATCATTTCATTTTCTACCCTTTTTTACTTGATGACATTATTTATGCAAAATCGTTACATGCCTTACATAAATATTTAAAAACATTTTACTACTACATTATGTTTTATATCATCACATACATCCATTAAATATCATTAACACATTCTAAGACACACATCACCATACATATTAAAAACATTAACATATAAGAATCAAGGATAAACAACAAAGGTCATAAAACCTCATCATCATGATATATATAAATCAAGTCCATATACATCATGATCACCATGAAACTACATCATATTAATGTCATAAAAAATGGGCTTCTATGAGCTGTATCTCAGAATATATCATATCAATGACATTAAAAAATAGGCTTCTATGAGAGTTATATCAAAACTATCATCAATACATATCATGAGTTAGTAAAATGGAACTCTCCAAGGAACTCACTAAGAGGGGTAGTACTTCCCTCTCCTCTTTGATCACCAACACAACCAACGATTCCAACATCTCCCCCAGATCCTCCCTTGCTACCACCTCCTCTCTTTGGTCTCTGAGGTGGGTGACCCACACTCGATGTACTAGTACTTAGTCCTGCCACCTTCACAGCCAAATAATCAACATACAATATAGCATCCAGATAGTCATGATTCAACATATCAATATAATACTGAAACTCTTCCCGTAGTGTTTAATAATGGGACATAGAAATTGTCCCTAGTACTACAACTGCTCTCTATTATCTATTATCCTTTGGTCTGGATCCACTATCCTCTGGCCTTTATCAACTAGCTCACACTCTTTGAGCCATTGCTGCCATCTCTGCACTATAAAAATAAGACCCGGTAATCTCGAAGGCATTCCTCATCCCATATCTCTGCTGCTGATATCAATATTTATCTATAATATCCTCAACCAACTACACTCTGAGTCCATCACGCTCAATAAATAAACTATCTCGCTCAACTATCAGGGCATCCCAGACACCTAAGAGAACATCCCTCTTTGCATGCCACATCTCTCTCTCCCTCCACTATGGCCTTCTTGGTAATCACCAATGCAATAGTTATAGCCAAATCACTATCACCTTCCTCCTCCTCATAATCATCATCATCAACATCATTAGAAACCTAAATGGCCTCCTAAGCATGTGCTCCTCCTCCACTCGAGCATAGACCCACATCACTCATTGCACTACTCGGGTCTTGTTAAAATCCCTTAATGCTTGAATCCACCATGCTATAAAATCTGAAGTGACCCCGCATCATCAAGTGGAAATATCTCACCATCATCATTAGGGACCATATCCCCCTTCTCATAAAAATGATCATGGGTCTCATCACAATGGCCCTTGAAGTCTTAGTTTTTCCATCCTCCCACCTATACTATATGGGCTCCTCACGTATATTGTGAACCAATCTAAACTATCTCATCACCCAATCAAAATGGAGTAACTCATGATCACCCAATCTACGATCTTGAAGCCACATAACTTGATGTAAACCTATCAACTCATGGGGATACTCAAGCCAAGCAAGAAAATATAGATAAGGCCTCCATATTACATCACCCTCCTTATCTAGATAATAACTCTCAATAATAACCCATCCTCCTCCTCTTCTCCACACAACCCATGTTTGATCTTCACCTCATGAATGCTAGATGATCATCACTAATCCCCCATGGAAACCCCACTAGTCTAGCAATGGAAATGTTTACAAAGGCCCAAGCCTATAGAGGAAAGGCCACATCAATCCCATACCTCTTGCGGGCCTTCTAGTCCCACAAATCCTTGAAATTCTATGCAAG
Organism: Taxus chinensis; assembly: GCA_019776745.2. Taxonomy (NCBI): domain Eukaryota; kingdom Viridiplantae; phylum Streptophyta; class Pinopsida; order Cupressales; family Taxaceae; genus Taxus; species Taxus chinensis. The sequence continues at coordinate 37,328,703 of CM034148.1, read as the reverse complement.
TAGGGTTGGACCCCACTCAAAAATAGTACAATGATCCATCATCTCAGGCATAACACTAGTCATCATCCATGGAAAACAACCACCTACATAATCTAGTAAATCATAACAAATGATAGCCATCATCATCATAGTCATCTGGGTACAACCCTCTCTCTTAGATGAATATAATCTCTCATAAGAAAAATCCCCTTACTCGTATTAGACATCCTCTGCATCATCTCCATATAATATAGTCATCACATCGGCCCTCTCTGCCTTAGTAATAATTTATATGCCCTCTCCATGGATAGGCAATTTCAGGATACAATGTACATCCTCTAGAGTAATCATAATCTCCCAAGTAGAAAACCAAAAAATATAGATGGAAGGATTCCACCTCTTTAACAATTCTAACATCAAACTATCACATTTTTGAATCCACATGTAAGTCTGCTTAGCACCAGAACCCACTGATTCAATATACTCCCACTCGTCATCTCTCATGTCATCCATCACATCATCCAAGATCAGTGGTATATGATCACATATAGTTAACTTAACATCTACCTATAGACAAAAAAAATAAAAATACAAGCATTAACATCATCATAAACAAATATATATTAGAAATATCATCCAAAACATATCAAAAACATCTTTACATTAAAACATCAACATCAACATTATAAAAAAAAATACCAACGACATCTAAAACATCAAAACATATCATTGACATCAACATCAACATCATCAAAAAATATAATTAAAATACCCGCAATAACTAAACATAAAAAATCAATAGTCAAATTGGAACCAAAAACACCATAAAACATTAGCATAATTCCATAAGATCTCACATTTTTTAAATTACAAATTGTTATATATCAGTTGAATCACTTACGATTTACCTAAATCACTAGCCATTCCTTTGCATCAAGCCTAGGGCATCCGAATGCCCAAAATATGGTTAAAAAAATCCTAAAAACTATGAAAACGAACAAAAAAAAAAAAGTAGGTAAAATGACCTATCTTAGCCATCATGGGCTTGCGCTTCCTTCTCAAAGATTCCATTTTGTCAAACTATCACCTCTTTCCTCCAAAAAAACCATTTTTAGCCCCAATAAACTCTATCAAATTGTATTTGACTTGGTAATAATGAGCCTAATCACCATGCGAACGGCTATTTATAGCCCAATTTTTACATTAGGGTAATCATCGATGGTGATTTCATCAATCACTAGTGATTCATCCTAGTTTAGCCATCATCCTTTTGTTTTTCCCCAAATCATGTCAATCATTACTCTTTTCACAAAAAAGTTCCTTTTGAATGACCCTAGTCTTTAAAAAATTAATCGAACAAATAAATTCAACATCAATATTTTCCATATGTCTATGGGAGGTTTGCCCTTTGTCCCCCTTCACTTGACATTCCTATCTATTTAGCCTACTTTCATAGATCACGTGACTATAGGTATCGAACCCTTTGGTCCCCCTTTCATTTGGTCCTTTGGTAGCACAATTTTTTTTATACCCCTTGGATCGGGGCAACTTTTACGAAACACATCATATGCAAACATTGGTTTTCCTTGTTTTGGGTTGTAGCTGGATCACCCATAAAACTGAACTCTTCATTTTTTTGTCTAACACTTTTTCATTAAAACTACTAGACAAAAAGAGGAAAATGTAGACACCGAAAAATATACTCTCCATCATCCTTGTCCAAATCATTAATTAAACATACCAATATTTCATATAATGTACCTTCCTCTTAATTAATCACATGACATCCCACAAAAACACCCTTTATCTCTATTCAATTAATCAATTAATTTGATATCTTTTACTCCCCCTTTTACCTTTATCTAATTAATTAAATATATGCCCAAGGCCACATACTACGTCCCCATTTTTAAATTATCATATCCACCTATGAAAATCATTATTTTCCCTTTATCTTAAATAACACCTAATTATCTAGTCTAACCTAATCATTTTCCTAACTATCCAAATATTCTATAAAAACAAATTTTCACCTATTTCCTAACTCCCTTCTCTCAAAGAACCTATAATTATCATCTACAAACCTATTTAAATTATCCATAAACCTAGAAAAGGCTAATTCATAACATAATCTAGCCAAATTTATTTTATTCCTTCATCATCATTACCAACCTGACACATTTCGAACCACTTAACAACTTGCGTCTCAAAATCCCACACAAGAACCTTGATTTAGAAATTTGTTCCAACCATTTACTAAAAAATTTAGACAAATCAAAATTTTCAGTGATTACATGAATCTTCAGTGATAACTTAAGAGAATTTTTCATTCTCATTTTGGGATCATTCACCTACATAATTCAAAGCTTGAGTCTTCTACTTGAATCCATCATGTTTCAATTTGTTAAAACTATCATCCAAAATTGTTATTCATAAATCATCAAACATCTTGGAGTCAATTTAGAGCCCTTACAAACAAGAATCTCTTCATTCTAGTTACAGGCATTATCAACTTCCTAAATCATCAGTCATCAAGTTTATTAATCATTCATAGATTGATATCAAGATCTAGGTATTATTTACATGTTCATTTATGCATTTCACATCATTATTTAAGTCTCTATAATTCCATAATTCTAAATTAATAAGTTGGATATTATATATAATTAGTCTAGAATTATTCTCTAGAATCGCCAACGATTCTTGATATTTTTGTATTTCTATTACCTTCATCAACATTCATCTAAATTTATTAATATTTCATTACAAATCTATATTTCGTTAACACTTTGCTCAACATGGTTTATTTTAGATGACAATAGGTGGTCCAAGTCATGATATTCTCAGCATCAATTTGTTTCCCATTTCTTTTCATCCAATGTACTAGGAACAATATGACATCGTACACAATCTTGAGTTGTGTGTTATTCACTCTACCCCTTTGGATAAGTTGTAAAATATTTTTGAGTCCACTCATCGGATTCATGACATTGTAGAAGAATTTTGGGAAGAATACTTTGAGGTCCTATGCATCCGAGATGATCTAGCTTGGTTTGTATATCAGTATGAAGATGAGATAGAGGATTTGAGCTACAAGACCGAAGATGAGAACAAAACTAACTTTGAGGATTCAGATTTTGAATCTGAACACCAAAATGACACTAAAGAGGATTATTAAGACTTATTTAAACAAAAATACACTAAATATGAGAATTTAGGTTTCTTTGAAGAAGAGAATATGGAGTTCACTAAAGAACAAAATTCCCTTCCTCTGAGAATTCAAATTCTTATTCAGATTCTGATTTCGAACCATTGTTCATATCTATCATTTCCTGTCATTTAATAGATCTATATCTGTAATAACATAAAATTTTCAAAACATTTATTATTACCATATATCAAATATCATTTATTGTTTTTGTACCCACTTGATTATAAAAGAGTATTGACACCCTTATCAGGAAGTCCTTTGATTTCCGGGAGCTAGCCTTTTCTAGGAAATCCACCTCATATTTTACAAATCATATTTTTTTAGTGTCTATCATCTACAGGTGTTCTCACAGGAAGAGAGCCTAAATATTTTTGTATATGGAGTGCAACCATCAAGCATCAATCATCCACATCCACATGTATCTCTAAACCCCGTCATTCTGAGGTTAGGTAAGTATTATTTCATTTTTTATTTAATTAATTTGAAGAGGAAGGATTTAATCTCAACAATTTTGTTTTAAATTTTGTAACTATGGATAAGTTGCTCATTTTTATATTAAGTTCCATCATAAGCTCAAATATGAAAATGGTGAAGAAAATGATGAATAACATGAAAAGAAAAATCATAGGCCTAACAAGGGAAAGAAGAATTTTTAAAAAATTGAGAATTAAAAAATATCCAAGAAGAGTTTCTATTTAAAGAAGGGTATTGTTCATCTTAGGTAAGTAGTTGTGAGGATGTTTCTGATTCTGACTCTAAATCTGAAGATGGTAATATAGGTGACGAAGTCCTGTTCATGGCCAAATATGTTATGAGATCTATGAGTGAATACTCATATTAGTTGGTGACTCTATTCACTTTGATGAAGAATGAGGAGATGGTATAGGGACTAATATAATGTGTGTTCAGATAGAGATAAATTGTGTTGATAAGATGAGAGCACAATTCAAAGATTATGAAGGGAAGATCCATGGCCTTTAGAAGTAACATTCATCTAATATAGGTAAGCTTGATGAAACATTAAAAAGGTTAGAAATGTAGAGGAGTTCCATGAATTTAATCCTGGAATCCAAATAATAATGTATTATTATTGAAGAAGAGATGATCTTTCTAAGGGGAGAGTTGTCTGAATCAACTAGCAGAGCTAAGACATTTCATAAGTTTGCAAAAATATCCAAATACCTTGATGATATATTGAGAAGTCTAAGATTTGGTAGATACATGACTAGTTTGGGGTTCAAGGATGACCTTTAAGGAAAAATTTAACAAAACCGCCTAAAAAAACTTATAGAAATCATGAAGAATATGGCCAAAAATAGATTTGTTAGGTAGGAAAATTATCTAAAATCAACATTTGTTGCATTGGATAATTAGGATATATTTTTTGAAGGGAATTTTTTATGGAGTGGAGAATGAAGGATAAATTTTCATATTATGGACTTAGCAATTCTTTTCAAGTATAGAACCATTTTACAATTGAAATACTATCAAATATAAAATACCCGCTAGTTATAGAGACTCCACAACACATCCAAAATCCAACCAAATACATGATAATTTTCACCATTCCATAAATCTACGAGCCAAAGGATTTTCATGGAATTAAATCCCATAGAATAATTCATAATTAATATAAATTTTGGGTCTAGAGTTGTGGTCAGGTCTTCACTCAGCGATCAATGAACGACATGCGATGACCAAGGAAGGAGATACATGGTGGAGATCAAGAGCATAAATTAGGACATGTGTCGACATTTTGATCCTCTTCAAAGAGATTGGGTTCCACATAGTGATTATTTTATATAATCTATATCTATATATATATATATATATATATATATATATATATTTAAAATTTAATCAAATTTTAGAAAACATTCCCAAATATGTGTGTGAATGAGACCAAATGACCATGAAGGTTGAGTATATTTCTTGGTGATCTAAGAATATTTTTAAATCCTAGCCCGTCAATCATGTGGAAATTCAATAAAAATTATAAGTTATGATTGGAGAATCGTTGGCTATTTGCATGGGACAAATTAATGTTTCAAGAAATTTTAGGTGAAACGTGGGCACTACTATGGTCATAAAAATAGCCAAATTCACAATTAAAAATTCCTACTTTTAGCTAAATTATGAATATTGGACACTAAAGTTTTCCATGATTACTATAAAGGAAAAAAGTTAATGCAAGATGAAACTATACCAAGAAAATGAGTTGAAGGATCGAGCTCTAAAGAGGAGAAAAAGGTGAGAAACTTCAAAGACAAAGTGAAAACAAAGTTTGTGAGGCAACCTAATGAATCAAGGTATGATAAATATTTTAATGGATATTGTTATACTTGTAATGGTTTTAGGCATAGAGAAAAGGAGTGTATTAGGTTTATTAAAGATGATCATCCATGGAGGGATAATAGAGAAGATCAGAAAAAGAACACCATTTTCTATAATTGTCATGGCATAAGACATACTACTAGGTAGTGATTATATGAACCATCTAGTCATAATTAGATAAATGAAAGTCCCAATTGTAAGAATGAATTTGTGTTCTTAAACTACAACAATGTTGTAGTGAACAATGTTGGACACGTTGCTAGAGATTATTATGATCCTTCAAGGAAACTAGGAGGTTTCAAGGTCCTAATGTGCAAAAGAAGAAGAAATGCAAGATACGGGAGCCATAAGTAAGTCATGAAATTCAATCTAATATAACTATTGAAGAAATAAAATAATATTCTCAAGGTGATGATTAGAAGAAAGAACAAAAAGATGAGTCACAAATGTCAAATAAGGCATGGTACCTCTTTGACTTGTTTTTCTAGACTCCTCGTGTAATATGATATCTTTACTAGGCTTCTTAGAGACATTTCTCATCCATATGAAGTATGGTGTTAAGGGGGAGAAGGAATGGTTTGAATTATGATGTTGTAGAAGCACAATCATGGTGACAAGGTATGTTCATTTTGCTCTTGAAGGTCTCCAATTCGATTTGGAGTTTGTTCAAGTAATTTCATGCTAGTAGTAGGATTTGTAGAGAAGTATGAAGTGTTAATGGTCTTTGTGTATAAAAATCCATCAGTTTGAAGTATCTTTATATGATCATATCATCTCAGGGGATTTTTCATCATAATTTAGTTATCCATGAGCTATAAATGTGAGTATTTAATGTAGTATAGGTTGCTCACTATGTGATTCCATTGGTCTTATGAGATGGGTATAATATTTTGGGCTCAAATTGATCAAAAGGCTTGTGTGACTCTGGTTTTATATGATATCAACTCATATTATTGGTTTTTTTATGTGTTGATAAGGGTTGCATGTGTAAACTTAAGGTTTGTTACAGCTATGAAGATGTATATAGGAGATTCTTAAGGATCAAAATAGAGGTTGAAAAGTTTAGGTGCTTGACTCATCAAGAAGAAATTAATTTTGTATGATGACTTGATCATACCATCAAAGGTAGGGTATAATGGTGCATTCTAGGTATGTTTGTGAGTTAGCTAGTTCTATATAATTTATATTAGTTCTTGATTCATGTTATGAGGTGTATCAATTGTGTTTTTACATCATGGAAGTATTATGGAGAACTGCAAAGTAGACTAGGTTTGTGAAAGTCAATAAGGAAAGTTTTTCAGTTGGTAAGCATGCTTACAAGTCTATGTATGGATGTTTGGATCTACAAAGATATCTCAAATATGAAGTATAGGATGATAAAATCGTTTAAAATTGAAAAATGAATACTTCAATCATGATAAAGGTCCATGAAGTGTATGCAAATGCATTATAAGCAGAGGTATGTTCTTAAGGTTGTTTTTGTGAGTGGTAAGTTGTTTAATAAGGGTAATCATGTCTTCATTTTATCTGAGTATGAATTTTTAAATATTTTTGATATGATTACATGATTTGAGGGGGAGTTTGAATGATTGTTATCCTTATGATGGGTAGCTACAAGTGTTGACAATTAGAGTATGTTGAAAGATTGCATCATGACAAAATAAAATATGTTATTGTATATTGTAATGGTGAGTTATAGGTGTATTAAGACCTCATGAGCCATGAAAAGGTTTTCAATGATCTCAAAATAGGTGTTTAAGGTGTCAATAAGGATAGCTTTGAATATTTTTGTATTGATTGTAGGTATTATCAAAAGGGTTACATATCTGTTGGTCATCAAAAGAAGATCCTAATGAGAGAAATAGTTAGGGGACAAGAAGTCCCTCCTCTTTGATGGGAGAGGTTCCCTTATTTAAAAGCAAAAGTTATTTACAAATGTACAATGCATAAATTGGATGTGGAACTTGGGTATCATGAAAGATTTGTGAACTGAAATAGATTATCAATCAAAAAAGCATAGAAGAATGAAGACAAGGAAATGAGCAGAAAAGCATTTTCTAGAATTATAGCTGAAAAAATAATTCCTTATGCATGCCATAATACAATGAATTGGAATTGGAACATTTGTATTTGAATTATTAAGGTGTAATTTGGAGGGACACACAGTTCCATAAATAACATCTACAAGAATACAAAGCTTCTTGGTATTATGTAGACAAATGATCTAATAATATTTAACAGATAGCTACGAAATAAAGGAATCAGATGAACAAAGAAATAAGATCCTTTTGTATTAATTGCCATACTATTTATTACACTTTCATAAATAAGCCAAGTTCCCTCTCACAATGGTGAAGAGATACCATTATATAGTTTACAAATCAGTTACTCTTTGTAACTAATTTTTTAATTAATGCTTAGTTAAAGGGCTGCTAATCACAATACCCCAACTAATTACAACAAATACGAGATGAAGAAAAGAAGAAAGGAGAAGAATCAAGAGAAGAAGATAGGCGTTCATGATTGAGAGGGGCCCATTGATTTTAGAATCCACTGTCTAAATCTTTTGAACACCTCTGCTATGTCTCTGCCATGTGGGACTGATGTGTTGGCAGTGGACTGAGTCCAAAATCTAAGGCACTTATCCATCTCTTTGTCGAATTTGACATGTGTATGATAATATTTATTCACTTCTTCAATAACAGACTGGAGAGAGTAGATATCCTTCATCTTTTCCTTGGAAATAGAATCCTCCTTGAACAAATTATCTTTGACAAAAGCTCTGAATTGAGATTTGATTTCTTGCAAGGAGAGTGGTACACCAGAGGTCTCATCATGGAGGTGAAAATGTATATCTTTGAAAGCAGATACCACCAAAGTCTTGAAGGCCTCACCCTTCTACTAGCTATTCTTCAATTCTCCCGAAGCCTCCTCCAACACCTTGATTTTCCATTCCACACTATATACCCATGATTTTGACAAATTGTCTTTTGCATCATCAAAGACCTTGCTCACCATCAAAATATTTTCATCAGTCTACCCCATAACGTGAGGGTCTACTATGCAGCAGCTCCAGAGTTTGAGTTCTTTATCTATATTTCCCGTAGTGGAGGAGAGTTTATGTTATAGCTTATTTAACTTCTCATTGAGTTTGAAGGCTTCATCAATGAAATTCAATCCTGTAACGAGCATATCATCCACCATGGCCTCCATAGCCCTTCCATAGATGGAATATCTGTGTATATCTTTGATACTCTGGACTTCATCTTGACTGAGGATTACAGGTGGTGGAAGAGTGGTCAGTGGGGTGGGGTCTAAAACTTTGTCCTTAGACAACAGTGACTTGATGAAACCTGTAAGAACCTGAGCCTACTCTTCCAACTGATCTATAGTTTGTTGCCCTTTTTCTACTCTCCCAATGACCCTGGTGATTTTTTCTCAGAGATTGTGAATCTCACCTTCAGGGGTGGACCCCCCCATAGGGATCCTCGAGAGCTCAAGATTAGATGCTTGCAAATCATGCTCTGGCTTGTCTACTTTGGGCTTGGCTATCTCTAGGAATCGCTGGCCCTGAGCATCAGATACTATTCTAGAGGTAGTCTTAGCCTTCTTGGTGGGAGTAGGAGGAGTAGTGCCTAATAAGGCCGCCATGGCATCAAAATTGGGTCCTGAGATTCAGGAGGAAGACTTTCTCTTCCTACTATCGATGAATGGCTATACCCATGCAAAGGAGGAGGAAGAAGAAGGTGGGGCAAGAGGGCCAAGAGAAAGGGAACTCATGGCACTCAAAGTGTGCATTTTTGTTGCCTCCAGTTGAGATATGAGTGGAGCGCTCAGGGCTTCTGGTACAGAGGAGTCAATGGTGCTTGGAGGCTCAGTGCTTTGGACTTATTTTTCTTTATCCATTGGGGCTTCTGGAGCACTCATGGAGGCTGGCACTTCACTCTATTCACTTTCACTAAGAACAATAATGTTCTCTAGACCTGAGGGAAATTCCAAATGCTTCATCATGGGGTCTTCTTCAACAGGCTCCTTTTTGACCTCTTTGATTTTCTTCTGATATACTTGAGTGGATGAGGAAGGAGTGGAGGATGTAGGACCTTTAGTTGAGGAGGTAGGAGGAGTCTGCACAGGTGCTTCTGAACTACATGTCAATGCTTCCTTCCTTGGTGTTGAAGTATCCTTGGAGGAGGACTCACTTGAATGCCTTCTAAGCTCATGGAATTTCCTATCAAACCAGATCTTGGTTCTTACTAAGAAAGGGGCTAGGATTTCAGCCAAATCATCTTTCTCCTTTTTGAACCAATCCAAATCCTCCAAAGGAGTGTGTTTGATCAAGGTGTCATACTCATATGAAAATAGATCAGAATTATCATCTTGAAGCCCTTCTGGAACTTAATACAAATTAAGCTCCTGAATCAGTTGAAGGGAAAACCTACCGTAATGTCTCCTTCTTGCCTCAAAATCATCGGCACAGTTAGCCCAATATTCTTCTGTGTCTTCCCTATGATAGTAATTGATTTTGATGTTCTGTTTAATAAATTTATTCAAGTCAAAACAAGTTATTGGCTTGAAGAAATGGACAGTGATTAGAGCTAGGGCTCTTTCTATGTTTTGTGCATCTATAGCCTTCTTGCAGGTGTAGTTCCCCAAAGATATGGGGAAGTGCAGGCCAGTAATTTTCTTATCCCTACAGGTTTTGTGTAACTTGTCTAATTGCCTGCATATCTCTATCAAGGCCATTTTATCATTGTAGAACATAGGGAGCTTAAGAGGGGTGCTCTCATAGCCTACAAGCCTGATATAGGAGAATTTTTTGAATTGAATGAAGTAAGCACCGTAATTTGTTATTAAGCTCATGGCTTCATCCGAGAACCTCCTTGCAGTTTCGCTCTCTAGAATCCTTACAATGTACATGGTGAAAGCATCATTCACCCTCCTGAAGTTGTGATTACTAATGTCTAGGGTGAATTGAGGGTAGTAGGCATATACAAGGTCACCCTTATGAGCATCAATGTATGTGAATCCAAACCATTGCATCGATGCTGCTAGGGTATACATTAGGTATGAAGTCATGTAGAAATTCTTGGTTTGTTGTACATTGGATAGCTACTCTGCTAAGTTCATGCTGATGATTTTTTCCCAGTTGATGTTCTGAGTTCCTTCAAACACCATGTTGATAAGGGGGCACATCCAAAAATGGAACTCGTTGGTAGAGGGTAAGCCCATGACCTGAGCTAGCAGGATTATAAAATCTGATAGCTCCTCATTGAAATCGGCATGAAATAGAACCTTGGATAGATGGGATGCCCCCTTTTTAGGGTTTTTAAGCCAAGACTTTGCCACCCTCACCTTGTATTTCTCACTGTCCTAGTCGAAAAGGGCCTGTGCCTAGTTCTGAGAGATTACTATAGAATTTTCCATCTCAGGAATCCTTAGGGTAGTGCCGATGGCAGCAGCATTGAGCTTGGTAATGAGTTCCCCATGAAAATTCATCAACTCACTCAAGTCGGGATTGAAATGACCACCGCAGGTGAGTACTATATCTGCACATTGTACTGAGATTGGGAAACCAATGGTGAATTCCAAGCCACTATCATGAATCATTTGTGCCATAGGAGAGGGATTCGAGTCTATCATCCTAGTCCAAAAATATCTGAAGTCCAGGTGATGAACTTCACTTTCCCCGATATCGGGAACGGCAGACTCGAGCGGTGAAATTTGCTCCTGACCTTGAAATTTTATCTTCATGTTGATAGCAACTCGAGAAACAAGGTCACAGTCTGGACTCTTGATGAAGTTGCAGGGGGAATGGGTGTGTGTGCAGAAATTTTGATCACGAGGGTATGAGCAACAGATAGTAAGAAAGTAGTGTGCAAAAATGTGTAAGGGGGAAGCTTATAAAATAACCGTTTAGGAGAGAGAAAGGTAATAAATGTGCATTAAATACACATATACCAACTTGAAAAGTAAAATATTTGGGAAGAGCAGGAAAAATTATCCTGGATGGCCTTTGGTTCATTTGGGACATGTGGGACGCGAAAGCACGACTCGGCCGATGTGGGCGACGCGGGAAAAAGATGCACAAATGCTTTCGGGACATGAGGGAGGAAAGTATGTGAAGTGCATGATTCGGCCTAATCGGCCGAAGGTGAACATTGATCCTGGGTGAACTTGTGTTATTTGGGAAAAAAAGTTCTGACGGGCCTGAAAGAAATGGACTTCGGGTAAAATGGCTAATTGGCGAACAGAGAGCCCGAATGAACTAGGGACATCTAGGACAAAAAATTATGACATACCCGCAAATCACACAAAATGACCAAAAAACGTAGATTCTTTCCAACTTTTTGACTTTTCTCATTACCAGAACAACAGAAAAAGTGATAAACTCAAAAAATTTTCAACTTTTGAACTTCTCAAAAGTAGGGAAATTCTGAGGGGACAAAAATATCATAAGCTCGAACAAGTTGTGATAACATGAAAATAAGACTCAAAACACTAAAGATTTGTTTTAGGTCTATGGTATTGTTGTTGACCCATCTCCATGAAATTTGGTAAAGGTGTGTGCTCTTTTGTTTGTATAAAAATTTAAAGGATGTTGGTATGTTTTTACGGGGAGATGCAAGGTGTTGTTTCATGTGTTTTGCATGCTCCTGTAGTAAGGATAAATTTTTCAACATTGGTCTGAAGGAATTCTTAAAAGGTTTTTCATCGTAAGGGTGTTTCAAGTCCATATATGGAAAAAATAAGTTTTTTTGGTTATCTTCATTTGGGATAGGTAGATTATGAGTCAAGCATGATGTCTTTGTTCAAAATCAAAATTGTTGGTATGATATGATTCTTCCCAGGGGGAGCTATAATGCTCTCATGAAGCTAAAATAGGACTATGAGCTGGTTTGATGTCTTTAGTTGATGTTTCCAACAAAGAGGTGATATCAATATGTTGATGAATATGAAGATATTTTGTTAAAGGTATGTTTTTTGTAATTGATGTAAAATGGGGAGAAGTACTAGGTTGTTTTCCAACAATTACAAAGGGGGATATTGTTGGCATGTATGTGCTTGTGCAAGTACATTAATGAAAAAGGATGATGACTAGGATTGTAAGAGGATTCATGGAATGAATATGACATGTGAATACAAGAAGTGGCATGGTTGTAAGAATGCAAAAGGTGAGAATTGTTTGGACAAGTAGGCTTAATCAAGAGGCCTAGTTAGCATGGTTAATAACATATGGAGGATAGAGATACATGATGACTCAATAATATTGATATATGCAAGGAGATCATGTGGAGAGTGTGTTGAGACACTCACATGTGTCTTAGAGGGTGATTATAGGGTTTGAGCATGGTTTTAGGTCTTCATCTAGACCTCGTATATGTGTTTAGTGGCCTAATGAATCATGAAAATTAGGGGCAGAGTTTTTTGGGACCATGAGAGAATTCATAGAAGAGAGATATGTTGTATTAAATGTGGTAGGTCCTTTTCAAGAGATTTTAGGAAAATTTATGGTGTTTTCCTACTTTGTTTTGATCCAAACATGACATATTCCAATGAACTAGGTAGGTAAGTCTTGGTGGTTGAGAAGATGTAGAGAAAATAATGATCAAGTGATTATATGGGAAGTCGAGAGAGGTTTTTTCTTGAGTTGTGGGAAAAAATTTATGTCTATATGGTGATAATTTTGTAAGATATGAGGTTTCTTGCCGAGTTCTAGAAGTCATGTTTCTTGGCTTGATATGAGATAAATCATCTTGGTTGGAACGTGAAAAGTTTGCATGGGAACTTTACCCTTTCATGGATATTGATGAATGTATCTAAGAAGAAATTAGAGTTTGAATCAATTTAAATAAGGGTCTATGCTCTATTAACGATTGTTAAGAGCCAAGGAGGCCAAAACCCTAGTTAAACCCTAATTCTTGAGCAATAGAGGAAATATTGCAAGTGTCATATTAAAATTCATGGGATAATAAAATTTTATGATTTTAATGTGGAAATAACTCTTCTGTATCTATAATGGTGGTGGTTTGAGGTCTTTACTCTAGGTGGAGCCCACTTAGATTTGTTTTTCTCCAGGAAAGTTTGTTTTGCTCTCATGTTTTCCATTTGACCCAAGATATAAATTGATGTTCATTAATATATGGGGATATATTATAGATTCTTTAAGTTATTTTAGAGATTGGTTAATATATTTTGTGGTCTTCATAGCTCTAAATATGTAGATTGGTTTTTTAGGTCTAGAAGGCAATTTTTAGCAGTCATGGTGGAAGAAGGTTCTTGGGAATTTGTGGCCTAATTTAATGAGTCTAATGAATATGGATTTATTTTACACATATAATATTACATTATTCATTATTTTTTTGAGGTATACAAGTCATTTTGGTTACAAATGACGAGGTCACAAGTTGACCTACTTAACAGTGTTTCAGAAAATTATAGGTTCCTTGATCAAATCATTCTAAAAGACCAATATCTTGTCTTCATTCATGAAAAATATCCATTGTAGAATTATTAGGGTATAAAATTAATCCTATTCCATACTTTGAAAATATCTTCAAGTGTCAAAACATATGTGAGAAGCTCAAGTTTGTAAAACTGGTTTCTGGGAAGTTCAAGTAACTTGAAGGAAAACATTTTATGATGACTCTATGGGTTGATTCATGATGTCTAAAGTGTTTTTAGGTGTTCCTTGGGTCATTAAATTTCCAATGAATTTTTTCATGCCATATTTTAGTTTTTAGAGTGAAATTTGGTCTTCATCTTTGAATATTGGCTTGTTGCAAGTGCTTCAATTCAGTAGGAAGCACTCCTACTTGTTGGTATTATGAGATGAATGGATTATGGATAGATCACTATTATATTTTGAAGGTGGTGATAGGATGAATTACATGTGCAGATTTTTTAGATGCATGATGAAGCTTCTTTGTGTCCGTGGATTCCATGGAATGCTCAGTGGAAATGGATTTAGTATTATTGGCCTAATTTTTGCTTGTTGTGTGTCTTATTCCTTTTCTGACCTATATGGGTATTTCATATGATGTTATATAATGTTGTAGTTATATTTTGGTGTTTTTATGACTGAAATTAATGGTCATGGATTACCTATTACGTTAGAAATAAAGAATAATGTATTTAAGTGTATATTTTCTCATTATGAGCTAGTGGTGTGTGAGAGGAATGTCTGAGCTAATAGAGAGTTTGAACGAGTTATGAGGGTATAAGGATAGATAAGAGAAGAGGTGTGATGATGTGAGAAATACTAAGGAGTAATTTTTCGAGATCATTATACCTAATCAATATATGAAGAAGCGATATTAAATGAAGTAGGAGAAATAGTGTTTGAAGAGGGTTTTGAAGTGTGTGAGATGAAATTTTGATCACTACCTATTGTAGGAGAAACAATACATCAGTGGTCCATATCTTCAGGTGGTTAAGTTTGTGTTTGATGAACTTAGCAGGTTATAGCCTCTTTTCAAGGTTAGTTCCTTACTAAATAGGGTTTGGTTCCTCGATAAAAAAATCTTGTGTGATGTGTCATATTCATACAAGTACTTTGTTATGAGAAATATTAACAGAGGTTTCAATGGTTTGTATTCCCTTTAATTTCCCACTTCACATATTGTTTTATTGTGTAATCCATTGGTTTATAATCTTATGAATGGTTTTTTCATGTTGTTATTATCACATTAATTCATGGTTTAATGGTTAATGGTTTATAAAATTTAAATACATTTGGATAAAAGTTTTGAAGGACTGATTCACTCCCCCTCTCAGTCAATTATGCTTCTAACAAGAGAGTGGGGTTAAAAGTTAATAAATTGATTTCATATGTTCTCATGTCCCTTACCACATTTATTAAGGGAAATATGGACATCAGGGGTGTGAAAATGTGCAAAGGGTGGAAGCTTCATCAAGAGGGGGCCAAAACATTAAATTTGTGAAGTTGAGAAAATATGCCAAGTGATGAAATGAAAGGTCCTAAGAGACAAAACTAGTCTCCTCCATGTGGTGGAACATTATAGAGTTCCCCATGTCCATTTTGAAAAGGGAAAAAGGGACATCAGGGTATCCCAAGTGCATATAGGGTCTCGTTGTGATGAGGAAGGGACCAGGTTTGAGAGGACAGTTGAAAACTTGTCCTAGGATCAAAAGATGTAACTTAAGTGATGCAACTCTTCCTCCTCCATGGTGTGTAGTAATTTTTATGTACTCTCAATGAAAATTTATAATCCCATGAATTTTGACCTATCACCTAACAAGTGTTGGGTGCTCACCTGAGGCATGCATGAGCATCAAGACCCTCCTAAATGTGAGCATTGTGAAAAGATATATCCATTGATAGAAAATTAGATACAAAAAAGTAAATGTTCATGTACTCGTTCTGAAACCTTAGGATGATATATTACATCTATATAATCATGTAAATACCAAGATAAACATTATATAAAGAACAAATCCGATTTATAACATGAAGAGGAGACACTAGGGTTTGCACCCATGAACCAGATATTCAAAACAAAACCATATATTCATTTTGAACACAGTATCAGTAACCACATTACATTCAAAAGTGTCATAATAGATCATACATAACAAAAAACTTCAGACTTATCCCCTACAAATATCCTCTAGGTGATATTCTAACTATGCCCTCCCAGTTCATCCCTTATTAAATATTATAATGCCATACATAGGCCTATTACATCCATTATACCCCTTAGCACTAATGCTCTAAATCATAGCCTTACTACAGCATCATACTAAAGATGCATTCCCTTATGATCTTGCACATGTTGTATGTTGGCTTCTTATCCATTCAGGTGTGTCTTCCTTGCTCTAGAAAATTTCTTAAAAATAGGTTTAGCACTCACCGCCATGCCTTCTGCCAAGATCAAATTAGATGCCAAGTGTCCATGTGGTCCTCTAATGGAGCATACTAATACTATTACGATCTCTCCACTTTCTACAATGATGTCTTCAAGAACCTTCCATGCATGGAATATTCTTTTCTTAACTACCAAGTCTATAGGTTTTCATATTATCCATTCAGCATGCCTAGTCGGGTCACATTTTTCCTCAAGTGCCTCTAAAATGTTGTATATAGCTAATTCCTTAGATCTTGTTGTCCTTCCTTGCGCACGCGACCTGGTTCCTTATAAACCCTTCTTAAACCCTTGTCATGTGTGATTTTCCCCCACACACCCTTCTTATTTATGGCCCCGTGCATGCACGTGCCCTTTGGCACATAGCCAATATTTTGAGGCCCAACAACACCCCATACTAAGCTTGTTCTTTGTCCTTGGAAACATATTGATCCTCCAAAGAATAAAGAATGGAGGGATTTAAACCATTTGAATAAATAATGAAGGAATGAAGAATGATAAATGGAAGAATAAAGAATGAAGAATGTTTTTATTTCTATAAAAGGAGTGGGAACTCCTTCCTCATTATTGCCTTGATTTTCTCCCAAGAATTTACTTCACCCTACACTTGTTGGAGTGGGTTTCCCACAAGAGCGCTCACCTCTTTAAAACTCAGTTAATCTCCCTTAGCGATTAGGGTATCAATAATCCCCTCCAGATTATTTCTAAGGTCATCAAGCACATCCATTCTTGACCTGGGGTTAAGGTTTTGATTTCTTCCATATTCTTTTAAACCTTGGCTAGGATCTTATTGCACACTTCCCTGTTTCATATTTTCTTTTCTTGGAATTATTTCAGATCTATCTCATGTGTAATAACTAATATACTTGTTACTATGTCCCTATTAGCATAGTTATCATACACACCCTCAGCCATGTGCATGGTGGTTTAAACAACGGAAAGGAGTTCGGAATATCATATCACTATCTCCCCAATCTTCAGCTTCTCTTCCTCCTTTCAGTGTGCCAATGCCTCTTCTGTTGATTCTAGAGTGAGTAGTTACCTCTCCATGGTAAGGATTCAAGTTAAGTCTTCCAAGCATTGTAATTTTGACTTGTATTTTTGCTTAGGAGGTGCTAGGTCTAGGCATTTCAAGATAATGACATCCATGATCATTTCAATTTTCTTGTACACCTATCACACCTTCACTTTTTCCTCCCTTAGTTCGCATATTAATTGTGCATTGATCAGCTCTTCCTACTTCTGATCCTTTATCTTCTTAATGGGATCCTCCTTCTCAAGTTATTTCTCTAGGAACCTTACCCTATCATTCCTTCCAAATATCCTTGTCTCAACCTCAATCAATACCTTATTGAGGGTATTATAGACATTGTCATCTTATAACTATTGAGCATTTACTAGCAGGTTTATGATTTTGTTCTCTGGTACCTTCATCAGTGCTCCCTGAAAAACCTTGAAATTGGGATCATCAACATGGGACTCAAATGCAGAAGATAACATCTTCCTCATTCGTGGGTACGCGCCTTCTTCTTCGAAGGAATACCATGCAAGGAGTTGGTCTATGGGCATGGTACTCTAAAAGTGCATGTGTAATACATTACTTATATCATTCATGTAACTCATCCCCTACTACTACGCTATTACCATGCTCTTCCCTCTTGTGTGTGCTTCCTTAGGAAAGCTTATTGCTAAGCTGGGATCTCCGCCCATGCTACCATACTCTTTCCCTATGCTTTCCTCCTCTATCTTCTTGAGTATCTCATCAGCCCTTCACTCCACTTCCTACTCCACTTACTCCTTTATTATGCCCTCTACTTCTCTTTCCATGACCTCTTATATCTACTCCTTGGTTAGGCTTAGGGTCCTTCAATCCTTTGTATTCATTTCTTCACTCTCCCCTTTTCCTTGAGCACCTTCCTTTTCTCCATCTTTTTCTTAATTTTCTTCATCCTTGGATTCATGAACATCATACACCTGATGATCTTTAGCCTCTTCATGCTCTTCATCATCCCTTTCACCTTTGTAGGCCTCTAGGCTATCCATTTCTTCTGATTCAACCTTTTATACTACCTTTTGTTTCTTTCTAACAAGTGATTCCAGTGTAGGAGACTCTGCCTTTTATTCTTCTTTTGTAGGTGACTCATTCCTTGGTGATTCTTCTTATGTAGGAGGATATTCTTGCTTTGGCACCTCTTCCTCAAGTGATTTTTTATTTTCCTTAGTGGGGGACTTCTTCCACCATGCATATGTACTTGGCTTCGCACCTGACTCCTGTGTGCCCACATATTTTGTTGTTTATACACTTGGTGACTTCTTCTCTAGCACCTCTTCTCTTTCTCTCTTCTTTGACATGGCCTCCTTTCTTTCAGTAAGGTCTTCTATGATGGAGACGTAATTCTCTAAGTAGGTTCCCTTCTCATACTTGGGCCTAAACCATAGGTATACCCTTGTTGTGTTCCTTCCAGCAGTTGGCAACGTCACAGGTTTTGTCATGTTATAGACACCTAAAATTGGTTACTCAATTTAATGTCCCATGTGTTTGCTTACCTGTTCTATTCTCAGGTAACTTGGTGAACTTTTGTATCACTACTTCTCTCTTATGGTATTAATTAAATATCTAATTAATATGCCTATCCTAATTTTTCTCCACCCCATTATATTTCACCCATGGATACTTAAACATTAACCCTGTAATTTTATCTTTTACATTTATTCCAACTACTTATTCACCCCATATCACTTCCCAACCTCCCATGTCATTATTATCCATCCATCCCACCTATTTCTCCTCTCCTTGAACTATGCAAGGGGATTTTCCCCATATTTGAGTGGGAAGGATAATATTATTATTCTCACAACTCATCCCTTTTCGCCACTTTGGGAGTCTGTTCCCTCATCGGCACCCACCGGTCCTCGATTGACTCCAATTTTTTAGAACGGCACCAATTTTACCTCCATTGGCACCGACTATAAATACATGACTTGAACTCAGTTCTGGTTGGATGGTAGAAACCTAAAAAATAGTGAAAAGCTTGAGAAAATCTTGAAATTATTAATTAAGAGAGAGAGAATTCTGTCCAGATCAATCCCTAAGAGGTGCACTGTTATCCTACCCACATAACATCGATATCACTTAGGTTCTTCAACCTCTTGGTGACTCCATTTCTCCATCCAGCCAAGGTGGAACTCTGTCCACATCTCTGCAGCTCCTACAGTTCTCCATAATCGGATCATCATCAGTCATCAGTCAAGATTTCTATGATTTCTTCCTAGTCGATGATGACCTAGAATCAATTGACATGGATTTTATAAATTGGTGCCATTCCAAACCATCGACGCCGATCACAATCTGATTGATGCTGACCCGTCTGTAAAAAGTTACAGAATCTAGCTGACACAATTTCATCTTTGTTTTTACAGTTTCCTACTTTCTTTTAGTTTCTGCTGCAATTTTTTAGATTCTATCTACAACTTAAAATTAGAAAATATAAACATTTTCTTACATCTTTGATCATGTATGCCTTTATTATTAATTGAAAACATGAACTGACACCCACCGAGGAAGCTAATCCTTCCCAAACCCGATGTCTGGGTAGTTCACCTTATATCTTCTAATGTCATCTTTTTCAATCAAGTATTCGTGTATCACAGGTTTTTTGGATCTACTCCGCATGATTGCTCACGTGTACCCGTCTTAATTCCATCAGGATTTTTTTCCATCTATGTCTTTGAATCTTGTCCAATTAATCAAGTATCGGCTTTATTTGACTTTTTCAGCATTTTTGTGTTTAGTTTGGTACATTAACTTGGATAGGTAACAAGCGCGGAAATTTTTGATCTATATTCTGGCATGCCTGGTGGGACCCCACGAAAGTCCCTCATTGGTAAGTTTATCTCTTTTCTAGTTTTGAGGTTTTTTCTTTTTCTTCACTTATTTTCATCAGTTGTTCTTAAGCGTTTCCTTTCATCGTTTTGTTCTTGCTTCTTTCATTTCTAAATTTGCAAAGTTAGGTCCCTTCTTTTTTGCAAATCTCAATTCCAATTTCTTTTTCTAAAATTAGTAAATCCTTCATTTGATTTCAAAGTTACATTTTTGATTCGTCTCTTTGTGTAAAATTGTCATTTCATTGAAATTTTTCTAGTTCCTTAAAATAGAAATTTCCTTTCCACTAGTATCTTATTGGATTTGTTTGCGTGTTCTGCTTAACCCTTTTTTGCATAGTGGTTTGCTTGTTCAAGGGGAAGAGATCAACAACACGATTTTTGAAGTGGAAACACCTTGGAGAGCTAAATCTACAGGTATTACTCTTTTACGGTGTTTTTTCCTTTTTAAGAACTTAAACATAACATGTTTGTTCGTTTTTATCACACTCAAACACTTCAGTTTTTGTCCTTAAAATGAAATAATCACATTGGGAAAGAACTTGTTTTACTTGTCTTAATTGAAATCAAACACTTCGGTTTTAGTGCTTAAAAAGAACATTTTATTTTTCATCTTTGTTGTATGTTCTTCACTTAGTTCTCTAAATATGTTGGAAAATTAATCAAAAGCGGTAGTCACACTATTTGATTTTTTATTTTTCACCCTTGCACACAAAGCCAAAATCACCAGGTATAAAGCATTTAAACAAAAAACTCCTTCCCTGGCCTTACCTACTTGGAAGTGACATCCAAGAGGAAGAGCCTACATAGTACTCATGTTGCGCTATAAATTCACAGAATTTCTGGTATATATTAGCAAAGCACCCAACTCCCTTATCGCAATGGTGTGTGAAGTGTGGGGGTAGGCCCTTATATCAATCCATGTACCAGTATTTTACTGAAGTGCCTTCGGGAATCCTATCCAAAACATTCCCCAAACCATCCTTAGTTTGGCCAATTGAGTAGTCCCGTTCTAAAAAACCTTCCCTAACATTTTATTTCTTAAAAAAACATGAAAATTTAAAAGAGATAATCACCTATGCTACTTGAATTATCTGTGCATTAATTAGGTTAATCTCTTTCTGTGTTTGTGCTTGTTTATGACTGTCATCACCTGGTCACAATCTAGAAAAATGGCTCAACTGACCTCTTCCTCATCTAAGAGCCCCACTAATTTTGATGTTTCGGCACCCCTCGGGTCTTCTTCGGGACCAATTTAGTTGGTTCCCCATCTTGGTCGTATAATATTTTCTATCATCCTAAAGTTATCCCATCATGACTGGCTTCCCCCAGTTCTTCAGAGGTGTCATCTGCTTCTGATATAGAGTATGTTCCTCATGGAGATCCTGAATTTCAAGCGTTCCTTGACCACAACCTGGTAGCCCTTATGGACTACTTAGTGCATAAGTCTACTTGAATATCTAATCATGGACCACCAATATATTAGGTTTACAATTATCCTCATGCGCCATCCCAGGATTTCATAGAGAAGTTAACATGTTTCTTCTCACCTCGAACCATGAAAGAAGGTGGTGTATCTATGCCTTCTTTTTCTCTTCCACTAACCTTTTCAACTGGTTCTCAAATGACGCCACCTATCCCTAGTGCAAAATTTTCCTTAGCTACCCCATAACCTACTTTTGAGAGGCCGTTTTCCTTAGCTATGATGAGTGCGTCCACACTCCAACAAATTAGTGTCAATTATTCTATGTCGTCTATTGCATCTCAGGGTCAGTATCTCTCTTTGACCCAACCCCCTCCTATGATTCATTCAGTTCCTCTTTCTCATCTTCCAGTTGAACTTTCTTCTAATGCTCCAGCGACAATGGTTTTTACACATCTCTTGGCATCGACACCCTTAATAACTAATCTGGTAGTTAGAAGCCTCATTTAAATTTTGTTTCCCACCATATCAAATAAAACCAACACCCACATTCCTCAATCCATTCCGATTCAGTTGGAAAGTGTGGGAACCCACCAATCACAGGCTCCATCTTTCATTCAACAACCTTTCTCTCAACCACTTTTCATCTCACATCCTGTTTATACTCAGGCTCCTTCACACCAAATACCTTGCTAGGTGTCACCAATAACGCTTGGTTATTCCTCTTATCATCCTATTAATCAGCAGATGAATCCCCCATTAATGCCTCAACAAAACCTACCATTTACTTCTCATACAGGACATTTCAACATGCCCCCTCCTTAATCTGATGTCATCTAACTTCTTTTCAAGAAAATCGCAGACCTAGAATCCTCCACCAAAGGGGCTCGCTCTTCATACTCTTTTGAAGAAGTATGTAATGAACCGATTCATCCATCAGTGGCTTTTAAGCCTTATCCTCCCCAATGGGAACTTCCTAAGTTCTCAAAATTTCATATTTGGGAGGATCCTCAACAACACCTATGAGCATTTAAACACACTTGCTACCTTGTAGTCTAGGACTAGGAGCTTATGCTCCATACCTTTCCTATGTCTTTAGCAGGGCCCACTTTAGACTGGTACAATAACATAACCCAAAATTCTTTTTTTCAGTTCTCTCAATTAGCCCCGATGTTTGTTGAATACTTCTCAATAAAAATCACACATAAGATCTCAATCACAGATCTTTATAACATTCATCAATTTGATGATGAGTCTATCACAGACTTTGTCGCTCGTTGGAGAGGAATAATAAATCAATTATCTTTCTCCCTCCCTCAATCTCAACAAATCGATTTGTTTACTCGATCTTGTGCCAATCGTATTTCTTCCATTTTAAGGATTAAAAACTTTTATATATTTGAAGAAGCCTTTACGATGGCACACAAACTTGAGTCTCATGCCATCGAACAAGGAAAGTTAAAACTTTGCTCTCAGTCTAAACCAGATTTTTCTCGGTTTACTAAATCAAACCCTTCTTCTTCAAACAAAGAAAAGAAGCAGGGGTCCACAAATGCTATCGTGTTAAAAACATCACGATCTGATAACACTTCTAATCAAACACCTCAGAGAGACTCTTCATCTTCTTGAAAATTACCTCCATCATCTCAGTCTTTTACTTCATTGGGGGAATAATATGCTTCTATCTTAGAAAAAATGTTCAAAGTTCACATGATCGAACTTCCTCCTATTAGAAATTTTGATGAGAATGAAGAATGACCATTTTGGTATAGTGAAAATGACTTCTGTTGTTATCATAGAAGCAAAGGCCATGACATTAAACGATGTCAGACCTTCAAAAATCTTGTCCAAAAATTCATTAATAGAGGCGAGCTCATTCTAGATAACCCAAATTTCCCCTCAAATCAGATGCTTGACATTTTTAAACAACATTTTCCAAATCATTCCCCGAACAATGATGCTTCGGGGTCTCAAAAACTAAACACGCATACTATCAGTTCCATCTCTATTGATAGTTCTTCTTCTAATTCTAAGTCATCTACAAACATGTCGATTGAATCAGAACTTCTTTCTGCTCCTTCAAATTATGAGATTCCACCATCCTTGGATGGTCCATCTTTGAGTCTACCTTTATTATTAGAGATAGATTCGTCTCCCTCGGCCTCTCTATCTGATCTTCCATCTATTCCTGAGACAATGTCATCTTCATCTATCTCATCATCAGACATCCTTTCAGTTCATGAGTCATTTACATCTCTTCAAATTTCCACTATGAATACATGTTCATCTATCTCATCTACTTTTGTCACTCCCATTTTTTCCACAACCATGCCTTTGGTCAACGTACCCATAGTTGTACAAACATCGATGCCTTAGGAAGCATCTTTGATCTTGAATCTTCCTGTCTCTTTTCCTATAGTAATTACACCCACAATTACTACATCAAAAGTACCTTCCTCACAAGAGGCTGCTTCTGCATTACCTACCTCTTTCACCATCAGTGCTTCCTTGCCTATTAAGGAAACATCTAAAGAGATAGCATTGACACCCATATTTATGACTCTGGGAATTAGACATAAATAGTTAAAATTTAAGTCTAAGGTCACATCATCAGTATCATCTCCTTTACTTCCTCTGAAACAGTTACAATCACCTTATGTAGTCGAAGTTATCACCATCCCTGAAAAGGGAAAAAAATATTTCAGACCATCAAAACTCTTGGTGTCCTCCCTAAAAAATCCCTCTCTATGTCTCATAAAAGAGTGGATTTATCCACTAAAAATGCATCTTCTTCTATAACACCATCTTCACTGGTGCCTCGTAAAGTGGATTTACCTACTGGAAAGGCATCACCTCTTTTATCAAAACCATCATCTTTATCACAAAAAACCAAGGCACCCTTTTTCCCTTCTATCAAATTGATTTTTGGAGCTCCTCCCCTATCTAAATCATCGTCTATTGCTACCAAACAACCTTCTTCATCTCCAAAGACTAAAACACTTGTCATGTCTTCGTCATCTCCAAAATCTATCTTAGGAGCTCCTCCACTAAAATCAATCTTGCCTCACTTGCTTCCATCTCAAGCACCTAAGGTACTTCTCCCAGTGTTCAAAACAGAAAAACAGTCCCTAAGAAGATTTTCAAACTAGATATGCAGGGTCTTTTACCTTAGCAGTCTACTACGACTAAAGAGGTGCCTTCTTCACCTTTGTCCACATCTTCATCTATCAGATTTTATGCTGAAATCCTTCACAAAATTATCCAATCTTCATCTATATCACTTCCCCCAATCAAACCCTATAATCCCAAAGGAGTAAAACCTTCATGGTTCAACTCTGATTTGATTTGTGCTTACCATCGCACTCTAGGTCATGACACTAAGGGATGTAAATCCCTTCAATCTATCGTTAATAGCCTCTTGGAAGAAAATGATCTCCTGTTAGAGGAGGAAGAGGAACAAGTGTCTCCTATCATCCCAAGTACGTCTAATCCTGAACAGTCTATTTAGGCCCCAAATTCTATTGATATCGATCAAGATGATCTTCCACCCTCTCAAATCAACACAAATTGTATTGCCACTAGAACACAACATTACGATAATCCATCATCTTCTACAGCTCCTCCACCAAGATTCATTATTTATGCTACCCCCGAAGGAGTTCCTCCTTCCTCATTGGCCCCAAGACCTTGAGTCTCTATTCATGCTTCACCTCAGGCTTAGATTCCCATGTTAGTTGAGGAGAGTGTTACGAAACAACTCACCCATGCTCTGGTCAAAATGTCTCTTTTTGACCTCATTCAGTCATCTCCCCAACATCGCCAGGCTCTGATTGATAATCTACAGCACATCACGGTGAATTCAGATGAGCCCCAACCTTTCGAGATGGTTGTTGGGTTGAATAGGTCATCGACCACCATCTCTTTTGAGGATTTTAAAAGTCCTCCCCTTTTTTCTGAGGATTTAAAGGCTCCTCTCTTTATCACAGTTCAAATCAATAACACTACGTTAAAACGCACTATGATTGACAGTGGTGCTACACTCAATGTCATTTCCTCCCACACATTTGAGCAACTTAAGTTACCAAAGAACGTAGTGTCACCACTATCTTTCACCCTTTGATCATTTAACGATCAACTGGCAATTACCTTAGGAACTGTGGTCCTGCCCATTCGGGTAGGCAAGAAACTTCTTCATGAGATTTTTTACATTGTCAAAGGAAAATTCCACTACAATATGATCCTTGGATGCTCCTGGATCCATAAAATTTACTACATCCAATCAACCCTCCATTAATGTATAAAATATCAGTATGAGGGTCAAATCTATACTCATCCAAGAGACCCTTTTCCATCTGCACAATGTGACATGACCATTGGGTCTATCCCTCCAAAGGAGAATGCTGATTCTCCTGATGAGGCTTCTTTGTCCTCTTCCATACCTGCAACAAAACTACCAGACATACAAAATATGGAAGATACATTGCAACATTTTTCTCTAGGAGAACTTCCTCTTCTCCCTTTTGACTCCCATCTCAAACCTAACGAGTATGGTAGGCAAGACAAACAACCTGAATATCAACCATGTCTTGGAAACATCGTCACCATTGGTCTACCCAATCAATAGAATGACTTCATCTACGGTGGTCTTGATAAACCTCAATATCATCCAAATTATCCTCCTAGGGCCAAACCCTATTCAGCAGGGTTTGATTATCTACAAAATCCTACATTTGCAAAAACTTATCTATATCGATGTGTGTGGAAGGGCTTTGGCTTGGGAAAGTATGAACATGGTTTTCATCACCTCACATCTATTTCAACTCTTAAACCACATCAAAAATGGGGTTTAGGGTTCAAACCTCTCTTGAAATCCACCGTCACCATTCTCGCTGAGCCTCTTTCTATTGAGGAACCGTGTTCTCCCGTCAAGTTTGAATCATCGCTTGATGTGGATGACACCATTTCCATCCTCCCATACTAGCTATTTTATAGTCAATTCCATTTACTTAGGTCCACTGACCTATAAGACTAATGGAAAATCCACTTCCATACCATTGGTCTTCCCTAAAATAGTTGGAGACAGCTCTTCTACTATCAATATTATCCACTGTTCGGATGATGATTTTGTCCTTACTTATCTGGGGGTAGAGGATTCTTATCTTCCTAAAACCATTCCTTCATAAACATCTACACTTCTAAACGAAGCCATTTTTAACCTTAATATAGGGACTTTTGAAGACCCTCATATCATTAAGGTCATCCAATATCTTAACCCATAGGAGTTAGGAGACTTCGTCATCTTTCTTTCCAACCATTGCCAAGCGTTTTCTTGGTCATATTAATATATGTCAAGCCTTGATCCTAACATAATGGTCCACAATATAGTTACTCTTCCAGACATCAAACTAGTTAAACAAAAATTGCGTAAGATGCATCCTCATGTAGCTCTCCTCGTTAAAGAAGAGTTGCAGCGCTTACTTTTCGCCAACTTCATCTAACCCATTGACTGTCCTTAATGGGTTTCAAATTTAGTACCAATAACCAAAGCTATTGGGAAAATTTGAATTTCCACCAACTTTCGGGATCTTAATATCACTTTCCCAAAAGATAATTTCCCTCTACATAATATCAACCAACTCATGGAATTAACTACAGGCCACAAGATGCTTTCTCTTATGGATGGTTTCTCTGGGTATAATCAAATTATCATCACACTAGAGGATTGGCACAAGACTTCCATTATAACTCCTTGGGGGAATTTTTGTTATCACATCATGCCCTTCGGTCTTAAGAATGTAGGGGTGACTTATCAACGCATAATGACCTACATCTTCCATCACCTCTTACACAAAATTGTAGAAGATTACGTCGACGACATCCTCTGTAAATCCAAACACCGTAAGGATCATCTTCTCATCCTTGCACCTCTCTTTGAGAGACTCATTCACTTTTGTCTTCAACTAAATCTTTCTAAATGCATGTTTGGCATTCTCACTGGTAAAATCTTAGGCTTTATCATTTCTATTAGGGGTGTTAAGGTTTATTCCGCAAAAATAAAGGCTATCATCGAGATGCCTCCTCTTTCCAACTTAATGCAGCTATGTGGTCTTCAAGGATGCCTTCAATTAGTGCATTTTTTTTTATCTCATAGCTTTCAGACCGTTGTCAACCTTTTCATCATCTCCTCTGTAAAAAATTTCATTTGTGCTCACACCTCCAGGTGAGGGGGAGCCATTCTATCTCTATATTTATATGACTAACCATGCTTTAGGAGCCACGATCTCACATCGAGATGCTAATGGTAAGGAATAGGCTATCTATTATATCAGTTGCACTCTTCATGAGTATGAAACTCACTATTTTGAAGCTGAAAAGTTGTGTTGTGCTCTCTTCTTCGCGACTTCTAAAATTTTTCATTACCTCCTTAATCATAAAACTTACATTGTTACGAGTGTTAATCCACTCAAGACAATGCATGTGAAACCTTATCACAATGATCATATCACTCATTGGCTCATGCTCATGATAGAATTTGACCTCGAGTTCATCTCGTAGAAATCTATCAAGGGTCAGGTTATCGCTGATCAATTAGTTGATGCCCCTCTTTTGGACACTCAAGTCCCTCTCACTCAATTCCCAGACGAGTACATCCAAAAAATTGATTTTGGTTTGTCTCCTTTTAAATTACAACTCTTCTTTGATGGTTCCAAGAGTTAGCAAAGGGGAGGTGCAGGTTTCGTCATGATTCCTCCTTGGGGTGCACCTATCCCTGTCGCACACAAGCTTAACTTTAAATGTGTTATCCCGTAAAATTGACGAGGGAAATTTTACCGATAACCATACCGAAAATTTTGTTTCGATCCCTCGTTAGGGATCCTTCGTGTTCGAAACATTGTAAAATCCCTTCCCGGGAAATCTAGTTTTCAAATTTAGTCTTTTGAGCCTTTTTTGGCTGGGCGCATGAAATATCCTTGTAACATTAGCTTTTGATGCACCCCCTTAAAAGCCTTTGGCGCATGGTTTTCCATGTTAACACATCTTTCGGTGCGCCAAAGGATGTTGAGTCTATTTTGCGTGCGCCAAGGCGCATGCGCCTTATTATTGACATTGCTTTTGTTGCTCCACTTTTCAGTGTGCCAAAGGGCACACATAATCTCGCTGCAACACAAAGTTTTGGTGTGCCAAAGGGCGCACGCTTTCTCCTGTCGACAGAAAATTTCATGCGCCATTTCAAAAGTGGTTGGCAAATTGATGACAAGTTTTTCTATATATATCAGTGCGCGCCCAATGTCATTTTCATTCTTTTTGTCGAGCACGTGATCACTCTAGACTTGTCAGCCTCTGCTTCGTCATTTTCGTTGCCCTGTGGACCCGCTCTCAATTTTGCTATATATCTAAGGTAAGAGGTTCTCCCTCTTCTCCATTTTCGTGCTTTCGGTTATTTGCATGTTCTTGATCTGTGTTCTTGGTCTGCGTTGTGGTTTCCTAGCCGGTGTTAAAATAAGATTGGTTTGAGCTAGTTTCCCTCGTGCTGTCTTGTCTTCCTTTCTTCTTTTCCTCCTCCTTTCCCTCCCTCTTTCCGGATCTACTGGAAGGGAGCTGTTTTGAAAGGACTTGGTCTGCCAAACTTTTTATATGAAACCTTATATGTCCATGCTATCTTTGAAATGGAAGAAAGAATGAAAATGATTAAGCAATGAGTTTAGTTCTATAGCGCACTGGCGCGTCTTGTCACACTTAAAACAGTTGCGCCCCTTTGGCGCATCTACCTGCCATGTTAACATGATTAAAACCCGCGCCAATGGCGCAGCCTTTTGTCCTGCTACATCTAGAATTCATGCGCCCTCAAAGCGCGCCCTTTTTGCATGCTACAAGTATAAATTCCACGCCTCCTTAAAAGCCTTTGGCGCACCCTTTATCCATGCTACATAATGTTTCCATGCGCCAAAGGGCGCACCCAGCTTTCATGTAACACAAGCCTTATTCGCGTAAGTATAAAGCTATCAAGGCGCGGGCGCACCCTCCATTGCAGTAACATGATGTTGTGTAAACCCTTCATGCGCCGCGCCAAAGCCTTTGGCACACCATTTGTTAATGTTACATAATCCATCCATACGCCAAAGGGTGCACCGAACCTTCATGTAACATACTCTTTCCATGCGCCCTGCTATAAAATGCAACCTGCTTCATCCATGCGCCATGCGCCTTTGGCGCCAGTATAACCTCTGCAACATTCCTTTTCTGTGCGCCTTATCTATTTGGCCTACCAGTTGCATTTTTCCTGCGCCCTGAGCCTTAAAATCTCTAACTCTTTCTTCTGCTAGCATTCCAATGGAAGATCAAATGACTAATTCAACCTTTTTGGATTGGGTCTCACTTCTTCTTCATGCAGATCAGCAACTGAGTTCGAAAGAACACATGTCTACGTCAAGCAAGAAGCCCACCAAACCAAGAGGAAAGGCTAAGCTGACAGAAGAAGAGATGAAATACAAATATCAGAGGGTCAGGATGCCCGAATCACAGGCTGAGTGTAGTATGGATGTCAGAGACTCTGAATTGGGTCACATTGACATGGAGGAATTTTGGGTTAAAGTTTAGAAAGTTACAAGAAGTCCATGGATGGACAAGTTAATAGGCAGTGCCCTGCACTTCACCAGAGGAATCCCCGTCAGCACTGTCAACAACGAATTCATGATGGTGATTGCGCAATGTTACAACAAAGACACAAGATGTGTCGAAAATAGTAAGGGCGAGGCAGTCATAAACCTCACTGTCCGTCATTTTGAGTTGATACTTGGCATCCCTCATCACCGGAACTTCGTGGCTGTTAGCCAACGAGAATGCATCAAGGCCTGGGAGGACAACGAAGACCAATGCATGCAGTTGATGAATGAGGTCTACCTAAAGAACAAGAAGGCAGTGACCCAGTGGCCTCAGACTATCCACCGAAGTGATTTCTTAGAGGAGCTCAGCGATACTATCACCTTCCTGAGCAGAGTCTTCGGGCTTTTAGATGCCCACTATTTCCATAAGTGGATGTTGCGGTACTTGGAGACAATGAATAAAAATTTACCCGATCAGCGCTTTTGCTGGGGTGAAATAATAAGCAGCACCATCTCTGAGCAGCTACAACAGTTTGCCACAACAGGAGTGTTCCATATGAACTCCTATGTAGTCTACGCTGTAGCGTCGGCAAGGGATTATCCGGGACTGAACCGAAGTGGAGTATGGCCTTAGGCCAAGATATTTGATTACTACCTAGAGCTGAGGCTGGAGAATAGCATCCAACATTTCGTAAAAGTTAACGATGCATTCTTCTATCATGTCATCTGCCTACTGAGGCCAAACATGACTCATAGCCGGACGACCAAAAACATAGTGGCAGTCACAGAGAAATGGGGGGCCCTGTTCACCCAATTTCCCACGTTCACCTATCTGAGGGCTGCCAACTTTTTGGGAGAACCAACCAGGCTACCAAGGTATGCTGGGCCTAAGCTGATTCTACTAGAACTGTCAAGGCAGTTGGTCACATACCATGAGAAGTGCCTCAAAATAAAGAAGGGTGGAACTCCTTTCCCCCTCAAAGTGGGCCGATACACATGCTCCACCCACCATAAGGTGAAGGAAATGTTCACAGAGCTGGAGCTACTCAACTTGAAGCATGACTTCCCAGCCAGGCCTACCTTCGACCCAAGAAGCTGCCTACCAAAAGCGAAGCTCGATCCGATCCATGTCCCTCAAATTGAGGATATTTACATTGACGTTCTCCATGAGGTGGAACTCAGAAGAAAGGATCACTCTCGCTTAGCATTGGCAGAAATCATCCAATACGGAGTGGCCATTGTCCCCGAAGGCTTCCAGACTACGGAAGATGAAGTAGATAAGGTGTATAATGACACAGATGGGGACAATTGGCCCTTCCCGGCCATTGACAGGAACAAGGCTCCTCAAACAATTGAGGAGAGGGTCAAAGAGACTATGCGGAGAACAGAGCATTGGTGCCGTATAAACGGACTAATCTACCTTGGGGTATATTTCACAACTTCCCCTTTGGGCAACGCACCTCCAAGGTCAAAGAAGCAGCTGAAAGGCAAAGGTGCAGAAGGTGAACCTAGCACCATTCAGGAGGAAGCCCCTGAAAGTCCTCTTCCCTCAGAGCCAGAACAGGTTATAACTCTTGATGAAGAATTGATAGAGGATAGTCCTATACACCCATCCACCCAGGATGTCAGTGTCGCTACAACTTCAGAGGTCCCTTCTATCCCTTCTTCTTCTCTTCCTTCTCCTCCTCGAGTGACTCAAGCGACCACCCCTTTGGTCGTGTCCTCTTCCCCTTCTTCTACCCTTTCCCCTGCTTCTTCATCTATCTTCTCCTCCCTCGCTGATTTGTCTTCCTCTATTCCTTCCCTCATCTCCGAGCTCCCTTCCCTTCCTATGTCTTCTGCAGTTGCGGTTTCCCTTCTTCCCGTAGACATTTCTTCGGCTATTCTTTCAATGCCACCACCGCGTGTCTCCACGTTTTTCCCCTCTTCTACCGTTGTTGCCTCCCCCTCTGTCTCTGGTCCTTCTTCTATAGGACCAGCTTGGATTTCTCAGCAGCTGAGCCAAAAAAAGAGGAAAGTCCCCATCGCTCCGATGGACTTTTCGGTCATTCCGGCTAAAGGAGCAAAGAAACACAAGCCGGTAACACGCTTCATGGAAATAGCATACCCCAACCCCCTCAAAGAGAAAGAAGATCTGTCTCTGACAGATTTCACCGTGACCCAAGTCACAATGGGGACATCCTCAGAAAGTCTCCAGGGAGAAGCTCTTTCTGCAGTTGATGCACTCTACAAAAAGCTTCAGGAAACAAAAGAGGAGAAAAGGCTACTGAAGGAGCAGAACAAATACCTGCTTCAAGCCTTACAGAAGATGGGAAGTGCACCTCCCACAACTGCCACCGAGACTCCTGAGCTACTCAGTCAGGAGAAGATTAATGAGTATTCAAATATCGGCGAGCAAGGTATGGCCATTTTTGCTTGGAGGAGCCAGATCCTCAAGGATAGTGAAAGAGTAATCGCCGAGTATATCAGTTTATACCTAAACATCGAAAAGGCGAATAAGGAACTCCAAGCATTAGCAGGTCCGATATCAGAAGAGTTAGAACATGCTAGACTCCATCACGAGACCTTCCAACAAATGTTCGACTGTTCAGTCGAAGATTTGGTCAAGTTCGGAGTCTTCGGTCATCCAAGGGCCCTCAACAAAACTATGTCCACTCTGGACTATCAGATAGATCAGCTGGAATTTGTTTTAGAAAAGATAGACAAGGTAAAGGAAGAGGCCCTGGATGCAATGCATCAAATGGAGAAAGTTGTCCTCGCCATGACTCCAGGGTTGCTCACTCCTTCCCTTACCTTGAGATCAGCTGATGACACTATCCGGATCTTCAAGGAGATAGCTTCTCAAGGGACA
Source organism: Taxus chinensis (assembly GCA_019776745.2). Taxonomy (NCBI): domain Eukaryota; kingdom Viridiplantae; phylum Streptophyta; class Pinopsida; order Cupressales; family Taxaceae; genus Taxus; species Taxus chinensis. The sequence continues at coordinate 37,295,537 of CM034148.1, read as the reverse complement.
GGGCCAGAGGTCACATTCGACACTGAATCTATCAACAACCTACTGGCCTGTAGGGACTTCATCGGGTTCCTTATCAAGGCGGAGAAAGATTATTCCAAACTCCCGGAAAATCTCATAGACGAGCAGGAGACTTGCGAAGCAATCAGTGAACGACACAAGGATCCGTCACAGGATCAATTTGGGCCGATGATTAGCAAGTTTTTGGAGTACCGCACTCAGTTCCACATATCATCACCTGAGCAGCATCAGAAATAGGCAACCCCTTTTCGGCCGCAGGATGATGATGATGAGTAGCTTCTTCTTCTTCTTCTTCTTCTTCTTCTTCTTCTTCTTCTTCTTCTTCTCTCTATTCTCCGACTTTCTTTTCGAAATGTCTAAAATGTGTTGGCACAAATGATGACATCATCCATGTTGCATCATGTGATGATGTCATCCATCCAAGTTGTCAAAGTCAACATGACTTTTAGATATTTTGTAAATATCTTTGTAAATAAGTGGTTGGCTCCATTTTGCCTTCTCTCTCCCTCATCTTCTATAAATATGGGAATACTTGTTGTATTCAGGGTGAACATTTTTTAGATAGAAATAGAAGTGAGGAGAGAAAGACTTTGAGATTTCTTGTAACAGAAAAGAATATTAATACAATTATTCAGACTTTACGCTCAATAGCTGTGTTATACATTAGATGTTTCTTACGTTAGATCTGTATGTGTTTAATTTGTTGGATTCATATCTACTTTTCCGTCATTTGTTTATCAGTATTGCTTTGTTTATTTATGCAAGTAGGTTTGGCTCTGTTTACTACCAAACTAAAAACATAAATCTTCTGACCTTTCTGCTTTGGAATTCATTTCTTTTCTCCCTTCGGATCTGTTCTTTCTCTTCTCCCTCTTTCATTCCTTTCTTTTCGCAGCTTGGAACACTCTACTGGGATGAGATCCCAACCCCCGAAGGCAGAATCTGTGAGACTTGCATAGGTTCCTGCTAAGTAGAAATAGCAATAAACCAGTTTCGCTTTGCTGTCTCAAAGAGGGGCTAAGCCCTACACACTGTTGGCTCGTCTGTCCATTGATCTGTCCACACAACAGATTTTCAGACCAACAAAATGTACCAATAATATGGCTGAATATGAAGCCCTCATTTTAGGTATTCAAAATACCATTAATCTTGGTGCTCTCCATATTGACATCTTCGGTGAATCTGAGCTCATCGTTAATCAAGTCACTAGTGTCTATCAGTGCAAAAATGATACCCTTCAAAAATATCGCAATATCGTTCTCTTTCAGCTTCAATATTTCGATAAATTTACTATCTAGGTTATTCCTCACACTGAAAACTGATTTATAAATATGATGGCTTCTTTAGCCTCACTTATTCCTCCATTCACTGAAGACTCACGACTTTATGTGGTTGTTCAGTGTCTGGACCAACCATCTCATCTCAGGCAATTGACTTCAATCAATGTCGTCACAAATGACACTCAAGATGAGTTGTATCAACACATTTTCAATTACCTATCCTAAGCAGTGCTTCCTCTAGATTTGACTTCCAATGGTAGAAGATATTTTATCTAACGTGCAAACCGCTATACTATTCTGGGTAGAATTCTTTACAAATGTGGTTTTGAGGGTATTTTTCTCAGGTGCCTTAAAACCCTTGAATCATCTAAAGCCATTCAGGAGCTCCACGATGGTATCTGTGGTGGAAACTTTGGTGGTTTGGCTATGGTTAATCCCATCCTATGTTTAGGTTACTATTGGCCTTATCTTAATCAAGATTGTTGTGAATATGTTAAGAAATGTGTCAAGTGTCAACAACATGCTAATCTTACACATATCCCTAGTCAGGCTTTACAAATTGTAGCAGATTTGTGGCCTTTTTCACAATGGGGTCTTGATCTCATTGGTCTCATCAATCTGTGCTCTTCATAGAGACATCACTCTATCATTACTGCCATAGAATACTTCACTCAATGGGTGGAGGCTATTCATCTTTCATTGACCAAAGCTAAACCTATAGTTGATTTTTTCAATCAACACATCATTTATCGCTTTGGTGTTCCTCACAAACTCATTAAAAACAATGGTAAGTCTTTCAAAAAAAAATATTTGTAGAAACTTTGTGACACCTTCAATATTAAACTCAAATTTTATTCTCCATACTATCCACAAGCTAATGGCCAAGTTGAGGCTTCTAATAAAACATTGTGTAATATCCTCACAAAGGTAACTAGTTGAGTTGGTAGGGATTGGAATTTACACATCCCTTTCACTCTATGGGATTATCAGATTAGCATTCATACACCTATCGGTACTACTCCCTTCTCTCTTGTCTATGGATCTGAGGCTGTCCTTCCTTTGGAAGTCCATATTCCCTCTCTGCACGTCTCTATTAGAGAGTTTGTCTCTGATGAAGACTATCACCAAAACCATCTAGCATAGCTTGAGTTGTTAGATGAACATCATCAAGTCTATCTTGAGCATGTCAAGCGTTCTTATAACAAGCATTTGTAGTAGTGTGACTTCCAAGTCGATGATCTTGTTCTTAAAGAAAACCAAAATTTCTACTTTAAAACAGAGTCAATGTGGTAAGTTTGCTCCTAACTGGATGGGATTGTACGTTGTCACTCATAAGTATGGGTCTGGGGCTTATCACCTATCTTCCATGGATGGTATACCATAAATGGAACCTCTTAATGCTTTGCATCTAAGGCCCTTATATTGTTAAAATCTATCTTACATGATCTTAGTTGCGAAATAGGTCTTTCATCCATCTGCAACCAGTCATGCATTTCGTAGTGATTTGGAACTATGTGGTTCTCCGTCTTATTTCTTTGTATACCTTAAACATGAGTACTGAAACTCTACTCATAGCATTTTTCTTACGAATTTTTTCCTCCTCATGGTAGAAATACCTTAATCACTACTTCATCTACTGTAGGTGTTCATCTTAGTCAAATCCACTTGGGGCATGAGTACGTGCTTGTATATGTTTTCTTTCTCTCTATGTGATCTATCTGGTCTAAAATAAACTTCTTCCAAAGCTAAAAAAAAGGATACTATCCTAGTCCCAAAAGATAGACTGATCCCTCGAAGGAAAACTATCCATGCCTTATCAAAATAAATCAAAAACATAGACCATTCCTAGAAGGATGGCTACCATCAAATTCAAAATACAGACTGCTCCATTTAAGGACTGTTGTTTATTTTATGGCATTTTGAGTCTTTATAGTAACAAACATCCTCTCTCAGCCAGTTTTTTCACTTGTTAGCATCTCTGAAAGATTTTGTATATTGATCACTCTTTCCATATTTAGCAAACTACCTGCATTGATCAGTTTACTTTTCTATCAAAAGAAAAATCATGAAGCTGTGATATGAGACCTTTTCAATCATATGGAGACCCTGTTTTCCCCATATGAGCATGTATTTAATCCTTCTTGTGTTCTGATGAGATGCATACTTATCTCTTGTCCTTATCTACCTCCTATATCTAGTTTGCGACTAACTAGTGTCAGGTTTATTTTATCTGTGTCTATGGCCTTATGTGTGCATCGTTTTTCGACGTACCATCAAAGTCTCTATTTATGGTCGGTTAGGGGATTAACTTATCATTATTTTTCCTATATAGGTGTATTGATTTTTATTTCTAAGGGATAAGATCATTGCATCACTTTCTTTTCATCAAATCAAATTAACATTACCCATGTTCATTTGTTATTTATCCAGTTAAATTGACATTTAACATGCTAATTTAATCAATCAAATTTATCATCTATCTATGCTCATCTTATCTAATTTATATAAACTCATCAAAGTAGCACATATTATGTGGATCCATCTATCCATCTATCTATAACATGTTAATTTAGTCAATTATTCATCCATGAAAAATCAAAATTAAATCACATATGTCTATTTGTATCTATCAAAGTTAAAAGCATGAGTCCAATCACATAACACAAAGATGCAAATATATATATATATATATATATATATATATATATATATATATATATATATATATCTGAATGGCTTCAAATCGATCCGTATACATCATATCAAAAATTCCTTCAAATCGAGGCTACATCAGTATATCTCTACAAATCACATCTCTATATAGTAAAATCTGACAAGTGGAAAATGTTGTTTCCTGCTCCCTCCTCAGGCACGGGATCTCTCCTAACTAGCACCTACAGAACTGGATGTGCCAACATTCGTGACCCTACAACCTCCTCAGTCTCCCCCAGTGCTCACACCCTCCAATACACCACCAGTAGTGATTTTCACTGTCCTCCTCCTCACTCCGTAACTATAACACCCTGAACTATTGTTACTTCCTCCTGAGCATTCAAGTGTTGATATATGATTTATTCTGTAAAAGGATGTGTTCCTTTGATTGTGAAGTCATGCTTGATATGGATTTTGTCTTATTTTCTCTTGAAGATCTTTGACTGAGTCAGGATATGCTTGGACCTCTTTTATTTCTTTCATTTTTAGCACCTGAGTTCAATTTGATTTCGAAAGGAATTGTGGATTTATCCGTCTTTATGACTCAGCGTTGGATCAGTTGCATTGATCCAAGAGATGTTTTAAGTTTATTTTGGATGAACAAAAATTATGGACCTTACGAAAGTTGTAAGGTCTGAATGTGTTAAATAAGTAATTCCTAAGTCTAACTCAGGTTGATCGTGTTAAATGAATTGGTTCCCGATATCGTAATATCAGGAAGGCCTAGACCTTGAGCCAGGTAATAAATTCTGGTGTATACTGCAAGCTTATTATCAATGCTAGATAGAATCCATTTCGGGAATGTTATACTATGTTGGTTCTTATACTGAACGATTCTACTTGTGAGACCTAGAATGGATTCGTTAAGGTTAATAACCTTAACCTAAACTATAACCTATGGGTTGAATTAGTGCTAATCTAACCTAGCCCTAAACTATAGGTTTAATGCTCCTAAGGTTAGCGACCTAGCACTATGGAAGTAAGACTAAAGTATACCTTAAGGATCTAACCTATGTTTCTAACCTAAATAATGATAGTGGATGAAGGGGGGACCTATGAAGGGGTGCAAGCCATGAGCGGAGGTTTCCATGGCATTAAATGAGGAGGATAAGCATGAAGGACAAGGGATATGGTGGAGATTGCAAATGGCTATTGAGACCAACGTGGCAGAGTCGCTAAATCTGAGGAATGGTTGTTTGTTTGCATTTTTCAATCACCAACTTTGGCATTCGGTGGCAATGGAGATTAGGCGGGAATCTTGGAGTTAATGTCTTTGATGAAATTCGGTTCCCGAGCGCGGATTTCTCGAGAAGGCATGCAAATGGAAAATTATTTCATTGTTTGGTTTTCCCATACGCTCCATTTTTCTCTCTGTTTGATCACTGGTTCTTCGAACCAGTCTACTTGGTGTTGCATGGCAACTATGAGAATAACTAGCTCTTTTCTCTGTCGAGGAAAGTTTATAAGGCATGAGGGTAACAAAATTATTGTTGCTCAATCTATCATGGAAGAAGAGGAGAAGGCTCGAGCTCATTCAGATGTCTTCTTTGGATTTTTAAAGTGACATTACCAGGCATGATAGGCCCTAACTTTTAAAAATCTTGCTTTACTCCAAATGCTTTCATTAAAAACAACTCTGTTCAGGTGATTTCAGTTCAGTTGGTTTAAAGCAATGTATTGGTTCTTCTTTTCCTGTGGAATTAGGAATCTCAGGTTTTTCAAAGACTTTGTTGGAATGTTTACTGTATTTATTCTTCCTTTTGGTTTCATTTTGTTTGAGACCGGCTGTGCTTTTATTGTTGTTGAATCCTGTTGAATCTTGCTAGAATACTTTAAGTTCCTTCTGGTTGGAATGCTTGCTATGATTATACTACTTGAATGCGACTATTGTAGAAATCCTTACTGTGTTAGCAATTTTGGGTTAGTTTCCGTTGAAAGTTTTCAGGGATTATAGACGAAAATGACTCAGTGAGAGTCCTTTTAATGTTTCATATGTTTTCGTCTTCTGCTTAAGCTTATTTTTGAATGTTGTTGTTTAGTTGAGAATACTGATGGTATCGACTCAGTGAGAGTCTTTGAAATGTATCTTGTATTTCAACTTCTGTCTAAGCTAAGTTATGAATACTGTTGCTTAGTTGCGAATATTGTTGCTCAGTTGTGAATATTGTTGCTTAGTTGCAAATATTGTTGCTTAGTTGTGAATACGGTTGGTATTGACTCAGTTGGAGTCCTTGAAATGTAACTAGTGTTTTGACTTCTGTATAAGCTTAGTTGTGAATACTTATTGATATTGATTCTGTTGGAATCCTTAATATGTATCTTGTATTTCAACTTCTGTCTAAGCTAAGTTATGAATACTGTTGCTTAGTTGCGAATACTGTTGCTTAGTCGCGAATACTGTTGCTCAGTTGCGAATATTGTTGCTTAGTTGTGAATACGGTTGGTATTGACTCAGTTGGAGTCCTTAAAATGTAACTAGTGTTTCGACTTCTGTATAAGCTTAGTTGTGAATACTTATTGATATTTATTCTATTGGAATCCTTTATATGTATCTTGTAATCGAATTCTGTATAAGTTTAGTTGTGAAGACTGTTGATATTGATTCAATTGGAGTCCTTGAATGTTTTTGTATGAATTCGACTTTAATCTTAACCCGGGATATGAGTTCTTGTTGGATACGAATCCATTGGAGCCCTTGCAGTATTTCCATTTAAACTAAACTCCTGTTGAAGCCCTGATGTGTTTGCGGGATGGCTCTACTTAGGTTAAAACTTGGATGAGCTTATGTAATGGAGGCAACTTCTGTAAAGTCCTTACTGTACATTCATAGAGATTAGATTCAGTTGAATGAAGCTGTGCATGTTTGTGTTTAGACTTAGTGTGAATATCGTTGTATTTGCATATGGAACGTCATTTGTTTTAGTGTTATCTAGTATCATGGCTGACTGTGATAAAAAGCTCCTAGCTATGGCTCTGTTAAACAATGGCGATGGGTATATTCATGTTGATGAATGATATGAAAAAGAATTGTTGAGTTTGTTATGGCTGGATTACTTACTATTGCTTGTCGTGAGAGCTCTTGTATTGCTTAATAGCTATAGGTGATTTTTATAATTGGATTTAGATGGAACTGTAGTTCTTCTTGTAATCTCGACTATTTAGTCACATGCATAAATGTATTTGCATTATTCTAAAGGAGTCGGTACAGTCCAGAACAATGTTGATTTAGGAATCTAATTAACTCTATTTCTTTCTTCTAGACTATAATTTATATGTTGATGTATAATAAGTTGAATAGGAAAATTCTCTCTCTCCTAGTCAGGAAACCTTGTGTGCTTTCTTCTTGCATCCTTTTGCGATCTCTACGGTAAGGGCATAACAAGAATAAACTGAGGTATTGTATGGAGAGACTGGTATAAAATGTGTGTTGCTGTATAAATAGGTATAATTTTCAATACCATTGAAATGTGTTATGATGATAAAAGAATTAAGACAGTGAGCTTGTTGAATGTTTTAACTTCCTTTGAGAAATTGTTAGAAACATTCTTGTAGGAGTATTGCTGTCTTAGAAAGGTTGTATTCATATGTTCTTAGTCTCTAACATATAGGATGAATAGCCTGATTTAAGTTTGTAATTTGAAGAAATGATTTCATATAAACAGGTTATTTAATGAGAACAATTGGTGGATTGCAATTGTTTTAAGAATTAGTGCTTATCATGCTCAGTTCACCGAACTGACCCGTGTTGACAAATTTTTGCATATGGTTGCCGTAAGTGGTAAAGGCACGCAGATCTGATATGATGTTCAGATTGTTTAATTTGGTTTTATGATGAATTCCAATTTAATTCTCTAAATGTACTACTTGAAGAAAGATGTTCTTTTGCTGTTGAGTATTGTATCAAAATATGTTGAATGCATAAAATGTATTTGTTTAGCTTAGAAATGAATGAAATGAGGTAATCGTTACTTATGTATTTGCATTCGTATATTGATGGATTGAAATTCTTTAGTTCAAATGATTTTAAGAGCATTGTTATTATTGTATACCTTGGAGACATCTAGGATTCTCTATGTAAGCTTTGCAAAGATTATATGACTGAATACTTGTGAATGTTTAGTAGTTCTGTTATGTTCTATCTAAAGCTAAATTGAAATTTAGAACACTGTCTTTCGAGGAGCTAAGGTTAAAATAAACCTCAATAGGAAGCTGAACGGGCTGAATAAATTATTACTTCCTAGTCTTGATCTAAGTCAAGACAACGTTTAATTTGATTTTAAATCACTATATCTTAAATACTAATAAGTAAGATGTATTTCAGTTTTGAGAACTGATATAAACCTAATAAGGGTATGGTTAGCAACCTTATGAGAAGACTTAGGGCTATTGCCCAATTTCATTGATTTAGATCATTATGTAGCAAAGAACTCCTTAATGAAACCTCAAATCTTAATACCTTCTCTTTTTGAAATGTGTCTTTTTAAGAAAGGCAATTCTAAGGCGAGGAACCCAGGGCTTGGGAAAAGACTACCCTAAAAGGAGCGTTTTAAAGTATAACTTTAACTCAACTTAAGTAACACCTTAAAGTTAAGTAGATCTTTTCGAGGCGGTTTTGGAAGGTTGATGGCACAAGTCAACTGCAGGGTTGTACCTTCGAGAAGATTAGGATCTTCTCGAAGGATACAACAATGCAGGTGACTTATGGTGACACCCTTTGCATTGATCATTAAGATTTACACCTTAAACACGAACAAATTTTTACTCTGGGACTGGTTAGGAATGTGGTCATGATATGAGGCTTCCCTGGAGACTTAGGGTACCTTGACACACATGGTTAACTAGGGTTGACTCAGTATGTCAGCATATCCCTAGTTCTTGAGAGCATCCTTATATCATTGTCATATTATTAATCTGTTCCTAAGTGAATAACTTGGGGTAGGGGAGGCTAACAGAGGTCAGTGTAAGACATTCTACATAACATAGGAATGGGGTGAAGGACGTATTATGGATTGATGAGTATGCCATCAAGGAATACGAGACATAAGCAGTATGTTTCAAATCTTTGGCCAAAGTATCGTAAGCTGTTGATTACGTTGTCCTATATCACCTAGTCTAAGGGACGAGATGCCGATGAATAATGGTAAAAATTATTCAGATAGGTTCCTTGGACAGAGCATTCTGAATCCCAGATTAGGGAAGAGAACCGTAAGAGTGATGTGTTAAAATAAAACATGCCAACTCTTTGATACTCATGAATAGATCGGTAGATTACCGAGTCATGGAATGAATAGATCAGAGGTACTCCGAGTCATTACAGCTTCATATGGTTATCTGTTATAAGAATGGTTGTTTTGATTTGTGAGTTCCAAATTATGTATTTAGAACTAGGAAGCATTAATCAAAAAAAAATAAAATTACTTGTTCTATTGTACTAAATTGGGGATGTTACAGTAACAAGGCACATCTAGGGCATGTTATGTCAAGGCATCCTCGTAGTATCTCACCTTGGAAAGGAGATCCTAATAGGTACATAGACTCAACATGCCATGTTCTCTCAATGGTGTTACTAGTGGTGGTCCTCCTGCTATGTCACCCTATGCCCTTGACTCTGATGTGGTGCCTATATCACCATACTTGGTCCTGAGGACCTCTCTGTGTCTATGATATATATCCCTCTACTGGATAACTATATCGTACTTCTGGAGAGCGGTGTCTCTCTCCTGTATCACTGTGTCTTTCTCCTCCCTCAGCATCCTAATCTCCTCTAGAGTAGTCTGGTGTGTCTGTACCAAGGTGGCATGCTCTCCCTGCAGTCTCTCTAGCTCCGGCATTGTATCATCCTCGTCTGACTCTGCAGACATTATGAGATGCCGTGGTAGCTCCTCATGATACCATGCCTCATAACCCTCATCCAATCCTACATCATAATCATCATCATCATCATCATCATAATTTGTGGGAGGTAGGGCCTCCCTGAGTGGATCTGTAAGGACCATGATCAATAGATCTATCTCCCTACTATCTCATCTGTATGACACATATATAGTCAGAATAATATGTATCAATCCAAACTGTCTCATCACCCCTATAAATAGGACCCACTCTAAAACCCATGGTCACATCCTCTTCCTCTTTTGACCACTCCTGGAAGCTTCCATCTCACTCAAATTAAATTTTTGACTATTTCTAAATCAATCGTCACAATGAAAATGAACCGTTATTGTTCACCTTTTCTTTATTTATAGGTTCTTAAGGTTGTCGGTGCCAATTCTTGGGGTCAGTGTCGATTCTTTGGGTCAATGTCAATTAGGTATTATTTGGTGCCAATTAGCTCCCATTGGGAACAATCGGGTAGATCTTGGTATGTTTTCTCCTTTCATCACACCAAGACACGCTTTGTTCTCATCTGATTATCCTGTCTTGTGCATGTGTCACCCGTAACACTTTGTCACCATCATTGTGTCTTTATTTTGGGTACTTGTACCTTGTCACCTTGCATAGCCCCACATGTGTGTCACTTGTAGCATGGCTTTGCTTGTCATTTCCCACTTGGAGCATCTCATCATTATATCTTTTGCATGTGCCACCCATAGCACATTTGTTCTTCCTAGTCTGGTATCTTTTCTATTGCAAATTTCACTATGGTGGCCATATGTTGATTTCCGTAGTGGATCTCCTCTCGAGGCCATTGCTTGATCCTTCTTGTCTAAGTGTTGATGCTTGGCTTGTTTATTTGATCATTTTTATGACCTTATTTTCACCTTTAGGTGCATCTATTTGTTGTTATCACCCATTCTGTGTTTTGTCCGTGTACATGGGTAACTCATGTTTTTTGCAACCTACAGACAGTGGGTCTATAGGAACTAATGTCATCTCATTCGAAGGCCATCTAGTTATCCCTACCAATGTGTCACTCTTTTGTTGTTACTATTTTGCAGTCATCTTTAACTCACAAGTCTATAGCCACTAACATTGTCTCATACGAAGACTCTCTAGTTTTCCCTACCAATGTGAGTTCCTTAGGTCACTACCTTTTTTGTTTTTTACGTGTGTCATCAATGATCAAATCTACTGTAGACATCTAGCTGGGGCATCCCCTCTTCTATTCTTTCTCATATACTTTTTTCAAAATCGGTATCGGTTGAATTTTTTGGGCCACCCTATCCCTAGTTTGAGGGGGAGCACATCGTCAATATTCTTCCTTTTCTTCCAAATCCTTGTTTTTGTCTCGTAGCATTGCTTATCGCAAGTTACTCAATAAAAAAGGGGAAAATGTAGACACCTAAAATTGGTTACTCAATTTAATTTCCCCTGTGCTCGATTACCTATTCTATTTTTGGGTAACCCGGTGTAATTTTGTATCACTACTTCTCTCTTAGGGTATTAATTAAATATCTAATTAATATGCCTATCCTAAGTTTGCTCCACCCCATTATATTTCACCCATGGATAATTAAACATTAACCCTATAATTCTATCTTTTACATTTATTCCAACTAATTATTCACCCCATATCACTTCCCAACCTCTCGTGCCATTATTATCCATCCATCCACCTATTTCTCCTCTCCTAGAACCGTGCAACAGAATTTTTCCAGTATTTGAGTGGGAAGGATAATATTCTTATTCTCATAACTCATCCCTTTTCACCACTTTGGGATTCTGTTCACTTATCGGCGCTGACCGGTCCTCGATCGATGATGATTTTTCGGATCAGCACCGATTTTAGCTCAGTCGGCACCACCTATAAATACACGACCTAAACTTAGTTCTAGTTGGACAGTCGAGACTTGAAAAATAGTGAAAAGCTTGAGTGAATCTAGAAATTATCAATTGAGAGAGAGAATTCTATCCAGATCAATCCCTAAGAGGTGCACCATTATTCTTCCCACATAACATCGATATCACTTAAGTTCTTCAACCTCTAGGTGATTCCATTTCTCCATCTAGCCAAGGTGGAACTCTGTCCACATGTTTGCAGCTCCTGCAGGTGTCCACAATCCGATCATCATTAGCCACCAGTCAAGCTTTTTGTGATTTCTTCCCAGTCGACGATGACCCAAAATCAATCGAGACCAATTTGTCTAAATTGGTGCCATTCAAAACCATCAACGCCGATCAATATCTGATCGACGCTGGCCAGTCTGAAGAAAGGTACAGAATCCAAGTGACACAATTTCATCTTTGTTTTTATAGTTTCTGCTGTTATTTTTACAATCTGTCTGCAACTTAAAATTAGAAAATATAAATATTTCCTTACATCTTTTATCATGTACACCTTTATTATTAATTAAAAATGTGAACTGACATCCACCGAGGAACCTAATCGCTTCCCAGACCTACTTTCCGGGCAGTTCACCTTATATCTTCTAACATCATCTTTTTCTGTCAAGTATTTGTGCATTGTAGGTTTCTTGGATCTACTCCGTAGGATTTCTTGCATGCACCCATTTTAATTCCATCAGGATTTCTTTCCATCTACATCTTTGAATCTTGTCCAATTAATCAGGTATCGGCTTTATTTGAGTTTTTCAGGATTTTTGTTTTTAGTTTGGTGCATTAACTTGGACAGGTAACAAGTGTAGAAATCCTTGATCTACACATGCACACCTCATGAGAGACATAATTTTTTACATAAACACTATTCTTAGGGTATACCAGCTTCCTTTGTAGGTCACGGTGGTCCTTTTCTACCTTTTTGAGGTCAAATCTTAGTCTTTTTTCTTCTTTAAATTGATTGACCCCTGCTTGAAAGTATTACGTGGTCAAAAAGAAAGTAATATTGCACCATGGAATCTTGGTCCCATCTGTCAATGTGAATCTGCCAATGTTGAAATATTGGTAAATAGTGAACTCAGCTTCTCCTTTCACTAGTTCTGACAATTATTCGTGTATCCTCAATTCATCTTTGAACGCATTGCGCATCCTCTTGTACCATTTCTCCAGGATTTCCTTATAAGTCACCTTCATGGTGTCACAAGTGTAATTTTAAAATATTTTGCGGGGGAAGCTTCTTAATTTGGATATTCCCATACAAACTTCACTAGCCCATCAGGCTTTCCAAACTCTGAGAAGATGATGGTGAGGAGGACATTCCCAAACATGATCTTCTCTTCTTCGTGCATGGAACTAAAGAGTTCTTCTGCAATAAAGGTAGAAAGGTTATCGATGGTTCCTTCTAAAATCCTACAGCACACATTCAACAAATCGTTGTTTATTTGTGTCCACCTCTCTTGTCTATTTATCTTAGATACCAAGTGCATGGCCATCCTCATCACTAGGTTGGAGATATCTAAAATATTGAAGTAGCAGGATCCCTTCTTATAATCATATGCCTCAAATGTCTCTTTAATAGCTTCCTTGTCCTCCAAGTCATCATATAGTGGCTCCCTTTCATAGACAAGGCCAATAAAATTAGAGATTAGTTGAGGGGTTATGCACATTTTGGGGCCCATGAAGTACAAGTGGTCCTCGTGCATGCATGACATCAACCATTGGTATAGTCACTCGGGTTTTCCAAATTAGGGAAACTCATAAAGTTGCAACAACCCAACCTTCTCCAACTTAGCCTTCACCTCCTCATTATAGATCGGCATTCCTTCTGGTGTCCTTCTATCTATCAAGAAAACTAGTTCTAATGCCATCTCCTTCTCGCTGGTGCTTGTATGATGGTTGTAATCACTCGTTGTCATCTTCCTTACATGGGATACCCATTCCTTTCCAAGTAACACTCCATCTAGGTATTGCATCTCTGTATACCACTCTTCATTGAAACTAGTGGCGGTAGTTTGTTTCCCTTTTCCCTTTCCCTTCTTTGGTGAGATAATTTACTTGTTTGGTGTCATTTTATTACTGGGTTAAAACAAAACTCTTCCTTTCTCCTCTTCCTTTCTCTACTCAAATCTATGGCTCAACTTCACGAAGAATCCCTTTACTCCTGTTCCCTAGTTATGGAACCCTAACCTAGACAACCCTTCCATAAGACAGTGTACTCTTTTGAGCCCTTCTTCCCTCTGATCATGTACTCCTTCCACTTTGGTTTACAAATAACACTAGTCATGCACTTATATTTTTAGAATTCCCCTTCCACACAAATTTTTCTTCGTGGATTCCCTAGTTTGCAAATGCTATTCAATATCGTAATAGCAAGGTAAACAATGAGGTGCATGATCTTCTACTTAGTATTAATGTTATGCCACCTACCATTATACTTAGCATTAAATGTGACTTTTTCCACTAAATCTGATCTTAACCGCTCTTACCCACGTGCCCAATCCTGTATGAAAAATCCTTACAACCTGTTATCCAAAATTCACCCCCTAGGGTAATTTTGATAACATGCATTAACTTCTTTGGTCCCGAGCAAGATAGATTGATTCAAGGCAAAAAATCATGTTTCTGGGGTCCCCTCGGCCTTTTTTTAACTCTCTTGTCCAAGGAGAAAAGAGCAAGTTCTAAAAAAGGGTGAAACAGTTGCAAAAAACAAGCTTGGGGCAGAAAAAATCATGAAAATCGGCTAAGTCCTAGTCCTCGCAGCAGTTGGGACAGTTGGGACATCGAGGGCGCGAATCGGCTGAAAGGCTGCCAAGCGGTCTGCATGTAGCAAAGGGAAATTCGGGCCATGGAAATGCATGAGACACGAAAGGGTGAACCGACCGAAGGTAAAAACAAAATTGACCAACTGCTGTGCAAAACAGGCCGGGACATCTGGTCCGTGAGGATGCGAAGGACGTGAACCACCCAGATTGGCCGGCACAGGGAACTTTCATCTGAGACAGTTGGGACAAAGGGACACCTAGGACGCGGAAATCTGGAAGAGCTGAGAGCCAATGGAAATTTTCCACGTGTCTTCGCCTTAAAGAGGGACAGGGAAGCCCGAATCGGGCAGATCGGAGAAATTTGTCCCAGAAGGTTTGGGACATCCGGGCTGAAAATACATGGCAGACATGGGGAGCCAAAAGGAGCCACCGACGAATCAGGACAGTGCCATGTGTCTTCGTGGGATTGGAGCAGTGGAGGAAAGGGTGAGATTTTTACTTAATGTTTTGCCGAGTTTCCAAAAGGCGAAGTTTGGAGCATTGGCCCGAGCCAATAAAAAGAGGACGTGTGTCCTAAGGAGAAGGGGAGTGCAGAGCTTGGGGAGGACTTGGAGAATTTGGAAAAAATTTTGGCTAAAAACTAAAAGGTAAAAGATGCCCCTGCACCCCTGTCAACCAACCAAAGCATGCCACGTGTCCCAAGTGGTGGGGGCACGGGGGAAAAAATGGAAAATTTTCCAAAGAGTTAAAAAGGTCGAAATTTCAAAGGAAAGCCCCGTGGAAAGGTGGAGGAGAGAGAATTGCCTAGCAAATGAGCACCTGACACGTGGCATCCGACTGGCGGAGCACGGAAATTTTTCAAAAAAATTTCCAAAATGCAAAAAGGTCAAAATTTAGAATTTTTTTGCCTGACATCCGTTTTTTGGGCCGTTTTGCCCTAAAACTTCAAACCTTCATATCTTTTGATCCAAAGCTTGAATTTGCACGTTCTTCATATCATTAGAAAGATTATGAAATTATCTATAGGATTTCATGGTCAATTTTGAATTTTGGTTCAGTTTCAAGAGGGAAAATTCAAAAACATGGCTCTGGTATGTGTCCATGGCCAGAAATTGACATTTCAGCGACTAAATTTAATGCAGAATGGGTCACACTCTCCTCCAATTTGGTCAAAAATGACAGGGTATTGGTGTGTAAGGTCCTCCATGCTGATTTAATGCATTTGCAGTCAATGAGGAATGGGTTCCCACGTTTTGTATGTTTTCTCTCTCTTGGGCTCGACCCATGCAATGTAAAACCCAGATTTGGCTCATTTCAAAAAGGGAACACTTTTGGCATAGCAAAACCTCTTCTTTCATCTCCAGCAAGTGATTGTGGAAAGAATCAGACCTCTTCAAAGATTGTAATAGGTTTTCTACCTCTCTGAGGTTGTAATGTAGTGTTTTTTGACATTGGAAATGATAATGCAAACTTTGTGAATGGGTTTCAGTCCTTTGTTTGTATTATTTGCTTCATTTCAGATCCTAAATTATATCTTATCAGCCTGAGTATGATTTTATGTTGCAATATTTGGTTTGTGTATATTTCCATGACAAAAATATTCACCACTCCTTTTGGTGCATCACCATCTTTAGTTAGTTTCAATTTTTGCACTTCTATCCCTGTCTCCTTGCAATTTAGAGTAGGATTAGGATCTGAACCTCTGTAGTTGTGCAAATATAGATCTAAATCAGAGGAGTTTGAGGAACCAGCCTCTAATCTAGAGATTCCTCTCTCAGTTTCACAAGTCCCACACTTGGAGAGAGGTTTCCATGTTGTGCAATCATACTGGATGCCTAAGACATCATTTAGAACCTTGATTTGCATCCAGGGGTGCTGTGATTTTGCACTAACACAACCTTCTATAGTGTAAAAATATTTACTGATTGAAGAATCTTACGTGCACATTTGTAGTGTAGAAATCACTTCTTCTGTCCTTGACCTAATTTTTCCTTCACATACCTCATGTTGTTAATGTGCTTCTCATCCTTTGTACGTGGTTTTTGTAAAGCTATCTTGACACCAAAATTCCTCATGTCCACCTTTTCCACATGTGCTCTCCTACCTTATACACTTTTTATCCTTCAATCTAGTCCATATCCTTCAATCCGGGCCATCGAAACACAACTTATAAATTTTTTTTACTTTTCATTACTCCACCCCACACAAAACTAAAGGTGTGGTCCTCTGCGTACACATGAAAATTTGAAAATTAAGAAGTGGCTACTGGCACACAAAGCATGTAAACCAACAACATAGAGAGGAAAAAGCAACGAGAAAAGGAAACATAAGAAGGAAATGCATAAAGGGAAATCCTAGGCTAAATGGAAATACTACCTTAAATACAAACACAAGGAAGACTTATTTATAGTAGGGCTTCATCCTACTCCCATTGAAATGGCATGGTAAATGTGTTCCATCAAGCACTTGTAACTAGAAAGTTCCTGAATCAACGATGTACGAGATGATATATGACCCTAACCAATGGAATTTCAATTTCCTTGGATGGCACAAAAATTTGGAATCATAAATTAAGACTATCTATCCAACATTGAATTTTTTGTTCTTAGTATGGCGATCATGCCATACTTTTTTTCGTTCCTTTTTAGTCTTCTTGATCCATCTAGTAAGTGATCTCCTTTCTTCCGGCTGCATTAACTTCTCCATTTGATCTTGAATTTCCTTTTCATCAGCTAACCCTCCTACACATGGAATACACAACGATGGTAACATAAATTCAACCGGTAAAATACCCTCTATGTCAAACACCAACTAAAATGGTGTGGCCTTGTACAGTATTTTGTAGGTTGTCTTATATTCCCATAGAATGGATGATACCTTGTCATCCCAATCTTATCTTCCTACATCATAAATTTTTATCATCGCGTGACTCTAAATTTTGTTAAATGCATCAATAGTTCCATTAGCCTAAGGGTGATAAGGGGTGATCTTATGATGGGCCAACAAGAACTCTGCAAACAAAATCTCGAATGTTTCATTCAAAAAATGTTTACCCCTATCACTATTCCATTTTAAAGGGCATTCATACCTTATGATTATGTTCTCCCATAAGAATATAGTAGTTTTCACCATGGTGAAATTGATTTTAGGCATTTCCTCCTCCCATCTTGTCAAGTAATCAGTACAAGTAATGTGATACAGCCTATACTTTACCATGAATAATCTAGGCACACTGCCACATCACCTAGCCTGAGCTGATCACTCACCCGAAGTGCGTAAAGGTACCAAGCCCTTCCTTAGAGTTTCTTATACAAGACATTAATGTGATGAAGATTTAATGTATTCATATCCATAAATAGCATAAAAATTCCATAGAGCATATTCCACATCTAGATCTTAAAGAATCATGAATAAAAAGATAAAAATAATGAAATCAACCATGTAAGAACCAGTTACAATCATGTTTAACAACATTATTGACCCAATATACTCCATTGTATTAAATATAGTAAATACAGAAGATTCTTACAATAAATAGTATAATAAGTTTATGCACACATCAAATATGGCAGCATAACTCCACAATAACTCATACACATTGTCTCTGTCACTACACATACCAATACATATTTAGAAGGGTGGGGACTTTCCCTTCATTGCTTACGCACTTACAAAAATAGGTCACATGCTGAAAATAGTCATGCACATTTACAATAACATAGACTCATGTAATTATGTTAATAATAGATCTCTTACATTTAACTAGTAGTAGTAATCCTATTATTAATTCAAACTCATGCATGGATATTAGTAGACGCTCCTCCCAAAATAAATTTTTTGTGTTGTGCAAGTCTCCATCCCATTGTGTGCTCCGTACGCTATCTCCAAAAATATCCCATAACCATAAAAATGGCTAAGTCCCAAATCAATCTATCTTTCACACACGTTTCCTTCCGTATTCTTCCGCACCTTCAAATTTTCCTTGCTCCCGCATGTGATTCTTCTATGTGCACTCTCCTTAGTGTCATATTTTGTCTTCTCAACATTACCCCACACTAGACTACATTGTCATCCCAAAAATGGGGTTCCTCCTGATGCTTCCAAAGAATAAAGAATAAGAATGGAAAGAATGTAAATAATTACTTTATAAAGAATGGACATCTATTCTACTTAAACTGGGAAAATCAACTCTCGATATTCTTCTTTAATCTCATCCTCCAAGGCTTGCCAATCATCCAATGCATTTTTGGTCTTCTTTGGAATGTCTGTGATGATGAATTCCAACTCGTCATGTGTTATCTCTCCCTTTTCATTATGCAATACTAAGACAACATTATCCATAGAAGACATCCTTCCCTCCATAATATCCATCTTTTGTGTTACAAGCTTTCCAAGCTCATCCAACCTCTCCTTATGCAGATGTTGTGTTGCTCCAATAGCTTCACATTTTTTATTTACTAATGCCAATATCTCTGTGCTCCCTAAAGTCTCATCCTTCATTGCCTTTAGAACTTCATTATCTTCTAATATAGTTCTGATCCTGATCACTGATTCTAGAGTTGCACATATGTTCAAAGCTAGGTATGCTTTCTTCAGCTCTTCTTGTAAAGTTTAGAGAAATACCTTGTAAGATGAAATCTTACTAAACATAGAGGCCCTTTCTCTCTCTTCTTCCTTTTTAGGGTCCTTTGACGTTTGAATGTAAATTGGTCCATCTTGAAGAACCAAATCAACTAATGTACGCATATAAAGCATACCCAAAGGAAAATTTTCAGCTACCTTAGACTGTAAGTGTGGTCTTCCTTTTAGGACATAATTTCCAATTTCTTAGACCGTGTTAATGAAAGCTTCATTATTTTTCTGTTGTAATTCCTTCTCTCCTTTTAGATGTGTTATTTCTACATCTTTTTCCTTGTTATCTTCTTGTAGCGCTCTAATAGTGGCATCCTTATCTATGTTCCTTCATGCCTCTTCCATAGATACCTTAACCAAGGCATTGCTCACCTTCTCATTAGACATGAGAGTGGGCTTTATAGTCATGTTATTTCTCTACAATGCCTTCTTCATTCTTATTCACACACATGAATCCTCACATACATCAAAAGAGGGATCATCCATGTGAGTTTGCATGGACCAGGAAAATTGTTTCCTTGTGTGCATAGTGGTCATGTCTTGGTCCTTCAAATCCCATAAATATAATCCCTTAAGGCCCATTATGCTCTGGAAATAGGGGAAAACAATTTTACTTGTGTCCTTAGCATAGTCCTTACTTGGCCCAACATACTCCCCACTGGTTCTCTTCATTCCTGGCCCCTTAAGATTTTAAGCGCCAAGGTTTGGAGTTAGATCTTTGATGTTTTGAGAAATATCATGCTCTGTTTCTTCTGCCTCCTTTGCACCTTAATTTTCATCCTTCATATCCTCATCTCTATGTTCTTCCAAATATTTTGGTTGTACAGGGGTTCCAGGCATGCTCTCTTCAGACTCCTCTACCTCCTGATTCAACTTTAGTTTTCTCCTCTTCCTTTCAGTTATCTCTTTCTAAGGATAGATTTGTGGTGACCTTATTACAAGCTATGAAGGTCCCATGTCTTAGGTCCTTGTTCTTCTAAATACCCTTTTAAATAAGTGCTCCTTTGGGACTACTTCTACATCCAAGTCTTTGTCTTCTTCTTGTTCCTGAGGTGGAGTACATGCACACTCAATATCTACTCTATCTATGTGCTACCTTCAACCTATATGATCTAAACCACCACTATCTTCATGTTCTTCACCCTCTTGGTCTACCACTATAAATTCTACAGGTTGTGGGGCTGACATGTTATCCATTGTAATTTTTCCTTTAGGTGACCCTAGGAGCGTAAAATCATTTTCTACATACTTTTTATTCTTCATCTTAGGCTTAAGATGAAGGTATATGAGCGTGGCTCCACTTTCCCTAATATTCAATCTTACTGGCTTCATACTTATGATATATGATATGAGCCTCTCAATGTAGGTAGTTCGGCCTAGATACACATATGCCTTCCTCAAATTGTGGTAGTCATAGCATACCTTGTCTACGTTAAAGTTCAGACATTATACATCAATAAATCGGTGGACTAATGCCTCAAAGTAGTGTGTTATGAAGGCATATGAAAATGTTTACCATGGGCTCCATTCCCCATCCATCATAGAAAATTACATGATGTAGAAGTGTTGGCACACCACAAACTGTACCACCTTTCCCACCGTTGAAGTTAGCTCCTTAGGAATGTGACACTCCTCGAATTCCATGTGAAGTTGATCATTCCAAATCTCTACCCTCTTCTTAAACAGTCCACTCATTGATCCTTCACATAAATATTTTTCAAACCTATAATGCAAGGGACTTATTTTCCATGGGATACTCCCAGATATTGTTCTTTGGAAAATTAGGCACTCCAATTTCTACAAATAAGAGAGAAAGTAGGATAACGCAAAAACTTATCTTCTCTTCTATGTGCACTTCCTCAATAATGGTGTCTGCAATGTATCCTGCTAGGTTATAGAATACTCCCTGAGACAATTTCTTCGCAACATGAAACCACATGGTATTCACTTACAACCATCTGTCTTGATCATTAAACTTGGTTACCAGATGCATGGCTGCCTAGACCATTGGGTACTTCTTTAATTTATCAATGTCCATTCCACATGGACCCTTAGTATACCCCAAATCCTTTCTTGTATCTACTATTTCTACTTTACCAGTTAGATCACTAGTAAGGTCTACCCCTGTGCCCTTCAATCTTGTCAGTGTCGAAATTAGGGTTGTTGTGATTCTAACCCTTCGTCTGATGAAATAGAAGAAGTCCTCATGGAATATTCTCATCAACCATTGGTATAATGGTTCATACTTTAAAAAATACGGGAGCTCATACAACTAATAAATTCCTACCTTCTTCAACAATTTCTCCCCAGCATCATCATATATTGGCATATCCTCCACTGTGCACTTGTTGGTCTTTGTATTCAATAATGCGTCCTACTATTTCTTGTTGTCAGATGTACGGTGGTTATAGTCACATATTTTACACCTATGGATGTGGGAATCCCACTCTTTTCTGACTATCACACCTTTTGGGTACTGCATCTCTAAAAAATTACTCTTGGGAGAAATTTCAACTTCAACTTCTAGCTTCTTCTTTCCTTTTGTGCCTATGGGAGGTGCTTTCTTTGGTGCCATCGTGAAAATCCCGTCTTCTGTCTTCTGTAATGATCAAGTTCAAACCCTATCTCAAATATGTGTGCCCTAACTTGAAACCATGTGCCCTATTTTCTTTTCAACGCCTCTAATTCATGCAAACCCTTCACCAATGGGGATGTAAGCCTCTTCCATGTAATAATTCACTCTCTATGTATGGTTTCACACTCTCTGCACCTTAATATAACTCGATCAGATTGATCGCACCTAGCTCACTCAAATACTTGTGATCACAAAAGTAAGAATGAACCTACATCATGTCCTTATATAGATTTTCAAAAATTTAGTGCACTTATTTCTTCTTCACCCACCAAAACTCCTTTCATTAATTTACCATTTTAATAATATCCACGCAGTACATCTTCATGCCCCAGTTATAAAATTCTAGTGCACATTCCTACCTTCTAGCTACAAACTTATCTTTAACATGCTTCTATGCACTTGAGTAACTTGCTACTATGCCTTCCCTTGGTATTCTCCACGACCGCTGCTTACCTCACATTATAATGTTCCCTCATTTATCTCCATCCACAGTGATCTTTCTAAAATCAATATCCTTTATAATAAATCCTCTCCAAACTTGAATAACACCTATAGCAGTTTGTTCCTTTATGTGTACCAGTTTTGTAAATAGACACCCCACACCAAAGGTATGTGCAGTCCTCTACACATAAAATTTATTCAAATGGTAATTATCTTCCATCACATAAACTCACTTAGTACACAAAACACCAACTAAATTGACAAGGCATAATGACAAAGAAGGAAATATAGAAATGAAAACCTAGTCTAAATGGAAACACTACCTTATTACAAACACCAAGAGGACTTATTTATAGTAGGGCTTCAGCCTACTCCTGTTGAAGTAACCAGGAAACCATATTACATCAAGTGTCTCTAACTAATAAATTCCTGATTCAAAGATATGAGTGATAATATACAATCCCAACCAATACACTTTAAGATTTCCTAGATGGAACAAAAGCTTAGAGTCATATAGAAGTATCATCTATCCCATATCAAGATTTTTGTCCCTAATGTTCTTGTATGCACTACCTTCTACCTAGTCTTCTCCTTATGAATCCAACAAGCTATTTCCCATCTCTCATCCAACTTTATTAGCTTTTTAATTCTTTTTTCTAGGGCTTTCTCATCAACTAGACCTCCAATGCATGCAATACTCAAAGAAGGTAACACGAATTCCATAGGAAGAACTAATTTTGTGCCAAAAAATAACTTAAAGGGTGTGGCCTTGTTCAACCTCTTATATGTTGTTCTATACACCCAAAGAACGACAAAAAAATTATCATCCCAATCTTTCCTTCCAACATCACAAATTTTTGTCAATGTCTGACTAAAAATCTTGTTGAAGGCCTCAAAATTTCCATTTTCCTGAGGATGATAGGGTGTAGTCTTCTAGTGCACAATCATAAATTCATCCAATAGTATCATGATCATCTAATTCAGAAAGTGTGTACCCCTATCACTTGTCAAGCTCAGCGGGCATCCATACCTTGGAAGAACATTTTCCCATAATAACCTGGATGTTATAGCTAGTGTACAATCCTTACTAAGTGTTTCTTCTACCCACCTTATAAGATAATATGTGGAAGTGATGATATAGCATGATCCAGTTCTACGCTTGGCTGGTGAAATAGAACCCACAAAGACTATAGCCCATTTCAAAAATGGCTCTACACTAGGAATAGGTCTTAAAGGGATTTCATCTCTTTGCCCAAGTTTACCAACACATTGACAATTATCACATGCCTTGTAATATGCTTTATAATATTTTTCGAGGGTCTCCCACCATAATCTAGTGAGTAGAACCTTGCATAGAGTGGCATCACCTACACAGTGCTCACCTGTAATACTAACATGAGCCTCTTCCATGATATCTGAGAACTTATGCTTTAGTAAACACTGGAGCAATAATTCATTTCAGCCTAACTTGTATAGGTCACCACTAATCAACATAAAAGGTGCCACACAAATTGTAATTTATTTATTCTCTAAGGATTTCATTCCTTCTGGTACCACACATGTAAGTAATTAGATACCAATGTCCTCCAATTTTTAAGATGTGAGTTGTAACCTATAAAATTGTGCATCCGACATTATATCTTTAATTGTCTGCGTATCCTCCCCTGACTGAATTCTTGAAAAGTGGTCTGGGTGAAAATTACTTTTACATAGTTTTACCCCAATTGTGAAATTGAATTCTTGGAATAAGAGCACCCATCGATATATGCACCCCTGTAAAATGGCCTTATTTACCAAGTATTTCAATGCCATGTGATTGATGTAAAATACAAATGGTTTCGCTAGAAGGTATTGTCTAAATTTATGTAGTGCATAGATCATTGACAAGGCTTCATGGTTAATAGTTGTATAATTATGTTCTACATGAATCAATTTCTACTTGTAAAACAAATAGGATGAGCTAACACCATGCCAATGGCCGTGCCAAATGCGTCCACATATACATGAAATGGTTGGTTCCATGAGGGAAAATGCATAATAGGCACTGTAGTAAGTCTCTTTTTCAATGTCTCAAATGCATGTTGTTGCGGTTCTCCCCAATAAAATGTCCCTTTTCCTTTTAGTAGCTCTTCCAAGGGTGTGGAAACCTTAGCATATCCTTTGATAATTTTTCTATAATACCCCATGTAACCCAAGAATCCGTGCACCTCACTCTAACTGGTAGGATCTTCTAGGTCTATAATAAATGTAACCTTAGGTGGATCCACTAAGAAGCCTTCCTTATAGATTATGTGCCCTAATAGAGTGCCAAAAGGTGCTGTAAACACCCACTTCTTGATGTTCAAAGAGATGCTTAAATTTTTACATATTTTAAAAATGAAGCACAAATTTTCACAATGATCCTTAACAATTCCATACAAAGTCCAATCATCCAAGTAAACCTATAAGAAAATGTGAATAAAATCCTAGAATGCTTGAACAACTATTCACGACAATACAACTTACTTTTTTCAGACCAAAGAGCATCACAATATATGTAAAACTTCCCCATTCGGTGGTTATAGTTGTTTTTTCTTGATCGTCCTATGCAATCTGGACTTGATGATACCTAAAGAATCCATCTGTAAAAGAATATATTTCACACCCTATAATGCCTTCTAATATCTCCTCCGTGAAAGGTGTAGGAAAGGGATCAATCACACATGCAACATTTAGTTCCCTGTAATCAACAAAAATACTAATTCGACCATCTTTATTTATACTAATGACCATGGGGCTAACCCACTCTGATTCTTCTAGGGGATTGATGATGCCAAACTTCGACATCTTTTCAATTTCTTCTTTAACTTTTATGCGTAGGTTAGGATTCATCCTGTAGGATCTCTTCCTAGCCGGGCACACACCTTCCTTAAGCTTTATCTTCATTTCTCCTAATGACTCATGCACTCCTTTTAATTCATGGTATCCCCTAGGAAATAAATCCTGAAAATCACGGAGAAACTCCACTATATTTTCCACTTCAGACCCAAACCAATAATCTGTAATTATTTCCTCCTTAGGTTCAACATCCATACCAATATTCACTTTCTTTTTCCTCATAGGTTAATGATAGGCACACACGTTGTTATCTTCCCTTTCCAAAACCTCATGCATACTTGTTGAATGATATATATCCATATTTTCTACTTCTTCATCATCCACTATGTAGACCATATTTCCCTTTTCTTTCTCAAATAAATAGCACTTAAGTATCATCGCATCTATCTCTGCTTCTTCATAAAAGCACGCTCTTGAGTCATTCTCATCAAATAACTCTTGAATGAGTTCTTTTGCCTTTATACTATCTCCCATATTTAAATGCTTTATAACCCTTAATGCTTCTTCACTAGAGGTTTAGTAGAGAATTAGTCAAAATTCTGCACCATTCCTGTAGTCAAATCCTGCCAATTTCCATTTTCTCTATGTAGCTCCGCATATACATACCAAGCACATGCACAACCTTGTAAACTGGAATAAGTTTGTGCACCCATAGTGAAGGTAGTAAATCTTCCTTCCCCTCTTTCTAGATCCTCTCACACTACTGAATGTGGTGCTGAACAGGTCGATTACCATGATAAGTGAAAATTTGAGTAGGTGCATTGCTCCTAGAAAACCGAGTTGCTAGAAAAATCATGATTTCATTCCATTCTACAAGATTATCCCTAAGAACCACCCACCAGCGTGCTGCTATCTTTCATAGGGTATATGTTAACATATTTATTCTTTCAAATTGGTCTATCCATTGTTCCTCCATAGTGCACACAAATACCATAGGGTCTCCTTCTCCAATGTACTGAGGTACAGAGTTGTTACATATCCTCCTAATGCAACGAGGTTTGATTTTTCACGATAATTTGATCCTTACTTTGCTCCCAACCATATCATAAATACCATGAGCCCAATTATCACAGGAAATACTTGTAGTATCACTAATATACTATGCATCTTCCCACTAAAGGATTCCTTCCTTAGATGGCTTGAGTACTTCTGGGTCCTGAATGGCATGTACATAAATCCTATTCAGATATTCCTCACTCAAGGGCTCAACATAGGGTGTAGATTTCCCACCTGTTAAAGGGATAATAACTCTTTCCTCCTTGTTCTCCAAACTGATATATCCCTTTTTGAACCAAAGATGAACATTATTTGTGTAACACCAAGGGTGTCCAAGCAGAGCTGGGAAACTATCTACTTCTACAAGTACTAAAACCTAAAAATCCCCAGTGAACTTGGCCTCTTGTATAGTAATAGATGCATCTTTTCAAACTCTAGTAGGAGTGGCCTTAGTTCAATTATCCATAAACAATATATTAGAATATGGCTGCAATAAAGGTTTCCCCATCTATACCCATGCATCTAAAGTAAGCACATTTACCTCTGTGCATGTGTCAATCAATATATTACTCAAGATCCATCCATCGAAAAAAAGATTTAGAATGATCTCATTGTCATAATCTAAGCTATGGGGGGGAATGTTTGCATGTAGGATCTGACGTCCATTCTCAATATTCACACGTAGAGTGTTTCCCTTTAGCCAACTCCCTAGTAATGGAATAATATTCTCTCAGTGCAGCATTTTGCATACCTCCTTCAAGTCATAAATATTTGTCTCGACCATCTCTACTTCCTTCTGTTGTGCCATCTTTTTTGATTTCTCCTTTAAACATTGAATTTCCCCTTGAAGGTCTCTAATTAATTTTATGGTCTTTTTATAAACCTCTTTCTACTGTGTAGGATCCAGATACCTTGCATGTAAAATGTCCTCCTTAATTATGGTATGCTTCTATTGTAGCACTTCTCTAAAACATGCAACTTCAATGTGTGTAGTAATCTTCACAGGTAATACCTCAAGTTCTGGTGCCAACTTTAGTATCCACTAATTTTTCACAGTGCGTTGTATCCTAACCATCTATGTACCTTTGTTCTCTTGTTTATGCTACTTACTAATATTATCATATAGATCTGGGCATTCCTCATAGCTATATTTCTTTCCACAGAAAGAACATGTAATATTATAATGAAATTAGCACTTGTAGTGGTTAGTTGATGCGCATCTAAAGCATGTTCCGCAAGGGAATTCACTTCTTCCACCACCATGGCCTCAACCTATGAATCCACCACAATATCCTTGACCTCTACCATGTCCTCCTTCATAGTACCCCTTGTTCCAATCATAGTGCACTTGATTTTCATTTTGATCCTGGTGCTCACCTTTACCCTTAGATTTAATTTGATACTCCTTTCTGTTGCACACTAATATCCATAGCATCATGGATCTGACCAATCAACCTACAATATTTTGTATCATGAGTCATGGAATGGTAAATCTTACAATAGAAGGATACATTCTTCCTTATCATGTGTTGTAATAATGGGAAGTAGCTAGTGTCATGGTTCAGATGACATATCTCATAGTCTAGAAATAATGAACGTATTGTTCTATGGGGACAACTATCTTTGGTGTTCCCTTCCACTTCACAATTTTTACACCAAATCCCAGTGTGCATCTCATGTGTCGAATTATCCAATAGTTTCTCCAACTACTTAGCCATAGCTGCAATCTATGCTTCTAATAATGGGTTGACTCCCGTGTCTATACTACTGACTGCCTCAATGTGTAAAGCTGCTTCAAGTTCTTCACATGGATAAGTGTATGTCTTATGGGACAATTCCCTTCTAAAAGGTGTGATTAGACATCTAACAAACCATTGTGCATGCTGGCTTCAGTGAATATCATAAGAAAGCTTAGAGAAAAGTGTTTGGAAATGGGCATCATACTCTCAGACACTCTCAATAGTACCTTGTTTAGTATCCTTGAGCGTGCTTATACTCTTCTTCTCAAACTCAAGGATATATAACTCTTTAAGGAAGGAATATTTGAATGTTGCATAATCCATGCAAGTTTAATTAGGTTCAAAATTCATGTATGAACTATGTGTACATCCCTGCAATGTAGTTACAAATTGACTTTCCTTGTGCTCAGAAGTCATGATCCCTTTTGTGCACCATAGTATCTCACACATGTGGATGTGTTGAGAAGCATCTTTTATGCC
Source organism: Taxus chinensis (assembly GCA_019776745.2). Taxonomy (NCBI): domain Eukaryota; kingdom Viridiplantae; phylum Streptophyta; class Pinopsida; order Cupressales; family Taxaceae; genus Taxus; species Taxus chinensis. The sequence goes on along the minus strand of CM034148.1, from coordinate 37,267,189 downwards.
CCTATACTATGGAAGATGAAGAGACATCTCCATGTAAAAAATATGGGGTTGGTGCAGACCCTACCTACCTGATCCAAAATCTCTTGTGTTGCCTCTACCTCTTGAACCACCAGATCCACTAGAACTAAAACCACCTATACCCCCTAATCGTACACTTGTAGTCGGAATTGGACTAGACGATGTACTTCCCTATGTCCCAACAGTAGTACTATATTGAACTCCTACATTCTACATGGTGGTACTACTCCCATAAGTGAGCCCCAAATTCTATGCACTCAAATTATGTGTTCATGATGTTCTTGAGAAGGTACCGCCAAACAACAATGAAGATGTTTTCCTTTCCATAGATGTACTTGTTATGTGACTTAATCTTGCTTCCCTACTTCCCAAATTAGCTTGTTGACTATTGGATGTACTAGATACTAGAAAACCAAGAAAAAGGGCTAGGTTGCCAGGTATATTGAGATGCATTCCTGGGGCCTAGTTCGTCTTTGCTACCATGATACTATGCAAGGATGAGGAGGGTTCCCTTTCATGCTTGACCAAATGGGGGAGTTCCTGATACTCTGGATCCATGCCTTTTGCGTGAGCTCCAAATCCTTCATGATCCATCTCTCTCCTCAATGCCATCTTCTATTCAATGTCCTAATGCTTCTCTATCTCCCTCTCACACGCCTCATTGTAAATAAGCCACTTTTCTTCTCTCTTCCTCTCTACCTCTAGTTTTTACATATTTCACCAAACCTTCTCCTACCCCCACACATGGTATGGTTTAGCTAGCCATTGGATTTTCCTCTAAGTTCAAGGTTACCATCAAGATCTTGATTTCTAGTGGAATTCCTTGCAAGTACATTTCCTTGAGATACCATAAAAATTGGAACTCAACTACCTCTAGGAAATTATAAGTGGAAATTGAGTACTCCAGAATATAGTTATTCAAAACACCATGAAACTAAGTATCTGCATCACATGTACAAATTAGATCAACATCATATAGGGCCTGAAATTCTTCTTACATCTAGACAAGTGAGTGATACCTATAATTTCGTTTATACGTATAAGAAACAACTCATATAGTTATACTAGGAAAATAGAAAAGAAGCTCTCATACAAACAATCATACAGATTCTTTTCCACCCACGTGTATGTGTCAAACACAGATCTAGTGTTGAACCTCCATGCATTCTCATCTTCTAGATATTTTATCCACTCCTCAACACTTGCTAGGGTCAACTGGTATGTTTTCATCATGAACCATCCTAAAAAAAACTTAAAAAGAGGTCCCAAAAATAGAACCAATGATGTATCCTAGAATTTACCATGAATAACCCAGGCACACTAGCACATCACCCAGCCTAAGCTGAGTTCTCACCCAAATTGTGTAAAGGTACCAAGATCCTCCTTAGACTTGCTTGTGTAAGACATTAATGTGATGAAGATTTAATTTATTCAGATCCATAAATAGCATAAACATTCCACATAGCATATTCCACATCTAGATATTAAAGAATCATGAATCAAATGATAAACATAAGGAAATCAACCATGTAAGAACTAGTTATAGTCATGTTTAACACCATTATTCATCCAATATACTCCATTATATTAAACATAGTAAATAAAAAATCTTCTTACAATAAATAGTATCATAAGTGTATGTGTCATCAGATCTGGAAGCATAACTCCTCAATATCTCATACACAGTGTCTCTGTAACTACACAGATCAATAGATATTTATAAGGGTGGGGACTTTCCCTTCACCGCTTACATACTTCCCAAAATAGGTCACATGCTGAAAATAGTCATTCACCTTTACAATAATATGCACACATGAAAGTGTGTTAATAATAGATCTCTTACAGTTAATTAGGAGTGGTACTCCTCTTATTAAATTGAACTCATGCAAAGCACTTAATATATGCTCTTCCCAAAATAGCATTTTTGTGTCACGAAAGTCTTCAACCCATTGTGTTCTCCATACATTATCTCCAAAAATATCCCGTAGCCATGAAAATGGCTAATTCCTGAATCAATCTATCTTTCACGTGTGTTTCCTTCCCTATCCTTCCACACCTTCAAATGTGCCTTTCTCCTATGTGTAAATCTTATGTGTGCCTATTCTATCTGCTCAACATAATGATATAGCACGAACCAATCCTTCTCACGACAGGAAAAATTGGTCCTACAAAGTAAATGACCAACTTTTCAAATGGTTTTGTGCAGGCTATAGGTCTCAAGGGCTTCTCATCCTTTTTTCCTAGCTTTACAAGGCACTGACAATGGTCACAATTCTTGCAAAAATCAATGCAATCCTGGTAGATACTTTCCCTCCAAAGCCCTGTGAGTAGAATCTTCTACGCGGTGGAATTCCCTACATAGTTCCCTCTTATATTCCCACCATGTTTTTCTTCCATGATTGCAACATGTTCATGTTCTAATATGCATCTACACAGAACCTGATCATGGCATAACTTGTATAATTCTCCACTAATTGGCATGTAGGGTGTTGTGCATATAACTAACTTTTTCCTTTCCAAAGTTTTCATTCCTTATGGAATCACACCCATTTTGATAAACAAAAATATATATTCTAAGTTAGAGGGTGTGTGTCGCAATCTAAATAGTTCCATGTCTGGCATAACATCCTCAATGATCTGCACATCCTCCTTGAGTGTATTCTTGACAAATGGTCAAGCCCTAAGTTACTCTTTCCTAGTTTTAAAACAACTATCAGCTCATATTCTTGAAAAAACAAGACTCACTAACATGTGCTCCCTTGCAAAATGGGCTTGTTCACCAAGTACTTCAAGGCCATTTGATCTATGTAAAATATGAAGGGAGTTTCTAGTAGATATAACCTGAATTTATGTAGCACGTACATCATCGAAAGTTCTTCACGCTTAGTAGTGGTGTGGTTCTATTCTATTGGTGTCAACTTCCTACTTGTAAAAAAAGAGGGATGATTAAAAATATCTTCTCCAGGTTATTCTGATATTACTCTAATGGTTGTCCTTGAGGCATCAAAATACATGTGGAAAGGTTTATCCCAAGAGGGAAATCATAATATGGGTGCAGTGACAATTCTATCCTTCAAAGTGTTAAACATTGTTTACTGCTCCTCTCCCCAATGAAATGCACTCTTGTGTTTTAGTAACTTCTCTAGTGGCATGGTGATTTTCACACATCCCTTGATAAAATTTTAGTAGTATCCTGTATAACCAGAGAATTTGTGCACTACGCTTTGATTGGTAGGCTCCCCTAACCCTATAATAACAACTAATTTGGTAGGATCCACTATTAAACCTTCCTTGCATATGATATGCCCCAACAGAGTCCCAAATGGAGTAGAAAAACTACATTTCTTAATGTTGAGGGATATCTCTCAAACATCAGCCTTAAATTATCATAATCATATTTCACTAGTCCATACACTATCTAGTCATTAAGGTAGACATGCAGAAACTTATGGATAAAATCCTGAAATGTCTGTACCTTTATGCATGAAAAGACCACCAACACATTCTTCATTCCAAAAGGCATGACTGTATAGGCAAAACTTCCCCATTCAGTGGAAAAAGTTGTCTTCTCTTGGTCTTCTTTAGAAATTATAACTTGATGGTATCATGAGAATCCATCCATAAAGTAAAATGTTTTGTGCCCAGCCACTCCTTCTAAGATCTATTCTATGAAGGGGATTGGAAAAGGATCAATTACACAGACCACATTTAAGTTCTTGTAGTCAACACAGATCCTTATCCTTCCATCCTTTTTAATACTCATGATCATGGGGCTTACCCATTCTGATTCCTCCATAGCTTCAATGATGCCTTGATTGATTATTTTATCTATCTCCTCCTTAACCTTGATGCAAAGATTTATATTCATTCGATAAGGCCTCTTCCAAATCAAGAAAACACCTTCTTTTAAATTAATATTCATCTCCCCTAAGGATTGGTGAATGCTTTTAATCTCATAGTACCCATGTCCAAATAAATCCTGAAACTCACATAATAGATAATTATATTTGAGGCTTCCTTCTCCAACCAATAGTCTGCAATAGTGGCCTCCTTAGGTTCATCCTCTAAGCCAATGTTAACCTTATTTATTTTCAGGGGTTCATGGTATGAGTACACTTGATCATTAGCCCTATCAATAAATTCATGTGATGGTTAACATACAAACTCTCCATCTCTTCGCCATCTATCATGTAGACCATATTTCCCTTTTCTTTCTCCATTCACAGGTGCTTAAGTTACATCTCTTTTGACTCTTATTCATCAAAGTGTGGCTCCAAACCAGGTGCACCCAATAACTCCAGTATTTGATCTTTTTCCATGGCACTATCTCCCATCATTATGCACTTAACAACCTGCAATGCCCTATCCATTAATGGTTTAGTACACTAATACCTGATATCTTGAAGGAGGTCAATCATAAATTCCTGAAAAATTTCTTTCTAACAGTGCATCTCAAAGTGAATATACCATGCACATGCACAACATTATAAGGTGTAATACAACTTATGCACCCATAAAGAAGGTGGTAAGGACTCCATGCCTCCCATCTATGCTTTCTCATATGCTTTGACGTGAAACAAGGTAGGATCCTTCCCATGGTAGTCTTGTATTATAGTGGTCGCATTACTTTGGGAGAACCTAATAGAGAACACGATTCTCACCTTGCGCCACTCTAGAAGGATATCATGGTGTGTTTCCCACAAACACACTATGGTCCTAAGAAATTTATAGATGAGCATCCCTCTTCTTTTGACCTCATTTGTCCACTAATCATCCAATTCTCATAAGAACTTGTTAGGTTTGGATCCTCTAGAATAACTTGGTAACTTATTCCCTCTTAGGCACTTGAATGAGTACACCTTCATTACCCTTAATTTGATGCCTAATTAACTCATAAGTCCTGTACACCCAATTATAACATGACACACTAGTTGCATCACTCATGGACTGAGCATCTTCAAACTGGATAACTCCCTCTATATGGTGAATCACCTTAGGGTCCTTGATAGAGCGTGTATAGATCCTATAGAGAAATTATTCTCCCAAGGGATCAATATATGGTGGATATTTTCCATTGGTTAAGAAGATGATGACCAGTTCCTCTTTGTTTTCAAAATTTATGTATCCCTTATTGAACCTTAGGTCAACATTATTCTTGTAATACTAGGGGTGCCTAAGTTATGTTGGAAAGTTGTCTACCTTAGCTAATGCCAATACTTTGAAATCCCTAGTGAACATTTCCCCTTGGATAGTGATAGCAACATCCTTAAAGACACCAATGGGCATTGCCTTTTTCTTGTTATCCATATACATCATATTCAAAGATGAATGGGGACCTTCCCATTTGATGTCATGCATCTAGGGTGAGAACATTGACCTCCACGCTTATGTCAATCAAAATATTACTCATAAGCCACCCATCTACAACAACATTCAAGGTAATCTACTTGTCATAATCAAGGCTGTGGGGAGGAAGGTTTGTGTAGACACTAAAATTGGGTCACACTCCCCTTGACCCCTCGTTAAATAGTCAACTTGAACACACTCACCTAACCATGGTCCCTTGCACCCCACACTAATATTAATTAAATTAAATTAATCCATGTCCTCAAATATTTATTATTTAATTATCCTAATTAAGATAATTCCCACCTAGCCACCTCACCCTAAATATATTCTTAGTATGTTTCCATAACTAAATAAGACCTAACTAAACCCTAAAAATAAATGCCTACATCCCCTCTAACCACATTCCCACATAAAACAAGGTAAATCCCACTCTTGCCTGAATGAATAGAGGGATATGGCGGAAATCATTGCCATGATATCCTATTTTTGGTAAACCTAGGGAATCCCACCTTAACTAACACCGGTCAACCCGGAACTATCATCAATTACATTTTATTCCCTTTGGTAACCTTATTTCAAGGTTGGCACATTCTGAGAGAAATGAAGAAGATCAGAGCTGCATGCAAGCCAAACAAGCATCCTTTTACGCATCCAGACATCCAAAGCCATCACCAAGATCAATCATAGAGACATTGCATTCACGGGCGCACTCCGGGAAATCACTGCTACAAGATCATATACATATTCTCCAACCAACCACCTCCACCACTTAGCCATCAGATCCTTAACACAATAAGTATGGCCCTAACAAGTAGGGTTTATTTCAATTAGTAATATGTATTACTCTTGTTATTAATCTATTTTTTGCATGCTTATTGCTTGATCACACACTTGCATATGAACCCAAATATCCCTTCACCCATATCACCAAATAACCTATCCTCTCCTATTTTATACTTATCAGCATACCTAAGACCTCTACCGAACTCCCCATTCACTCTCCCAAACTTTATTTGACCTCAGATCACCCCTGCCATTTAATCTATTTGAGTTTATTTTACCTCAACCATACCGACGTTGGTTATCCAAAATCTTTGTCAGTTTTACCTAAACTGGCATCGGTCACATTTAGCCAATGTCAATCTCTGTGTTTTACACCTTGACCAAGAACAGACCCAAAAATCACCCTACCAGTTGACCTAAATAACCCAGAATTAGACCCTGACCAGTCCCAGTACCTTGACAAACACCTCACCTCTCAGATCCAACTATAGCCTAACCTGTTGTGATTGGATTTGCTTATTGTACTTGAATGAGATACGTAAATCATATCAAATATAGTAGGAATTTATTTATTTCTCACATTAACTTGTTTTAAATAGTGGATTGATAACCGTATAGGAAGTATCACACTTCCCGGAACTAGCATACGCTAGGTAGTCCACTGTCATATATCATTTAACTATATTTTTGTGGTCATTTTTTCTATTACAGGTAGTTCCTCCTAGCCAAAAGGAAGCTCTCACATTCAGCTATGGATCAAGAAGTTAGAACGCATGCAACAACTGTCAACCGACCAACATTTAACATGTATTCCTCCTTGGCCCTTACCCTTCTTTGTTTCGTCATTTCGAAAAGGTGAAGAAAACAGTGAAACAGTTGGCATGCAACACCTTCCTCTTGCACCCTTCTCTTGTGCACGGTACCTTCTCCCATAACCAATCTCCTAGAAATGGAATGGTATTCTCTTGCCTCAACATCTTACATACTTCTCTAACCTCATCCAGATCCTTCTTTGGAGCCTCATCATTATTCCTTTGCTCTAATTGCCTAGAATGCTCTTTCATGCAATAGATATCTCCCTGAAGGATCCAAACCACATCCATGGTTTCATGATACACCTCTTTTTGATGAGTATGGCCCAAATACTTTCTATGTACGACCTCTTCTCTAATAACTAGAAATCTTTGCCTTTGTACTTATCTCATGCGTGTAACCTCATATTACGTCGTAACTAGTACCGGTTCTAGTTTTGACTCACGTGCCACTCTTGGCATCCATTGTGAATTAGCCTTCTCCATGCTTACCATCCCAGAACATTTTTATTTCCAGTGCAACTATCTTATGTGCTCAAATAAATCTGGGCACTCCTCATACTTGTGCTTCTTTCCACACCACCAACATTGTACTAGATCAGGGAACACATGTTTTTAGTGCTCAGTGGATCCATAGTTATAACACGTTCCATGCAAGAACTCACTTCTTCCTCCTCTGTGGTTACCACGACCATGAAATCCTCATCGGAAACCTCTTACATGCATCCCTCCATCTGCATTCCCTACATAATGATGAGCATCATTCTTAGAATTTCTTATGAGGCTGGTTTAGTGCACACCAATGTCAATGGCATCATGTATCTGATCAATCATTCTATAATCCTTGGTACCATGAGTAGTAGAGGTGTAAATATTCCAATAGAATGACACATTCTTACAAATCGTGTGTTGCAGTAGTGGGAACCCAATTGCATCATGATCTCTATGGAAAATTTCACAATCCACCATAATGGTGTGTACCAATCTCTTAGCATAATTGTCCTTTGTATGCCCTTCGACCTCACAATCCATGCACCATATACCACTGCAACTCTCACGCACTGGGTTTGTTGATATATTATTCAGCTGCTCTGACATTATAGTAATTTGATCCTCAAGGAAAGGGCTAACATCAGTATCCATGCTTCTTACAGCCTCAGTGTGCAGGGTAGCCTCCAAGGCCTCGCATGGATATGTGAAAGTCTTGTGTGAAATCGCTCTCATAAATGGTGTTATCAATCCTCCAATAAACCACTGAGCATGTTGAGAGGGGTGAATATAATAGGATAAATTTTGTAAGAGAGTCTTAAAATGCATGTCATAATCTAGCACGATCTCTTCCATTCCTTGTTGAATCTCCTTAAGTGCATTGATGCTTTTATATTTAAATTGAGGGATATGAAATTCATCCCAAAAAAAATCCATCATTCTTTGATGGATATCCTTGTGCATATCCTTCACTCATTGTAACATGCAAAAAATCACATCTGCAATGTTCTTCAAAAATTGTCTAATAGTTTAAATTCCTTGGGTAGTGATCCCCTTCATGTACCATATTATTTCATGCTTGTGTACATGCTCTATAGCATCCTCAACACCCTTGTAGTCTTCTAGGTGCAAAGACATCTCAAAGAACACTTTCTGAGGTGATTAAGGCATGTATTCACCTGATCTAGAAGCTCCAATTTAAATATAGCATTATCCTGCACCATTGCATGTAGGTTTATTAGAATGAGGACTAGGTAAATACTTCAATAGATTCATCTATGTTATCACCAGGGTCCACGAATTACATATACATGGTTGAGACTTATTTTACCATGATCTATCTATCTTGTAGCTAGTAAAGGGTCTAAATTGGTTATGCATTAAAATGTTCCCAATTAAACATGACTGGTAGTACGTGTCCAATGTGTTTTCTTGATTTTATAAGACTACCAGATGTATTACAATGCAATCCAATGCCCTTCTATTGACAATGAAAGCAAATTTACGTACATATCACTTATCCCAAACTATCATTTTAGACAATTAAATTCCACCAAATTAGCTTTAAATTAACTTCTCCTCAAGCCCTAGATGTACCAAATCACATACATTATATCAATCTTAGGTGTAGATTGTGTAACTCAAATTCTGATACGAACTATGGGTAGCAATAGTTACCTCTTGATTTGGAAGACATATCGCTCACTCAAGCATGTTTGGTCACTAGGTGAAAAATTACAAATGTGAGCTGATGGCTCAACCCATTTCCATTGCATTGTTTAGAAACTCTCCATTAGAATGCTAATGTGACCAACATCTTCAAAAAAATGCAAATAAAACCTGTAATATCACTTAGAATACCCTACAAGGCCCAATTCTACGTGATTTTAATAACCAAGTGATTCTTCTCAAGTTGATTTATCTCCATAAATGGAAAACTCTTGCAAGTTCATATTACCTATACAATTCCCCTATTTACATTAGCTGTTATATAATAATTGATTCATCTAAGTAACTACAACTTTATTTTTTTATTCACAAAAAATATCTTTCTAATATGAATTGATGGACCCTAGTCTATACCTCTATTCTAACACCCAGATTAATTTTTTTCACATAGGCTAGGAATATGCTTCAAAACTCAGGTTGTGGAACTTGGTTATTATATTCATCAGCTAAATGTGATATGCCTGTAATAAATGATCCTCTGAAGGCCCCTTTAATGAACTAAACTTATTTTGCAACCTCAGGACAAAAATGCATTGTAGTCCATGAGCCTGGAATCTAGGGTATAAACTTATCAAACAATGCACTTTCCTCTTTCCACCATTTTTATAGTTGTAAAAGGGATTGCTTGTAAGTTAAAACAAACAAAAATGTAGATTCTCATTATGTTATGCTTGAAGTTCTATTCACAATATATATAGGACCATATTGATCTATATGCATATACCGCAAGTTGCACTTCATACAACTCTCATTTGAAGATCCACTATAACAAGAGTCTGAAAACATTTCAATCATTTATCAGGTCAGTCCTTCTGAGACATTCTTACCGTGCATCAATGTTCAGGTCTTCACCTACTAAATCTACCTACCCATATTCTAGATCGTTTATAGAAATTATACCACTAGACCAAGATAGTCATGGTATGGATGAGTTAAAGAAATCCATCAGAATGAAACATTTCTCACCACATCCACCTTAGTGAAAACGAGGTATCTAAAATGGAACCATTGATGTTTTCATTTTAATGTACTCAGCAATACAACTTTCTAATCCCATGCGTGTTATCCTATCACCCAACGGGAACTTGGTGCTCAACTTGAGGCAACACACGATTGGAAAACGAGACCCTCCTTTAATGTGAGCATTGTGACAATATATATGCCATTGATAGAAAATTAGATGCAGGAAACTAAATGTTCATGCACATCATTCTAAAAGCATCGGATGAGCTATTACATCTATATACCCATGTAAATAACGAAGAGAAAAAATTATATAAATAACAGATCTTATTCATCACATGAAGAAGAGACACTAGGGCTTGCACCCATGAAGCTATATATTAAGAATAGAGTCAATATATTCATATTTAATCACAGTATCAGTAACCACATTACATTCAAAATTAGTCATTATAGACCGTACATATCAAAATACTTTAGACTTATCTCTTGTAGGTCTTCCCTAAGTGTTACATTCTAACTATGCCCTTCCAAGGTCATCCTCTTACTACAGATTCTACTTTCATACATAGGACTATTACATCCATTATACCACTTTGCATTAATTCTCCTAAATACTATCCTTACTGTAAACATCATAATCTTGATGCATTCCCTTACGATATCGCACCTACTATCTATCAGCTTCTGCTCCATACAGGTGTGTCTCAATGTCTCTTAGTGTCTCTTATTTACTCTAGAGCATCTATATAAATATATTTAGCACCCACCACCATGCATTCCTCCAAGAGAAGATTAGATGCCAAGTTTCCAGGTGGTCCACCAATAGAGCATACATTAATCTTGTTCCGAGCTCTCCACTTTCTACAATGATGTCTTTTAAGAACCTTCCATGCGTGGATATGTTATTTTCTTAACAACCAAGTCTCTAGGTTTGTCACCTTATCCATTCAGACATGCCTAGTCGAGGTCACATTTTGCCTCGAGTGCCTTTAGAAATTTGAATATGGACTAATTGATTAGATCATGTTATATCTGCCTTGTGCACGTGCACCCTGGTTCCTTATAAACCATTCTTAAACCCTTGTCCTATGTATTTTTTCCCTCACGTGCCCTTCTTCTTCCTGGCCCTGTGCGCGCATGTGCCCTTTGGAACTTAGAAAATATTTTGAGGCCTGACATGGTGGTACACTTTTGTGTCTACAATATCCCTTTAGAAATGGTAAAAAGGGACATAAACCCCTCACAAGTGCACATAACATCTTCCCATCATGTGGAATGGGCCAATTTTAAATTCTGAGTGGAAGACACATTTCTAATACCTCAAGTGAAAATTTAAGTGGTCCAACTTAAATACATGAACCTCACACCATGGGTATGCATTCTTGTGTCTATTTTCTCAAAATCTCGCATTTGAGTTGTAGGAATAAGCTAATTTCATACTTTCTCTCATATGGATTCCAAGGCAAGCTAATGTAGGGATATCACTCCTTGGTATAATTTTTGGTTTTTCAACACAATGTTTGCTTGAGATATAGTATAGAGAATACTAGATTCATTCAAAGGGTCTTATGATTCATTTTGTGGTGTTAGTTTAGTTATAGCTATTTGAAAATTCAAATTTTGACTTTTCACACCAAAACCTTCATTTGGATTTTAGAATGCTTTTGAATCTTATTTAGGGTGGTAAATTTGGTTTCTTGGAGAAAATAAGTTATGTAATTTTTTATTTAGGTCCTAAAAATAAATAAAATGTTGTAACACATGACTATACCTTATTTCCCTAGAGACCTTCCTTAAAAGAAGTAATTAATGTTTAAAACATGTTTTTTTAATGTACTTAAGGGACTCCAAATTTTGTTAGAGAGGTTAGAGGGATATATGTCAGGTTGTAACTTATTTTTTATGGGAGGATTCGAATAAGGAAATAAATTTCAAAACTCCAAGAAAATTATTTTGTTATCTTTTCCTGAAAAAATAAACATTTTTCTGTAAGAAATTTTTCTTCATGGATGAATGTCAACAAGGAAAAACTAATGAATCTATTTTATAAATTCTACTTATTATTGGTTAGAGTAATTAGTCCCCTGTTATATTAATTCTTATCTACAATTAATAGTTTTTTTTTTTTTTTTCTTGGGAAATTCTTAAACCCTTTTAGAAAATAGTTTGGGAACATAGTCAACCCAAAATTTGGCATTTTGGAGAGGAAATTTGATAAAAAAGAAGAGATTTGTAAATGGAAATTTTTTACTATGGTAATACATACCTATAGGTGAAGTTCTATGAATTGAAACAAAGTTTGATTAAATTTACTAACATTTATCTCTTCTTGTGTTGCACATTAACCCTAGGAAGGGTTTATGGAAGAAAGTGTTTTTGGAGGATTTAAGCATCATCTCAAGCCTTGTAAATTTTAAGAAATCTCCTAAATACCTCAATTCAACAATTTTTTTTGGTTTTATTATTGAACACTGTTGGCGAGGAAATTTTTTGGTTGGAAAAATTTGTGAATTCCTACCAATACTTTGGGAATCTAAGTCCCTCTACTTAAATGGTGCAGCTTCCGTGTATGCATGCATGAGAAAGCATGGATTTCTGTGGTGGCCATTTGGACGAGGATCCAACAATGGCACTCCACTGACCCTACGGAAAATTCTTATAGTTAGCTGTAAGGGGAGGAATTTACTATGAAGGTGGGAAAGGGAGTGAGAAAAGAGGTAGGAGAACTAATGTTGGAGGTAGAAAATCATATTCCTGCACACACTAGTTAGAAACTTCAACACATTAATTTATGAGAAGAAACAACACTGTAAATGGCAACAAGATGAGATAATATTGTGAACTCAAAGTTTCTAAAATCTCCTCATCAAAGAGGCTACAAAATACTTATTCTTGTATTGATACTTAAATAGGGGTTGTACATAATGTTGGAGTAGAAGAAAATTGAGAGTGGAGGGAAGTAGAATAAAAATGGATATTTCCTTTGCTTTCTCTAAGTACAATGCACTTGTGAGTTTACAAGATCATTTACCAACCCTGTACAATGGCGTGAAGAAGCCATTAAATATCTTGCAAGAAATGGTTACAACTTCTTCTTTGTTAGCAAGAAATAATTTACAATATTTTCAATCATGTGCATCCGTTGACATTCTTCATTTGCAAAGAAACACCAATGGCAGAAAAACCTTAATTTTCATAATGCATTTGTTACACTCATTTTGTAACTTTGATTTTGAACTGTTCATCTTACCTTTAAAACTTTAAACCAGAGTCGTCCATATGGGAGAAATTTACTAGAGCAGGCATGGAGGATGCCTTTTGCATTTTGTGACTTTATAGAGATTTGGCATTTTTTACATTTTGGGTCCACTCACCCACTTTTGATATGGTCTTGACACGTGGCCTCACTTGAGTGGAGATAGAGTCGTGAGACACTTTTATAATTTTACCTTTTTTCAATGCAAGCTCAAAAACACAATTACTCTTCCGGCCCGACCACCTATTTTGACCTTCAATGTGGGCTTGACATTTGAATTTTTCCTCTTGGAAAATAGGCCTGAAAACTCAAAAGGCTCGTACGATCTGCCTCTCTACTTTGATTTTCAATGTGGGCTCAGCATTTGAATTTTTCCTCATAGCGTGATCGGGGATGTGGGTCACTTTATGACTTTTAGCCTTGTTACAAAAAGGCTCAAAACCTCAAAGTTCTTTGCTGACCCGCTTCCCCACTTTGACTTTCCAATGATGGGCTCAAATTTTGACTTTTTCCTTTGTGTTTGGCGGGACTGTGGGTCACTTTTTAAATTAAAGCCCCTTTAATTAAAAAGTCTCAAATTCTCAAATATCCTCGACAGCCCACTTCACTGCTTTGACTCTTTTAATGGGGCTCAAGATTTGAATATTTCCCTCATAGCATGATTGGGGTTACAGGTCACTTTATGAATTTTCACAAATTTTACAAAGAGGATCAAAACAAAAAATTACTTTTCCAGCCCACCTCCAATTAGATATGTCCACATACCCATGGATAATAGAGCCAAAATTTGATGGGGAAGAAAATGCCCATCATTCACGACTGTGGAAAAAATACAGAGGAGAAGAAAACTCCACCATTTCACGCCCGATTTTCAAATTTCTTTCATGAACCAAGGAATTGAAAAAAATACAAGGTTCGAAGATCCATGGCCATAGAAATATTGACAATTTCATTCAAATGAGGACAACAATATAATTTTCACACGTCTAGATGGGGAAACGGAAAATTTATCAAACCACGCAGACTAGAGAGTTTAAACAACTTCAAAGCATGAATTTATCTATCTTTTCAAACTTCTATCTTTACTTGAACACTTCTGGAGGGCGTGAGATCAAATTTTTTGAATTTGACTAAAAAAATGAAGGGGGGATTTTGAGGGTGAAAACGATTGGATCTAGTTTGGGGAAATGACTTAGACTGAGCATAGTGAAGACATGACATTGGAATCTAGAATATAATCTCTAGACCCTTTAATTCATTGACTAATGCCTTTTCCATTGGGCCTTGTAGAGTCATGTAAAAATTTGAGAAAGAAATATCAAAAGAAGAAAACACACAAACACACAACATAAGGGGAAACAAAACCACACAACGGAAAGGGAAACACACCTATGGTACAAGGAGGGGAACAACCCACTTTCACTAATGATACAGTTTCAAGTATTTCCCTCTCTAAGGAAATTCTAGTGGAATTCAATCCAAATATGAGAGAAGAAAAGTGTTCTCTCCGCAAGATTCACGAACCTGGAATGGGCCGAGCAATAATGAATCGAACTTTCCATGGATGCCTTTTGGTTCTCTTCTCTTGTCCCATAGCAGGATGAAGTATCCAACTTTGAATTCTCTTTCCTTGGCCTTCTTATCAAAAATATTCTTTACTTTCAATTGGTGCTCCTTAATGTGATCCACCACTTGGAGTTTATTTTCTTCCATCTTCTTAAGAAAGAGGATCCTCTTGTCAATGGAATCCTTATACTGACCATCTTCTATTTCCTATAGCATCTTGAGAGCTGGCATCTCGATCGTGAGAGGAATTTCTAATTAAAATCCATACAACATTTAGAATGGTGACATACATATTTCCTTCTTTTGAGTGATCCTATCTTCCCACAATGCCTCATACAACCTTTTGTGCCAATTCATTTGATTCTCGTCTACAAGATTTTGGATAATGGTTATGATATTCTTGTTGCTTGATTCAACCTATCTATTTCCTTGTGGATACTAGTCAGAAGAGTGAGATAGGGATATTCCATAGCTATAGAAAAACTTGTTCAGCTCTCTTGAAGAGAAATAGGTAACATTATCTACTACAATCTTCTGTGGCACTCCAAAATGGACTATGATATTCTCTTTGATGAAGTTGTATATTGTTTCAGCATTGGCTTGTTTGACCGGAATGGATTCCACCCATTTGATGAAGTAGCCTATTGCTACGAGTACATAGGTGTGCCCTGTGCTTGAGCGAGGGTTCATAACACCAATGAAGTGCAGCCCCCACTGTTGAAATGGTTCTTCAATAACCATAGGCCTAAGTGGTAATGCAGCGAGTTGTGGTCTTCCAATGAACTGTTGGCATGCTTTGCATTTAGAAACCCAATCTTGAGTGTCTGCAAAGATGGTGGGCCAATAATACCTTCCTCAAATGATCTTGTGTGTAGTGACCATTGCTGAAAAATGTCCACCACATGCTTGGTCATGGTATGCTTTAGGAAACTTTTCTTGTTTCTCTTTATCTACACACCTGAGGAAACAACCATCTAGGCCTCTTTTGTAAAGTGCATGATTCCAGATTACAAATTACTACCTTTAGCTTAAGTGTTGTCCTTTGATTTTAATCAATATGTGGGGGCATTATCCATAAGTTAGGTAATAGGCGATATCAACATACCACTCATCAGTAGTGGTGACAAAGAGAACACGTGGGTTTCCTTTTGAATAAGTTGAGTAAGCACAATTTTCTTCACCATGTTGAACTTTGAGTGTTTCATCTTTAGCAATCAACTTGCACAAGCCATTTCCCCCTACCAGATTAAAAGTTTGAATCTCTAAGTCATAGTATTGAGTCTTTGAAATCCAATTTCCCCTTTTAGCTCTGGGATCCTGCTGTGTTAAGATGGACTTGATTGCACTGTCAGGGACCATCACCACCGTATGGGAATTGAGGATGTAAAACTTGAAGTTTTTTACAGCCTTGGCCACTGCATAGGGATGCTTCTCCAATTGGCTATATTTTAGCTCATGATTTTTTAAAGGACAACTCATGAAATAAATAGGTGCTTCCACACCTTCATTATTTATCTGAATGAGAATGGAATAGAGTGTATGTTTTGAGGCCTAACAATACATGATGAATTCTTTGTTAAAATATGGAGATACAAGTGTCGTAGCCTTGGCAATGGATTTCTTGATCTCTTTAAATGATTCCTTCCCTTCATTTTTCCATTTGAATTTTTCTTGTGGAAGTGATGTGCTTTGTCAACTCAGCACACTCGGGCACAAAATGACGAAGAAAGTTCACCTTTCTGAAGAATGAATGAACTCCTTTCTTACTTGTGGGTAGGGATAATGCTTGAATAGATCTAATCCTCTCAAGATCAGTGTGTGGTCCATGTTTGTTCACAATGTTCCCTAATAACTTGCCTTCTATGACTCCAAAAATGCACTTTTTTAGATTTAGTGATATGTCATGTTTCCTACACCTTGCAAGTACCTATTCTAAGTGATAGATATGATCTCCCCTCTTCTTTGAAAATAATGTGAAATCATCAAGATATATGCCAATTTAATGCTTCAAATATTTGAAGGCTGAATCCATCGCCCTTTGGAATGTAGCTCCTACATTGATTAGACTAAAAGGCATTCTGTAAAAGGAAAAAGTGCCCCAAGGTGTTGTAAAGGATTTCTTGGTGCGGTCCTTCTCTGCCACTTTGATTTGATTATATCCTGAGAATCCATCAAGTAATGAAAGAATTTCAGATCCATTGACTTCTTACAGGATGTGGTCCATGATAGAAAGAGGATAATTTTCCTTTAGTGATGCCCGGTTCAGGTTGCGAAAATCTACACATATCCTTATTTCACCATTCTTCTTCTGCATTGGCACAATGTTAACTACCCACATTGAATGGTGGATGGGAAAGATGATCCTTGCATTAAGAATCTTCATTACCTCCTGCTTGATGGTATCAACAATATTTGGGTTGTATGGCCTTTGTTTCTGCCTGAAGGGCTTAACAACTTGCTTCAATGGGATTGAGTGGTGCATTTACTTTGGATGGAAGGATTTGAGTTCATCATAAGAGTAGGCCAAGAAATCTGAGTATTTCTTGAGTAATGCAACAAACCTTCATTTTTCTTCAAGTGAGCAACATTTTCCAATATTGACCATCCTTGGCTCCTCTGGGGTACCAATGTTTTCTTTATCAAAATCAGCTGGGCACCGAGAAGATTGATTTTCTTTCTCTTGAATGAATCTATCATGTTTATCAAAGAGGTCTTATAAAGAGACTAGGCCTTTAAGAATTTTGTTCCCTCTCAATTTGATTACTCCCTCATCATCAATCCCTTTAATTCCTTCTTTCTCTTCTTTAGGGACTGCTTCTCGGTGTGGATTTTCACCTCCTTCGAAGAAGAGATTATTGAAATTATCCCTTTGCTCTACAAAGGCTAAAATTTGGTTATCATCATTGAAGACTTGCCAATGATTTGCTTTGTCTGGTACAGTAGGCTTGAATACCATTTCAATGGTCACTTTATCTTTACCAAAATAAATATGAGGTATCACTAGGGAAGATGATACTATAAGAGAATCACCCTTTTTATTTTCTTTCCTTGGAATAGCTTCAATGGAAAATACATCAAAAGATTTAATGCAGTCCCACACTCTGTTTCTGTAATGCTGAACTCTTGGATTCTTCACCTGATATTGTTGGCAAACCTACTTTACTATAACCTCTGCATCACCTCGGCATCTCATTTTATTGATTCCCATGTCCTCTACTACACTCATGCCTAAGATTAGTGCTTCATACTTTTCAGTGTTATTTGTATTATCAAATTGCAGCTTGTAGGAAAATGGGTACAACTCGTTGGAAGGAGAGTACAATAATACACCAGCTCCTGAGATAGCACTGGAATGACTACCATCAAATTCTATTATCCAAATTTTATCTTCCTCTTCCTCCATGAGATGTGGAAATTTCTCATCTTTCTTTGATGTGAGGAAGTAGTTTCCCTGCCCACAATCTTAAAAGATAATGTTTGCTTTCGGATCATCAGACCTTTGTACTGTGAACTTCATCTTTCTTACTGGTAGCAACTACTTCATCTCTCCTTTTACTATGATAGTTACAGATGACCAATCCATTTTTATCTCTCCACCCAAGTCTCTTTAGAAACTCCTACTCAATAACATACTAAAGGATGCTAGGATGTCTATTACTAGTGTGGTTAGGAGCACCTTCTTGTCTATAAAATCAGCTAGTGCTACATGTGCATCTTTGATTCTTCCTAAAAATGGCACTTGTTTGGATTCCATTGAGTAGTAGGTGCCATTTACCCAGGTCAAGTTGAGGCCTAGAGAATTTACGACTTTGGCTGGAATCACACTGTTTGAGTCTCTAGAATCTATGATATAATTATTTAGCTAGAAGCCTTTAATGAGGAGTGACATGTAGAAAGGTTCAACCTTGTTGGTTTTGGAGGCACTGAGGGATAGCATGTTTTGGGAAGGTGGTGTGGATGGTGTGGGAAGTAAGCCTTTATAATTAAGACTCAAGGATATAGGGTTACCACCACGAATTACATTAATGAACTTGTCAAACTGGCTAGGGTTTGTTTGTAGGTATTCTATTTCTGAGAGCTGGAATTTGGTTTTTCTTGCATGTTCCACAAAGTCAAATGGGGTTATGGTGAGTGAGAAAGAGGTTCTAGAAATGGAGGAAGATTTACATGGTAGAGGCTTTACTATTTTGGGTGTTGAATTCTCCTTTTTGGGTGTAGCAATTAGCTTGGAAGGGGGTGAGGGTGTAGATTTTGATTGAACCTTAGATTTTTTTACAGGAACAACTTTTAAAGGAGAATTTTTCTTAGCAACTTTTGAGTTAGGAGAAGAACTAGATGACTAACTTGGCATAGTAGCATGATCCCTGAAAATCATTCACTCTAGTTTTTCTTTGGATGAATCCATAGAATGTCGTAATGGTGATCCTCTGCTGATGATTTTATTTTGTGTGACCTATGGAGGAGATTCTTCTTTATTCTTCTTTTCCCTTACCATAACCGTTGAGGATGAAGCACCTTTCCTGGATTGTGAATGAGTGAAAACAACACATGAGAGACTTGGAGCTTCTTCATCATCCTCATCTTCATCATCAACATACTTAATTATTCCATTGTCCATATCAACTTCCTTGACGTCAAGATATTTTTCATAGTCTTCCATATTTTCTTCTTCAGTTTCATTAATTTTTGCTTCCTCCTATAGATTAAGAATTTCCATGCTTGTTACCTATCCAAGTTAATGCACCAAACTAAACACAAAAAACCCTGAAAAACTCAAATGAAATAGATACCTGATAGATTGGATAAGATCCGAAGATGTAAATGGAAAGAATGCTGATGGAGACAAGATGGGCGCACACAAGCAATCCTACAAAGTAGATCCAAGAAACCTGCGATGCACAAATCCTTGGCAGAAAAAGATGATGTTAGACGATATATGGGTGAACTGCCCGAGAAAGCGGGTCTAAGAAGCAATTAGCTTCCTCGGTGATGTCAGTTCACATTTTCAATCAAGAGTAAAGACATACATGATGAAAGATGTAAATAAATGTTTAATTTTTCTGATTAAAAATAGAAAATAAAAAATAAAAACCATAGCAGAAAATTAAAAAAAAGGAAACTATAAAAAACAAAGCTAAACTTGTGTTACTTGAATTTTGTACCTTTCTACAGACTGGTTGGCGTGTCGATCAGATTGTGATCGGCATCGATTGTTTGAAATGGCACCGATTTGGGTAAATTGGTGTCGATTGATGATAATCAACATTGATCAAACTGGTTTGACATCGATCGAGGGAAAATTACGAGAAACTTGATTGCTAGTTGATGTAGACTGGATCGTGGAAACCTACAGGAGCTGCAAAGATATGGATAGAGTTTCACATTGGCTTGATGGAGAAATGGAACTACCAAAAGGTTGAAGATCCTTTATGAGGTTGATGTTGTGAGGGTAGAGTAGTAGTACACCTCTCAGGGATTGATCTAGATAGAATTCTCTCTTCTCTTGATTGACAGTGCTTAGGCTCAAGGCTCAAACTCTTCAATGCTCCTCAAGTATCTCTATATCACTTTTTTTCTAACCAGAACTGAGTTCAGGTTGTGTCTTTATAGTTGGTGCCGATCTGAGATAAAATTGGCGCCGCTCCAAAAAAATTGGTCGATCAAGAAATGGTCAGGTGCGCTGATCAGGGAACAGACTCCCAAAGTGGCAAAAAGAAATGAATTGGAAGGATAAGAATATTATCCCTCCGACTCAAATATGGGAAAAATCTTGCTGCATGGTTTTAGGAGGGGAGAAAAAGGTGGGATGAATGGATAATAATGGTATGGGAGGTTGGGAAATGATATGGGGTAAATAAGTAGTTGGAAGAAATGTAAAAGGTATAATTAAATAGTTAATATTTAATTATACATGAGTGAAATATAATGGAGTGAAATAAACTTAGGATAGGTGTTTTAATTAGATACTTAATTAATACCCTAAGGAAGAAGTGGTGCTATAAAGGTGCCCCAGGTTACCCGACAAGATGAGTGAATCTAGGGGACACCAAATTGGGTAACCAATTTTAGGTGTCTACATTTCGCCTTTTTGTCAAGTACCTTGCGATAAGCAATGCTACAAGACAAAAATAAGGAGTTGGAAGAAAAGGAAGAATATTGATGATGTGCTCCCCCTCAAACTAGGGATGGGATGGCCCCATAAAATCCAATGGATCCCAAGTTTGAAAAAGGTAGATAAAATAGAATAGAAGAGAGGATGCCCCAGCTAGATGTCTGGAGTAGATTTGATCTTTGATGACATACACAAAAAATAAAAAGGAAGTGACCTAGGGAACTCACTTTGGTAGGGGAAAACTAGATGGTCTTCATATGAGATGAGGTAAGTGGCTACAGACTGGTGAGGTTAAAGGTGACTGCAACTTAGCAAAGAACTAAAGAGTGACACATTGATAGGGACAACTAGATGGCCTTCAAATGAGATGACGTTAATGCCTACAGACCCGCATATCTTTAGGTTGCAAAAATGCGAGTTACCCCTATACAGGGAAAAAACTCAGAATGAGTAATAACACCAAAAATATGCGCCAAAAGGTGAAAATAAGGTCAGAACAATGATCAAATAAACAAGCCAAGCATCAATGCTTAGACAAGAAAGATGAAGCGACGGCCTTGAGAGGAGAACCACCATGGAAATCGACATATGGCCACTACAGTGGAATTTGTAATAGAACTGCTGCCAGAGTAGGTAGAACAGGTGTGCTATGGGTGGCACATGTAAAAGATATAATGATGAGATGCCCCAGGTGGGGAATGACAAGAAAAGTTGAGCTACGAGTGACACACACATGGGGCTATGCAAGGTGACCAGGTACAAGTACCCAAAATAAAGGCTTAATGATGGCGTCAATGTGTTACAGGTGACACATACACAAGATAGGATAACAGATGAGGATGAAGCATGTCCTGGTGGGACAAGATGAAAAAATATATCAAAATATACCCAATCGGCACCAATGGGCTCCAATCAACGTTGACTACCCCTAATCGACGTCGACCACAAAAATTGATGCACAACAAATCGACCAAAATAATCGGCGCCGACTGCTCCGAAAACCTATAAGTATATAAAAGGTGAATGGTAACGATTCATTTGCACTGCGACGATTGATTTAGAAATAGTCAAAAATTGAATTTGAGCAACATGGAAGCTTCCGGAAGCGGCCAGAAGAGGAAGAGGACACATCCAGGGGTAATTGGTCCTTCCTTAGCTTCGTAGATTTAGTGTCTTTTCATGTTTTTTGTAGTAGGAGGCAAGAGGGATTTTTTAGTGCTCTGCCTCTCAGTTGGCGTGTCGATTGGAAAAATCAACACCGATCAGCATGTGACCGGCGTCGATTGTAATACAATCGGCAACAACCGTAAGAAAACGGTGTCAGATGGAAATGAGTCAGCACTGATGGGAAAAAATGAGTTATTTGGAAGCTTTTGAGAAAGATTTTGATGAAATTTTAATGGTGTTGACATTTATAAAATCAAAACTAATGATGTTGTTTGATGTAATGTAGGCACGAGAGGTCCTACACATGCGGAATGCTATTCCCGAGCTACTGGAGACTATACTGCTAGATGTGACAGATGTTGAGTGGTACCACCTGGAGTTAGCCAGACTAGGGGGATTTTGTTATTATAGGTGGGTACCTCGAGACATAGAGCTTATGCGAGCATTAGTGCAGCGATGGGATAGCCAGACCTACACATTTTGGTTTTGGATGGGTGAGATGACCATCACCCATGAGGATATCTACAGGATCCTCAGGTTATCGATTACAGGGGACCTGATAGAGATTACTCCTCAAGAGCAGTAGAGGAGGGCCCTGGTACAGTTATATGGGGACAGGGATGATGATGCAGAGATAGTGTCTAGGGCTATGAGGATAGCCTTACAGTACTGGTAGAATGACCCCAAGAGTACATTGATAGCCTTGATCTAGATGGCTATTTCTTATTATGCATTACCAGATTCTAGAGGTGGACGGTTCCCACTACTCCTGCTTGACTGTGTCTGTGATATCCTAGATTTCATGTAGGTGTTTGCATTTGCTGATGCATTACTAGCAAAGATATATTACGAGCTATGGATGTATACCATAGGAAGGTGGAATGGGATAGATGTCAATTTTGTGCTCCATTGCTGGGCATATGAGCATATATCAGTGATCAAACCATCTGGGATTCCATGGATGCCAGGAGTAGAGGGCACCCTTGAGTATGGATTTTGATGATGATGGATAGACATGGCCCCAGGAGATACAGAGAGATCCACATAGTGGTATTCAGAGAGATTCAGGACTCTGACACTAGCACAGGTGATATGGAGACCATACATGGTCTATCTAACATGGGCCGGACAAGACACCCACCTGGTGGAGTTGAGACATAGCAAGGTGGTTAGGGGCCGCAGGCCAGAGATTTTAGATCGAGTCCTATTTATACGGGTGATGAGGTAGTTTGGTTTGATACAGATCATCCCGATGACACATGTGCCATACCAATGGGATGGCAAGGAGATGGATTTACTGATATGATCCTAGTAGATCCGCTCAGGGAGACCTCACCTCCCATAGATGATGATGATGATGCAGGAGTGGATGAGGGCTACGAGGCATGGTATCACAAGGAGCTGCCACGAAATCTCCCAACATCTATAGAAGTAAGCAAGGAGGATCTAGCATCACCGCTAGAGAGAATTAAGGGAGAGCATGCTTCCTTAATACAGACACACTAGACTTCTCTCGAGGAGATTAGGACTCTGAAAGAGGAGAGGGACACCTTGATACAGGAGAGAGACACCACTCGTTAGGAGTGGGATACAACAATCCAGTAGAGAGACCGATATCACAGACATAGGGAGGCCCTTAGGGCCAAATATGGTGATACAGGTACCACCTCAGAGTCAGGTGCATAGGGTGTGGTAGCAGGAGGACCACCACCACCATCAGTGCCATTGCGAGCACCTGACATGGTGAATTTGAGCACTTATCAGGCTCTCCTTAGTGAGGTGAGATATTGCAATGATGCCCTAACACAACATACCCCAAATGTTCCTTGTTACGGAGTGAGGAGGACATCGACAACAAAATCTAGTGGTGCATCAGAGGGTGCGAGCACCAGGGGAGATCAAGGAGGTGGCAGGGCCATGGCAGCGGGCATCTCCAGTTCTATAGGAGATGGTCAGGAGAGACAGCCTGGACCAGAGGAGGGAGGAGGAGATAGTGTTCTCCACCTATCTGATTTTACTATATAGATGTGATACTTTATAGAGATATATTGATGTAGCCTTGAGTTGAAGGCAGTTTTGGATACAATGTATATGGTTTGATTGGAATCCATACAGTCTTTTGTACAGAAAGATATATGTATATATATTCATCATTTTGTGTTATGTGATTGGACTCATGCATTTCATTTTGATAGAAAGGGATGGATGTTATGGATAGATGTTATGTAATTTTGATGGATATAGATGAATGTTATAGATGATAGATGAATAGATGTGATTTAATTGATTTGTCATGGATAAATGGTTCATGTTTAAGATGTCAATTCAATTAATGATATAGATAGATGGATTCACATGTGTTTTTAATACATGCTTTTTTTTTATGATATTAGATGAGATGAATAAGATGAGCATAGATAGATGATAGACTTGATTGAGTAAATTAACATGTTAAATGTCAATTTAACTAGATGAACAACAAATAAACATGGGAAATGTATTTTTGAAAGAAAGTGATGTAATGATATTATCCCTTAGAAAAAAAAAATCACTACACCTAGATAGGAAAAAGAATGATAAGTTAGTCCCCTAACTAACCGTAAATAGAGACCTTAATGGTAAATCGAAAGATGATGCACACAAGGCCATAGATGCGGATAAAATAAACCCGACACTAGTTAGTCGCAAACCAGATCTAGGAGGTAGATAAGGATGAGAGATAAATATGCATCTTGGTAGAACACATGGAAGTTTAAATGCATGCCCATATGGGGGAAAACAAGGTATCCATATGATCAGAAAAGTCTCATATCTTAGCTTTATGATTTTTTTTTTGAAATAAAAGCAAACTGATCGATGCAGGAAGTTTGCTAGATATAGAAAGACTGATCAATATGGGAAGTATTTCAGATATGCTAAAAAGTGAACAAACTAGCCAATAGAGGAAGTTTGTTACTACAAAGGCTGAAGATCCCATAAAACAAATAGCCATCCCTCAAGGGAGCGGTCTCTATTTTGATTTTGATGGTAGCCATCCTTCAAGGAATGGTCTACATTTTTTATTTTATTTGATAAGGCATGGATAGCTATCCTTCGAGGGATCAGTCTATCTTTTGGGACTAGAATAACATCTTTTTTTGTTTTTTGGAAGACGCTGATTTTACACCAGATAGATCAGATAGAGGGGAAGAAAACATGTATAATAACGTACTCATGCCCCGAATTAGATTTGATCAAGATGAATACCTAGGGCAAGTGAATTAGTGATTAAGGTATTCCTACCATGAGAAGGAACAAATCTGTAAGGAAAATGCCATGAGTAGAGCCGCGGTACTCATATTTAAGGTAGAAAAGAAACAACGCAAAGAACCACATAGTTCCAAATCACTACGAAATGCATGACTTGTTACAGATGGATGAAAGATCTATTTTACAACTAAGATCATGTAAGATAGATTTTAATAGTATAAGGGCCTTAGATGAAAAGCATTAAGAGGTTCCATTTCAGGTATTCCATCTATGGAAGACAGGTGATAAGCCCCAAACCTGTACTTATGAGTGACAATGTACGGTCCCATCCAGTTAGGAGCAAACTTACCATGTTGACTCCATTCTAGAGTAGTGTTATTTTGGTTTTCTTTAAGAAAAAGATCACTAAATTAGAAGTCACGCTTCTACAAATGCTTGTTATAAGCATGCTTGACACACTAAAGATAGACTTGATGATGTTCAAGAGCATTAATATGACATTCATCTAACAACTCAAGCTATGCTAGACGGTTTTGACGATAGTCTTCATCAGAGACAAAATCTCTGAGAGAGACACGAAGAGAGCGAATCTAGACTTCAAAAGGAAGGACAACCTCAGACCCATAGATGAGAGAGAAGGAAGTAGCATCAGTAGGGGTACAAATGCTAGTTTGATAAGCCCAAAGAGAAAAAGGGATGTACAAATACCAATCCCTACCAACTTGACTAGTTAAATTTGTGAGGATATTACGTAAAGTTTTATTAGAAGCCTCAGCTTGGTCGTTAGATTGTGGATAATATGGAGAAAAGTTGAGTTTAATATTTAAGGTGTCACAAATTTTCTATAAATATTTTTTTTTGAAAGACTTTCCATTGTCTGTAACGAGTTTTTGAGGAACACCAAAGTGACAAATGATGTGTTGATAGACAAAATCAACAATAGGTTTGGCTTTGGTTGATGAAAGAGGAATATCCTCTACCCATTTAGTGAAGTATTTTTTGGCAGTAATGATAGAGTGATGTCACTGTGAAGAGCATGGATTGATGAGGAAAATGAGATCAAGACCCCATTATGAAAAAGGCCACAAATCCGTTGCATGCAAGGCCTAGCTAGGGATATGTGTGAGATTAGCATGTTGTTGACACTTAACACATTTCTTGACATAGTCACAATAGCCTTGATTAAGAGAAGGCCAATAATAACCTAAATGTAGGATGTGCTTATCCACAGCTAAACCACCAAAGTTTCCACCATATATATCATCGTGGACCTCTTGAATGGCTTTAGATGATTAAAGGGTTTTGAGGCACTAAAGAAAAATACCATCAAAGCCACGTTTGTAAAGGAATCTGCCCAGAATAGTATAGCAGTTTGTGTGTTGGATTAAAGATCTTCTGCCATTGGAATTCAAATCTAGAGGAAGCACTAAATAGAATAGATAATCAAAAATGTGTTGATACCATCCATCTTGAGTGTCAGTCGTGACAACGTTGATTGAAGTCAACTTTCTGAGATGAGATGGTTGGTCTAAATGCTGAACAACCACATAAAGTCACAAGTCTTCAATGAATGGAGGAATAAGTGAGGATAAAGAAGCCATCGTATCTGCAAATCGGTTTGCAGTGTGAGGAATAGCCTGGATAGTAAATTTATCAAAAGATTAAAGCTGAAAGAGAATGATATCGTGATATTTTTTAAGGATATCATTTTTACACTGATAGACACTAGTGACTTGATTAATGATGAGCTCAGATTCACCGAAGATGTTGATATGGTGAGTGTCGAGATTAATGCCATTTTGAAGACCTAAAATGAGGGCTTTATATTCGGACATATTATTGGTACATTCAAAGTTAAGCTTGTGTGCAACAGAGATAGGTACACCCCAAGGAGGAATCATGATGAAACCTGCACATCCCCCTTGCTGACACTTGGACCCATCAAAGAAGAGTTTTACTTTAAATGGAGAAAGTCCAAAATCAATTTGTTGGATGTACTCATCTGGGAATTGAGCAAGGGGGACTTGAGTGTCTAGTAGAGGAGCATTAGCTAATTGATCCACAATGACCTGACCCTTGATAGATTTCTGTGAGATGAACTCGAGGTCAAACTCTGTCATGAGCATGAGCCAATGAGTGATACGATCATTGTGATAAGGTTTCACATGCATTGTCTTGAGTGGATTGACACTTGTAAAAATGTAGGTTTTATGATTAAGGAGGTAATGAAAAAGTTTAGAAGTTGCGAAGAAGAGAGAACAACATAGTTTTTTAGCTTCAGAATAGTATGTTTCATACTCATGAAGAGTGTGACTAATATAATAGACAACTTGTTCCTTACCATTAGAATATCGATGCAAGATCATGGCTCCCAGAGCATGGTCAGTCACATAAATATAAAGATAGAATGGCTCCCCTTCGTGTGGAGGTATAAGCATAGGTGGAGAAAGAAGATAAGCTTTGAGATCATCAAAGGATTTTTGGCAATGCTCATCCCATTCAAAATGAACATTTTTATGGAGGAGATGATGAAAAGGTTGACAACGGTCTGAAAGCTGCGAGATAAAATGATGCACTGATTGAAGGCATCCTTGAAGACCACGAAGCTGCTTTAAGTTGGAAGGGGGAGGCATCTTGAGGATATCCTTTATCTTTGCAGGGATCGACTTCAATACCCCTAATAGAAATGATAAAGCCTAAGATTTTACCAGTGAGAATGCCAAACACACATTTAGACGGATTTAGGTGAAGAAAAAAATGAATGAGTCTCTCAAAGAGAGGCATAAGGATGAGAAGATGATCCTGACACTGTTTGGATTTACCGAGGATTTCTTCGACGTAATCTTCTACAGTTTTGTGTAATAGGTCATGGAAGATGTAGGTCATTGCACATTGATAAGTCACTCCTACATTCTTAAGACCGAAGGGCATGACGTGATAACAAAAGGTCCCCCAAGGGGTTATGAAGGAAGTCTTGTGTTGATCCTCTGGTGTGATGAGAATTTGATTATACCTAGAGAAACCATCCATCAGAGAAGAGCATCTCATGACCTGCAGTTAAATCCATGAGTTGGTCAATATTAGGTAGAGGGAAATCATCTCTTGGGCAAGCAAGATTAAGATAGCAAAAGTCAATGTAAATTCAAAATTTCCTAGTAGCTTTCATTACTGGTACTATATTTGAAACCCATTGTGGATAGTCAATGGGTTGGATGAAGTTGTTGGAAAGCAAGCATTACAACTCTTCTTTGACAAGTAGAGCTACACGAGGATGCATCTTACACAAAAAAAATTTAACCGGTTTGATGTTTGGAAGAGTAACGATATTGTGGACCATGATGTTAGGATCGAGGCCTAGCATATCTTCATATGACCAAGAAAATGCTTGGCGATGGTGGGAAAGAAAGGTAGTGAAGTCTCCTAACTCCTGTGGGTTAAGAGATTGGCCGACCTTAATGATGCGAGGGTCTTCAGAAGTCCCTATATTAAGGTCGACAGTGGCTTCATTGAGAAGTGTTTACGTGTCAGAAGGAATGGTTTTAGGAAGATAAGAATCCTCTTCCCCCAAATAGGTAAGGACAAAATCATCATCCGCATAGTGGATAGTATTAATAGTGGGAGAGTCGTCTCCAACTATTTCAGGGAAGACTAATGGTATGGAAGTGGATTTTCCATTAGTCTTATAGGTCAGTGGACCTAAGGAAATGGAATTGACTAAAAAAAGGTTAGGCGAGATGGAGATAGTGTCATCAAACAATGCTTTAGACTTGGCGGGAGAAGATGGTTCCTCAATGGAAAGAGGCTCATCGAGAATGGTGACAGTGGCGTTTGAGAAAGGTTTGAACCCTAAACCAAATTTTTGATGTTGTTTAAGAGTTGGAATGGACGTGAGGTCATGCACACCCTACTCATACTTTCCCAGGCCAAAGCCCTTCCACGCACATCAATATAGATAATTTTTTGCAAATGTGGGATTCTGTAGATAATCAAACCCTATCGAATAGGGTTTGGCCCTAGGAGGAGAATCTGAATGATAGTGAGGTGTATCAAGACCACCATAGATGAAGTCAGTCTATTGATTGGGTAAACCAATGGTGATGATGTGGCCAAGACCTGGTTTATATTCAGGTTGTTTGTCTCATCTACCATACTCGTTAGGTTTGAGATGGGCATCAAAAGAGAGAAGAGGAATCTCTCCTATCAAAAAATGATGCAATGTTTCTTCCAGATTTTGTAGATCTGGTAGTTTTGTTATAGGTATGGAAGAGGATGAAGCCTTGTCAAGAGAATCAGTGTTCTCTTTTGGAGGGACAGACCCTGTGGTCATGTCACATTGTGCGGACAGAAAAGGGTCTCCTGGATGAGTATAGATTTTACCCTCATATTGATATTTTATGCATTGATGAAGGGTTGATGGGACAGTGCATTGTATGGATCCAAGAGTGTCTGAGGATCATATTGTAGTGGAATTTCCCTTCAACAATGTAAAAAAATTTGTGAAGAAGTTTCTTGCCTACCTGAATGGGCAGGACCACAGTTCCTAAAGTAACCACTAGCTGGTCATTAAATGATAGAAGGGTGAAAGGCGGTGGTAACACTACATTCTTTGGTAACCTAATTTACTCAAATGTGTAGGAGGAAATGACGTTGAGTGTAGTGCCACTATCGATCATAGTGAATTTTAACGTAGTGTTATTGATTTAAACTATGATGAAGAGAGGAGCATCTAAATCCTCAGAAGAAAGGGGAGGAATTTTAGAATCCTAAAAGGAGATGGTGGTTGATGGCCTATTCAATCCAACAACCATCTCAAAAGTCTGGGGCTCATCTGAATTCACTACGATACGATATTATCAATCAGAGCTTGGCAATGTTGGGGAGATGACTAAATGAGGTCAAAAAGAGACATTTTGACGAAGCATGGGTGAGTTGTTTCATAACACTCTCCTCAACTGAAATGGGAATCTGAGCCCGAGGTGAAGCACGAATAGAGATGTGAGGTCTTGGGGCCGATGAGGAAGGAAGATCTCCTTCGGGGGCAGTAAAAATGATGACTCATAGTCGAGAGGATATAAAAGATGATGGATTATCATACCATTGTGTTCTAGTGGTGATATAAATTGCGTCAATTTGAGAAGGTGGAAGATCATCTGGAGTGATATCAATAGAATTAGGGGCCTGAGTAGACCGTTCAGGCTCAGATGTAGTTGGGATGATAGGAGACACTTGTTCCTCCTCCTCTTCCAATAGAAGATCACTTTCTTCCAAGAGGTTGTTAACGACAGATTGAAGGGCTTTACATCCCTCGGTGTCATGACCTGGAGTGCGATGGTAAGCACAAATCAAATCATAGTTGAACCACGAAGGTTTTACTCCTTTGGGATTATAGGGTTTGATTGGAGGAAGAGATATAGATGATGATTGGATAAGTTGGTGAAGGATTTCAGTATAGAAACTAATAGAAAAATATATGGACAGAGGTGAAGAAGGCACCTCTTTAGCCTTAACAGACTGCCAAGGTAAAAGATCCTACATATCTTGTTTGAAATTATTTTTAGGGATTGTTTTTCTTTTCTAAACATTGGGAGAAGTAGCCTTAGGTGCTTGAGATGGAAGCAAGTGAGGCAATATTGATTTTAGTGGAGGAGGAGCTCCTAAGATAGACTTTGAAGATGATGAAGACATGACAAGTGTTTTAGTCTTTGGAGATGAAGAAGGCTGCTTGGCTAAAATAGACGGTGATTTAGATAAGACTGATTTAGATGGGGGAGGAGCTCCCAAAATAGATTTGATAGGAGGCACAAAGGGTGCCTTGGTTTTTGGTGATGAAGATGATGGTTCTGATAAAAGAGGTGACACCTTTCCAGTAGGTAAATCCACTTTATGAGGCACTGATGAAGATGGTGTTGTAGAAGAAGACACCTTTTCAATGGATAAATCCAATCTTTTATGAGGTGTAGAGAGGGATTTTTGAGGGAAAGCACCAAGAGTTTTGATGGTCTGAAATATTGGTTTTCCCTTTTCAGGAATAGTGACAACTTCAACCGCATACAGTGATTGTAACCATTTCGGAGTAAGTAAAGGAGATGATACCGATGATGTAACCCTAGGCTTAAACTCAAACTATTTATGTTTGAGTCCAGGAGTCAGAAGTATAGGTGTCGATGTTATCTCTTTAGATGTTTCCTTAATAGGAAAGGAAACACTGATGGTGGAAGAGGTAGGTAATGAAGAAGCAGCCTCTTGTGAGGAGGGTACTTCAGATGTAGTAATTGTGGGTGTAATTACTATAGGAAAAGAGATAAGAAGAGTCAAGACTAAGGATGCTTCTGAAGGCATAGAAGTTGGTACGAATATGGGTACGTTAACCAAAGGCATGGTCGCAGCGAAAATGGGAGAAACAGAAGTAGAAGTATCCATAGTGGAAATTTGAAGGGATGTAAATGACTCAAGCACTGAAAGAATATTTGATGATGAGACAGATGAAGATGACATTGTTTCAAGTATAGGTGGAAGATCAGATAGCGAGGCAGAGGGAGACGACTCTATTTCTAATAAAGGAAGACTTGAAGATGGACCATCTGAGGATGGTGGAATCTCAAAATTTGAAGGAATGGAGGTAAGTTCTAATTCAGTCGACATGTTTGTAGATGATTTAGAATTAGAAGAAGAACCATTAGTAGAAATGAAGTTGATAGTGTGAGTGTTTGGTTTCTTAGACCCCAAGGTGTCATTGTTCGGAGAATTATTTGGAAAAGGTTGTTTAAAAACATCAAGCGCTTGATTTGGGGGAGCATTTGGGTTATCCAGAATGAGCTCGCCTTTATCAATGAATTTTTGGATGAGATTTTTGAAGGTCTGACATCATTCAATATCATGGCCTTTGCTTCTATGATAATGACAGAAGTCATTTTTCCGATACCAGAAAGGTCGTTCTTGGCTCTCATCAAAATTTATAATAGGGGGAAGTTCGATCATGTGAACTTCCAACATTTTTTCTAAGATATAAGCATATGATTCCCCCAACAAAGTAAAATATTGAGATGACGTAGGTCCTTTTCAAGAACATGAAGATTCTCTCTGAGGTGTTTGATTGGAAGTGTTATCAGCTCGTGATGTTTTTAACATGATAGCGTTTATGGACCCTTCATTTTTGTCTTTGTTAGAAGTGGAAGGGTTTGATTTTGTAAATCAAGAAAAAATTGGTTTAGACTTAGAACAAATTTTTAACTTCCCTTGTTCGATGGTGCAAGACTCAAGTTTGCGTGCCATCGTAAAGGCTCCTTTAAATGTATAAAAGGTTTAAATCCTTAAATTGGAAGAAATATGATTAGCACAATATCGAGTAAACAAATCGATTTATTGAGATTGAGGGAGGGAGAAGGACAACTAATTTATTATTCCTCTTCAACGATTGACAAATTCTGTAATAGAATCATCATCGCATTGATGAATTTTATAAAGATCTATGATCGAGATCTTATGTGTGATGTTTATTGAGAATTTTTCAAAAAACATCTGGCCTAATTGAGAGAAAGAAAAAAGAGAATGTTTTTGTATGTTATTTACCAGTCTAAAGCGAGTCCTGCTAAAGACATGGGAAACGTACAGAGCATAAGCTCTTGGTCCTGGACTATAAGGTAATAAGCATGTTTAAATGCTCATAGGTGCTGTTGAGGATCCTCCCGACTATGAAATTTTGAGAAGTTAGGAAGTTCCCATTTTGGAGGATAAGGCTTAAAATCCACTGATGGATGAATCGGTTCATTACATACTTCTTCAAAAGAGTATGAAGGGCGATCCCCTTTGGTGGAGGCTTCTAGGTCTGTGATTTTCTTGAAAATAAGTTAGACAACATCAGATTGGGGAGGGGGCATGTTGATATGTCCCGTATGAGAAGCGAATGGTATGTTTTGTTGATGCATTAATGGTGGATTCATTCGCTGATTAACAGGATGATAAGATGAATAACCAGGTGTTCTAGGTGACACCTAGTGAAGTATTTGTTTTGAAGGAGCATGATCATAAACAAGATGTGAAATGACAAGTGGTTGAGAGAAAGGTAGTTGAATGAAAGATGAAGCTTGTGATTGGTGGGTTCCTACAGTTTTTGACTGAATCGGAATGGATTGAGGAATGTGGGTTTTGATTTGATTTGATATGGTGGGAAACAAACACTAAATGAAGATTTTGACTGTCGGATTAGTTATTAAGGGTGCCAATGCCAAAGGATGGGTAAAAGTCACTGTCATGGGAGCATTGGAAGAAATATCAATTAGAAGATGAGAAGGAGGAACTGATTGACTCATAGGAGGGGGTTGGCTCACAGAGAGATAATGACCCTGAGATGCAATAGATGACATAGAAGAATTAACAACAATTTTTTGGAGCATGGATGCACTCATCATAGATGAAGAAAAGGGCCTCTTGAAAGTAAGTTGTGGGGTAGCCGAGGTATCCATGGAACTAGGGATAGGTAAGGTCATTTGAGAACTACTTGACATGGTCGGTGGAAGAGAAAAAGGAGGCATAGATGTGCCACTTTATTTCATTGTTCGAGGTGAGAAGAAATATGTTAAATGCTCTATGAAAGCCTGGGATGGCTAATGAGAATAATCATAAAATTGTTGGATCGGTGGTCCCTGATCAGATATTCGAATAGACTTATGTACTAAGTAATCCATAAGGGCTACCAGATTGTGGTCAAGGAGCACTTGAAATTTAGGATCTCCGCGAGGAACATACTCTATATCAGAAGTAGATGACACTTCTAAAGGATTAGGGGAAGGAAGTCATGATGGGATCGATTTAGGATGATAGAAAGGATTATATGATGAAGTTGGGGAACCAACTAATAGTGGTCCCAAAGAAGACCCAAGGGGTGCCGAAACATCCACATTAGCGAGGGTCTCAGATGAGGAAGAGACTAGTTGAGCCATTTTTCTAGATTATGACTGGGTGATGACCATCATAAACAAGCACAAACATAGAAAGAGATTAACCTAATAAATGCACAGACAATTCAAGCAGCGGAGGTGTTTATCTCTTTTAAATTTTCATGTTTTTTAAGAAAGAAAATGTTAAGGAAGGCTTTTTAGAATGGGGACTACTCAATTGGCCAAACTAAGGATGGTTTGGGGAATGTTTTGGTGAGGAGTCCCGAAGGCACTTCAGTAAAAGACTAATACATGGCTTGATATAGGGGCCTACCCCCACACTTCACACATCACTGCGATAAGGGAGTCGGATGATTTGCCAATATATACTAGAACTTTCATGAATTTATAGCACGACACGCGTACCACATAGGCTCTTCCTCTTGGATTTCACTTCCAAGTAGGTGAGGTCAGGGAAGGAATTTTTTGTTTAAATGATTTATACCTAGTGATTTGGCTTTTTTGTGCAAGGGTGAAAAATAAAAATCAAATAGTGTCACTACCGATTTTGATCAATTTTCCAGCCTATTTAGAGAACTAGATGAAGAGCATACAACAAAAATGATAAAAGAAAAAGTTCTTTTTAAGAAGTAAAAATGAAGTGTCTGATTTTGATGAAGACAAGTCAAACAAGTTCTTTCCCAATATGATTAATTCTTTTTAAGAACCAAAATCAAAGTGTTTGGGTGTGATAAAAACAAACAAACAAGTTATTTTTAATTTCCTAAAAAGGAGAAAACACCACAAGAGAGAAATACCTGTAGATTTAGCTCTCTAAGGTTTTTGGACTTCTAAAAAGCATGTTGTTGAGATATTCCCCTCAAACAATCCCATGAACAAGAAAAGTGCTCCGCAAGACAAGGTTAAGAAAACACACAAACAAATCCAGAAAGATAGATCCAGATAACTAGATACTAGTAGAAGAAAAAAATTTATTTAAGAAACTAGAAAACTTTCAAGAGAATTACAATTTTACACAAAGAGATAAATCAAAAAGTGGAGATTTGAAATCAAATGAAAGGTTTACTAATCTTAGAAATAGAAATGGGAATCTAGATATGCAAGAAAGAAAGAAATTTTGACTTTGCAAATTATAAACGAAAGAAACAAGACCAAAATGAAGAAAGGAAATGCTTAAGGAGAACTGATGAAAATCAGTGAAGAAAAAGAAAAAAAGCTCAAAACTGGAAAAGAAATGAACTTACCAATAGGGGACTTTGGTTGGGTCCCACCGGGCATGCCAAAATGTAGATCAAGAATTTCCGTGCTTGTTACCTATCCAAGTTAATGCACCAAACTAAACACAAAAAATCCTGAAAAACTCAAATGAAATCGATACCTGATATATTAGATAAGATCCAAAGATGTAAATGGAAAGAATGTTGATGGAGACAAGATGGGCACACATGAGAAATCCTGTAAAGTAGATTTAACAAACCTGTGATGCATAAATCCTTGGCAGAAAAAGATGATGTTAGATGATATATGGGTGAACTGCCCAGAAAGTGGGTCTGGGAAGCAATAAGCTTCCTTGGCGGATGTCAGTTCACGTTTTCAATCAAGAGTAAAGACATACATGATGAAATATGTAAATAAATGTTTAAGTTTTATGATTAAAAAAAGTAGATAGAATATAAAAACTGCAGTAGAAACTAAAAGAAAATAGGAAACTGTAAAAAACAAAGTTGAACTTGTGTTACCTAAATTCTGTACCTTTCTAAAGACTAGTCAGTGCCGATTAGATTGTGATTGGCATTGATTGTTTAAAATGGTGCTGATTTGGGTAAATTGGTGTCGACCAGATTGGGTTGATGTCGATTGAGGCAAAATTACGAGAAAATTGATTGCTGGTTAATGTAGACTGGATCATGGAAACCTGCAGGAGCTGCAGAGATATGGACATAGTTTAGCCTTGGCTTGATGGAGAAAGGGATTTACCAAAAGGTTGAAGATCCTTTACGAGGTTGATTTTGTAAGGGCAGAGTAATGGTACACCTCTTAGGGATTGATCTGGACATAATTCTCTCTTCTCTCGATTGACAGTGCTCAGACTCAAGGCTTAAACTCTTCGCTACTCCTCAAGTCTCTCTATCTCTCTTTTTGTCTAACCATAACTGAGTTCAGGTCATGTCTTTATAGTCAGCATCGATTGAAATAAAATTGGCACTGCTCCAAAAAATTAGCGTTGATCGAGAAATGTTCGGCATCGATCGGGGAATAGACTCCCAAAGTGGTAAAAAGAAATGAAATGGAAGGATAAGAATATTATCCCTCCGACTCAAATATGGAAAAAATATCACTGCATGGTTTTAGGAGGGGCGAAAAAGGTGGGATGAATGGATAATAATGGTACGGGAGGTTGGGAAATGATATGGGGTTAATATGTAGTTGGAAGAATTGTAGAAGGTATAATTAAATAGTTAATATTTAATTATACATGAGTGAGATATAAAGGAATGAAATAAACTTAGGATAGATGTTTTAATTAGATACTTAATTAATACCCTAAGGGAGAAGTGGTACTATAAAG
Organism: Taxus chinensis; assembly: GCA_019776745.2. Taxonomy (NCBI): domain Eukaryota; kingdom Viridiplantae; phylum Streptophyta; class Pinopsida; order Cupressales; family Taxaceae; genus Taxus; species Taxus chinensis. Next base: position 37,230,228 of record CM034148.1, on the reverse strand, counting down.
GTGCCCTGGGTTACTTGAGAAGATGAGTGAATCCAGGGGACACCAAATTGGGTAACCAATTTTAGGTGTCTACACCTCCATCTCTTTGGTGTCATAGATGGCATTGACTGGTAGTGCTTCAAGAGCAAGTTGGTGAGGAGGTGAAGTAATCTTTGGCTTATTTAGAGGAGTTGGTTTCCTTGAAGCATTCCACATTGTGATTTAAGATAGATGCTTCTTCAAGGTAACCAAGTCATTTGACTTTTTTTGGAACATCTGATATGTGGTGATAAAGTTTGAATTCTGACCCTTTTTCTTTCCATTGGTGCCTTTCACCTTTCCAAAAAGGATTAGATCATCATCAATTTCTATTATATAGTCCTTGGCTTCCCTCAATGTTCTTGGTTGGGATCTTCTGAGGAAGAAACATACTTCTGATGGAAAATAAAAAATTATAAACCTCTTCAAATTATTTTTAGAAGGCACCACATCTATAGGGATCCTTCTTATAAATCTATCATATCTTGCTATGAAGTCCCTCATTGACTTGGAGGTTTCTTTCTTGATTTTTACCAATTTGACTAAAAGATCCTGAAAATATTTTTTTCTCTTGAACCTATGTTTGAATCCACTTTGTATATCCTCCCAAAAGGTGATGGACCCTAGGGGTAGCATGTAGAACCATTCGGAAGCCTTTTCTTGAAGTGACTCCACAAATAGTTGTACTGAAACATCTTCATCCTCAACACCCAGCTAACCACAAATAGTGATAAATACTGCTACATGCTCTTTCGGGAGTTGAGAACCATCCCCTCTTAATTTTTGGAAGTTTTTTCTCGATCCTCTCGGTAGCTCATGGAGTGGTTGAGCAAGAGCCATTGGATCAGTGTTTCCTCCCCATGGTACATTAGGCCTATGGGCCTCACGATCATGTTCACACTCATGATCATGATCCCCCATTCTATTTTTGTTTCTAGCTTCCAACCTTGCTAAGATTGTGGCTTCTACTACTACTCTTTCATCTACCTCAGATTGAAGTCTCTTGATTTCTTCGAGTTGAGCTCTTATTTCTTCTTCAGCTCTCGCCTCTCTTTCTCTAGCCTCTTTTTCAATCTCTACATTTCTGAAATCTTGAAGGTCTTCGTTGATGTATGGAAATTCACCATCCAAAGGATTGGCAACACTTAGGTTCCCAACATGACCGGTTTCTTCAGAAGGAACCCTCTGGATTTTGAGTAGCTCTTGTCTCCTTTGAAGTTCCTCAAAAATGGGATCAATTTGTCCTCCTTGTCTCTATTGCTGGGTGTATCTTCTATCCACCATCTTGAAAATATATGCTCTTCTTTGTGGTGCTGGAAGTTGTCTTTGCCTCTCTAATTCAACAGTGCATTCTTCTTCAAGGTCCAAGATTCTCGTGGCAATGAAGTAGTGATTGTAACTTTGTCTATTATGTCAGATAGCTTCCCTCAAATCTAAAGCAACATCTTCTTGGATGTGAAAGAGCGATTTGGGTCTTTCAATAGGACGGTTTCCCAGAATAGCCATGATTTGAATCCGTATGGCTCATATAGTGATTCAAATTCAAGAAATTTTTCTCTTTTTTGAATTTCAAATTTTTTGACCTTGCGGTCACACTCAGGTGTAGATGCTGATAAATCTGCCCCACAATGGGTGCCAAAAAATGTTGGCAAAGAAATTTTTCAGTTGAACAAATTTGTGAATTCCTTCCAATGCTCTAGGAATATAATTCCCTCTACTTAAATGGTGCAGCTGCCATGTATGCATGCGCAAGAAAGCGTGTATTTTTGTAGCAGCCTTTCGGCTAGGAATCTGATAGGGGCACTCCACTAACCCTATGGAAAATGCTTGCAGTTACCTACAAGGGGGATTTTTTTTTGTGAAGTTGGGAAAGGGAGTGAGAAAAGAGGTAGGAGAACTAATGCTGTAGGTAGAAAATTATATTCCTATATGCACTAGTTAGAAACTTCAACACATGCCTTTATGAGAAGAAACAACCCTGTAAAATGGCAACAAGATGAGATAAGATTGTGAATGTAAAGTTTCTAAAATATCCTCATCAAAGAGGCTAAAATATCCTTCTTCTTGTATTTATGCTTAAAAAAAGGTTGTACATAATGTTGGAATAAAAGAAATTTGAGAGTGGAGGGAAGTAGAAGAAAAATGGCTATTTTATTTGCTTTCTCTAAGTACAATACACTCATGAGTTTATAAGATCAATTTCCAACCCTGTACAATGGCATGAAGACACCATTAAATATCTTTCAAGAAATGGTTAAAACTTCTTCTTTGTTAGCAAGAAACAGTTTACAATTTTTTCAATCATCCGTGTCTATTCAGATTCTTGATTCACAAAGAAACGACAATGGCAAAAAAACTAGACTTTTAATAATGCAACCATTTCACTCATTTTGTAAATTTTAATTCGAACTGTTCATCTTGCCTTTGAAACTTTAAACCAGAGTAATCCACATGGGATAAATTTACTGGAGTGGGCATGGGGGATTCCTTTTGCATTTTGTGACTTTATAGAGATTTGGCATTTTTTACATTTTGTGTCCGCTCACCTGCTTTTGATATGGTCTTGACACGTGGCCTAACTTGAGTGGACACAGAGTCACGGGCACTTTTATAATTTTACCCTTTTTAAATGTGGGCTCAAAAACACAAATTGCTCCACCGGCCTGCCCACCTACTTTGACCTTCAATGTGGGCTCAACATTTGAATTTTTCCTCTTGGAAACCAAGCTCAAAAACTCAAAAGGCTTCGACAATCAACCTGCCTGCTTTGACTTTCAATGTAGGCTCAACATTTGAATTTTTCCTCATAGAATGATCGGGGATGTGGGTCACTTTATGAATTTGAGCCCTTTTTACAAAAAGTCTCAAAACCTCAAAGTTCTCTGCCAACCCGCTTCCCTGCTTTGACTTTCCAATGGTGGGCTCAAGATTTGATTTTTTCCTTTTTGTTTGGCAGGGTTGTAGGTAACTTTTTAACTTTAAGCATCTTTAATGAAAAGGATCAAATTCTCAAATCTCCCTAATGGCTTGCTTCCCCACTTTGACTCTTTTTATGTGGGATCAACATTTGACTGTTTCCCTCATAGCATGATCAGGGTTCCGAGTCACTTTATGACTTTTCGCCTCTTTTACAAAGAGGCTCAAAACCACAAATTACTCCTTCGACCTGCCTCTAATTAGAAATTTCCATGTACCCATGGATAATAGAGCCAAAATTTGATGAGGAAGAAAACACCCATCATTCACGACTGTGGAAAAAATGCAAAGAAGAAGAAAACTCCACCATTTCACTCCCGATATTCAAATTTCTTTCACGAAGCAAGGATTTGAAAACAACACAAGGTTTGACAATCCATGGCCATAAAAATATTGAAAATTTTATTCAAATGAGGACAACAATAGAATTTTCATGTGTCCAGATGGGGTAACAAAAAAGTTGTTAAACCACATAGACTGGAGAGTTTAAACAACTTCAAAGCATGAATTTCTCTATCTTTTTAGAATTCCAACTTTACTTGAACAATTCTAGAGGGCATCAGCTACAAATTATTGAATTTGACTCAAAAAATTGAGGGGGGTATTTTGAGGGTGACGAAAAACACTAACCTAGATTTTATTAGGTTTTAACAGTATTCTCTTAGGCCTGTAGGGTTTTACTGTAAACCTAATTTGTTTTTTAAAATGATGATTATAACGGTCTAAATTGTGATTTTGGTCTTGAAAATTTATGTGTATTTAAAATGGGATAAAGGGTGTCCCAGAAGCCTTTTATTTTGTGTTGGATATCTCTAAAACAAAAGTTACACTTTGAAAACCATCACAACAAGGCTACAAGAAAGGAGTCAAAGTTGAATAAAAAAGGATAGAAAAATAAATAGCTACCTTGTGAATTAAGAGATAATTTTTGGTGAGGAGTTGAAGAGACCAAACGGGTGCACACAACTATTTACATTTTTTTCTACGTCTTTTTATTTTACTCCCAACTATAACCCTTGGAAGGTATTGTTCTCAAGAAAAAAATCATGGCAGTTTGAGAAAGATATATGAAATTTAATATTTACTTGGTTTTTCATCACTTAGAATGTTTTCATGGCAGGAAAAGTATAGGGTTAAAATCTATTGAAGATCAAAACCATAGTTAAAGATCAAAAGAATTAAATTTGCATGATTATAAACCATTTAGGATTATGGAAGTGGATCATCTAGTAGGGTACATGATAGTTTGAGTGTGGTTTATTTGTAGTAACTTTTTGACTTGTTAAATTTACTATAGAGCTCTACAACATTTTCTATCAATTCTTGGTAGACACCTAAGGAAATTAGAAGTAGCCATATTCATTTCAAGAGAAAATATTTGATGCTAGATTATTTAGTTGACAAGATACCACCTAGGAGAAATGCAGTAGGAGAGAGGGAAACAACCTTATAGATGGGAGAAGTCATTTTATAGGAATTAAGAAACCTTGGGGTTAAGTGTGATTCAATAATCATAGTATTTGAAGCTAACCAAAGAAGAGGAATGGTTCCAGGAGATTTGAGTGATCAAGTGGAAGAAGTAGTTAAACGACCAAAGATAGTAGGTGAAGAAGAGAGGGAAACTAAAGAACAAAAGTTTGAAATATTGTTGAAATAATTGAAAGGGGAATGATCAAATCCCAAGTTATAACTTCCATTGTATACATACAATTTAAATTGTGAACATATCCTTGACTGGGTAGGGGAGATAGACAAGTATTTGGACTTTGAATATGTACCTAAAGAGAAACATGTGAATTTTTCTAGGACCAAGCTAAAATTTCATGCATTCCTATGGTGGCATTACATAAAGGATGAAGAAAAACATGACCAAGATTAAATATTTTGACATAATCGTTACCAAATTGAAAGGAAAATTTGTTTCTAGTGACTATATAACAAGCTTGTATAGGAAACTTCAAAATTTCAAACAAAAAGAGATGGGAGTCAAGGAATATACTGAGGAGTTTTACAAGATGAGTATCAGGTTAGATCACATAGAGGATGATATAGACAAGGTGGCTATATATCTTAATGATTTTAGGTACAATTTGCAGGATGAGTTGACTCTTGTTAGTCCTAAGACACTCGAAGAGTGTTATCAGTTGGCCTTACAGGAAGAAGACTAATTAAATAAAAATTCAGCATACTAGAGATTACAAAGGTATCAAATTCAAAGGTAACGCAAAGGTAATGCACAACAAGAAAGTTAAGAACAACAACAAGGACAAGGACAAGAAAAAGGAAAAACTAGTTCAAAATTACAAGGTGCTAAAAAGGATGGCTATTTAAGAGGAAGAGGTGATTCTATAGGTATGTTATTCAAATGCAACAAGTATGTTGGTCATAGATCATATAATTATCCATAGAAATCTAAATAAAGTGACGTTAGGATAAGAGAAGAAAGAAATCAAATTGTCAAATTTGATGAAGAGTTGAGTGTGGGTTAAAAAACACAAATAGAAGAACCTAAAACAATAGAGGCATTGATGATGAGAAGATTGTTGATGATATCAAGAAAAGAAATTAAAGAACTAGCACAAGGAATAACTTTATTTGGGATCATGTGCAATCCTAAATGTAAGTTTTGTAATCTTATTATGGTTTCTTCTTAAATGGTTGAAAATTTAAAATTGTAAAAGTTGGCGCATCCTAAACTATAGAAGGTGTATTGGGTTCAAATAAATCATCAAGTGTTGGTTAGTGAGAAGTTTTTTGTTAATTTTCAGATTGGTAGGTATAAGGATTAAGTTCTTTAGTATGTGATTCCCATGGAATCTTGTCATGTCTTACTAAGAAGGCCTTGGCAGTTTGATAGGAGAGATATTCATGATGGTTGGGAAAATACTTACACACTTATGAAGAAAGATGTTAAGTACACATTGAATCATTTCAAAGACAACCATTAATATAGTGAGAACTATGTAAGAGTCAGTTTAATGAACATGAAATTCTACTTGCAATAAGAGAACTAAGTTGGTGTTGAATCAACAAGAGTTAAGGATAATAGGAAATAAGGTATAATGGAAAACAAAGTAAGCAGAGTCAATAAAATTTGGCAATGGATAAGTGGAGAAGAAGAATACAAAGGAATTATTCAAAGGAGTAAGAGCAAGGAAGATGCAACTAGTGGATCTACATATTGCATGAGAGAAAAATAAAAACTATATCTCTTAGGAGAATAATAACTAAATAATAAGAGGAAATATTCAGAGCATGTTAATACTATGGATAAATCAGTATCTAATAAATACAATGATAGTCATGGAAATTAGAACCAAATATTCAAAGAGAACAAGGAACTACAAGTTCAAGAAGGAACTCAAGAAAATCTAATTGAAGAAAGTAAGAATGAGATTTAAGATATGATAAAGAGGGATGATAAAGCTAAGTTTTATCAATTTAATCCTTATTTGAGTGATGTTTGTGTAGGTATAACAATAGAGGAGGAGAGGATGTAGTAAATGGAGGGTGATCTATCTAAGAAAAATATTCTAATCTCAGTCCTCAAGGTCATAATGACCCATAAGGGACAAAAAACAATGAAAATGATAGTCTCATAGTCATAAATAATTAATTTTAATCTCACTAAGAGCTGGATCAGGTGTATATTCTAAGTCAAAAGGTGAATAAGATAACAATTAGGTCTAGAACCACCTTATTTTTCAATAACAATATCATTCAAAATGCTAGGAAAACTATACGACACATGATACAACTGATGAAATCATGGTATTCATGGTATGTAGTCAAGGAAAACAACAAGAAGATCACATTCAACTAGAAGAATAGAAATAATATGAAAATATTTTCAAATTAAAGTTCATGGGGAAATATTTCATTTTCCCTTTGGAGCATGATGTAAGAGCATAAATTCTTGTTATGAATTTTAGGTTTTTGGCACGATTTCAGCTTGAAAGATAATACATAGGGTCCCAGAGTCATTAGAAGGGTCTTAAGATTCTTTTTGTGGTGTTAGTTTAGGTCTAGCTATTTGAAAACTCAAATTTTGGATTTTCTTGCCAAAAACATTGATGTAACCTAGAATCTACCACAAATAACTCAGACATGCTGGCACATCACCTAGCGTGAGTTGAGTGTTCACCCGAAGTGTGCAAAGGTACTAGGACCCTCTTTATATTTGTTTGTGAAGGACGTTAACATGTTGAAGATAGAGCATATTTAGAACCATAATAAGCACAAACATTCTAAAGAGCATAATCATTCAATAGTGCATAACCAAATCTAGATCTTAAGAAATCATGAATTAAAAAATAGCTATGACAAGATTGATCATACAAGAACCAATTATAGTCATGTTAACATATTATCCATCCAATATACTCCATTATATTAAACACTATAAAACAAAAAAGCTCTTACATCATATAACATTACCATACGTTTATGCACACATTAGATCTGGCAGCATAAATTTACAATAACTCATACATAGTGTCTCAATTTCTCTCTATAACTACACAGACTAATACATACTTATAAGAGTGGGGAATTTCCATTCACCACCTACACACTTCCCAAAATAGGTCGCATGCTGAAAATATCCATGCGCCTTTACAATAGTATGCACACATGCAAGTGTGATAATAATAGATCTCTTATAGTTAACTAGCAGTAGTAATCCTTATTATTATCTTGAACTCATGCACGATTCTTAGTAGAGGCTCATCCCCAAAATAGAATTTTTGTGTCACATAAGTCTTCATCCCATTATTTACTCCACATCTATCTCCAAAAATAGCCCGTATCCATAAAAAATGGCTAAGTCCCAAATCAGCTTATCATGGCATGCGTTTCCTTTCCTATCCTTCTGCACCTTGTTCCTGCACAATAATCTTCGATGTTTCCTCTCCGTAGTGTTGTACTTTTTCTTCTCAATATTACCCCATACTAATATACATTTTCATCCCGATAATGGGGTTTCTCCTAATTTTCCCAAACAATAAAGAATAATAATGGAAAGAATATAAAGAATCATTGTACGAAGAATAGAATCATTGTAAAGTATGGAGTAATTCCTTGTAATATGAAATATTCGTAACCATGGAGTCCCTTGCTCTTTCTGCTTCCTGTTAAGAATCCTTTGGCACTGGCATTTGAATATTTTCATTTTCAAGCACCAAATCAACTAATGTGCGCACATAATGCATAGCCGAAGGAAACTTCTCAAGTACCTTAAACACCAAATGTATTCTTGCTTTCAAGACATAGTCATCAATTTCTTATTTCATGATGATGAAGACATCATTTTTTTTATGCTCTAGATCCTTCTCTCCTTTTAGATGCACTATTTATGTATTTTTTTCTTATTATCTTCAAGTAGTGCTCTAATAGTGGCATCCTTATCGATGTTCCTATGTTCCACCTCTATAGATACCTTAACCAAGGAATTTCTCACCTTCTCATATGACATGTGAGTAGGATTTTTTGTCATGTGTCTACTTTGGGGTGACTTCTTTATTCTTCTTGAAACAAAAGATTCTTCACACACATCAAAATTTGGCTCATCTATATGGGTCTGCATGGACCAAGATAATTGTTTTCTTGTGCACATGGTGGTCATGTATGGATCCATCAGATCCCATCCATATAATTCCTTACCACCTACTGTTCTTTGAAAATAGGTGCAAAAAAAAATTCTTGTGTCCTCAACATAGCCCATACTTGGCATAACATATTCTCCACTTGTTCTCTTTTTTCATGGCCCCTTAGGAATTTGATCACCAAGTTTTGGAGTTGGCCCTTCAATGTATTGAGTAGTATCATGTGCATGAGGTTTCTCATGCTCCATTTCTTATGCTTGCTTCATCCCTTCCTCTTCATCCTTCATGTCCTCATCTCTGAGCTCCTCCACATCTTTTGGATGCACTGGGGTCCCAGGCACACTCTCTGCAAACTCCTCCACCTCCACATTCAACTTTATCTTTCTCCTCTTCTTCTCAGTTTCCTCTTTCTAAAGGGAGACTCATGGTGATCTTCTTACAAGATATGTATTTCACGTGCATTGGTTCCTTTTTATTCTAAATACCCTCTTAAAATGGTGATTTTCTTGGACTTCTTCCACATCCAATTCCTCATCTCCTTCTTTCACCTAAGGTGGAGTATCTGCATGCTCAATCTCCACTCTATCTATGGGATGCCTCCAGCATCTATGATCCAAGCCTTCACTATCTTCATGTTCTTCTTCCTCCTTATCTACCTCTATAGTCACTGCAAGATTTGGAACTGGCACATTCTCCACTGTATTTTTTCCCTTTTGGAAGCCCTAGGAGCATGAACTCATTCTCTACATACTTTTTATTCTCCAACCTAGGTTTGAGCTGAATATATATGAGCATGCCTCCATTGTCCCTAATAGCCAAGATTAATAGCTTCATACTTATGACGTCTTAAATGAACCTCTCAATGTAGGAATTCCAACCTAGATACACATATTTCTTCCTAAGGGTGTGGTAGTCATAGTCTGCCTTGTATTCATTGAATTTTAGATGATGTGCACCAATAAATCTATGAACCGATGCCTAGAAGTAGCACATTTTGAATGCATAGGGATGATTGTACATGGGCTTCATATCCTATCCCTCATGGAAAACCATGCGATTCAGAAGTGTTGTTACACCACGAACTATACTATCTTTCCTAATATTGAAGGTATCTCCTTGGGAATGATCCACTCCTCAAACACCATGTGAAGCTGGTCATACCACATTTTTTCCCTCTTATTAAATGGCCCACTCATTGATCCTTCACATAAATTTTTTTTAAACCTCTCCGCAAGGGAATTCTTTTCTAAGGGGTACTCCCAAATATTTTTCTTTGGCCCATCAGACACTTCAATTCCTAAAAATATAAGAGAAAGTAGGTTAACACCAAAAATTATATTTTCTCTTGTGCGCACTTCCTCAACAATGGTTTTTGCAATATATCCTGCTAAGTTATATATTACTCCCTATGACATTTTCTTTGTAATATGAAGCCACGTGGTGTTTACCTGTGAACATCTCTCTTGGTCAATAAACTTGGTGAGCAGATGTGCTACTTCCTATAGCATAGGAAAATTCTTTAGCTTATCAATGTCCATTCCACATGGACCCTTTGTATACCCCAACTCCTTTATTGTTTATATAACTGCTACTTTATTAGTCAAATAACTAACAAGGCCTATCCTTATTCCCTTAAATCCCATTAGTGTTGAAACTAGGGTTGTTGTGATCCTAACGCTTTGTTGGGAGAAATAAAATAAGTCCTCATGGACTTGACTCATAAGCCATTGGTATAAGGGTTCATATTTTCAAAAATATGGGAGCTCATATAACTGAAAAACTCCTAGTTGCTTAAGAAACTTTTCCCCAGTTTCGTCATACACTAACATATCCTCCACTGTGTGCTTTCTTGTCTTATTATTTAGAAAAGCATCCAACTCTCCCTTTTCTTCAATGGTATGGTGGTTGTAGTCACTTATTATACATCTAAAAATTTGGGAATCCCACTCTTGTCTGACTATTACTCCTTCCAGGTACTGCATCTTTGAAAATTTTCTCTTGGGAGCAATTTGAACTTCCACTTATACCTTCTTCTTTCCTTTCATACTTGTTTCATGTGCTTTCTTTGGTGCCATCATAAAAATTATGTCGTTTTTCATCTTTAATGAGTAAACTCAAACCCTATCTCGAATCTACATGCCCTAGCTTGAAACCGTGTTCCCTAGCTCCTTCTCAACACTTCTACTTCGCTTAAACCCTTCACTAATGGGGATGCAAGCCTCTTTTAGAAAATAGTATTCTCTCCACATCTGGTTTCACAATGCTCTACACCTCAACACGATTCTCTTAGCTTAGTCAAACTTAGCTCACTTAAATACTTGTGATCAAAAATGTAAAAATGAAACCGTGTCACGTCATTATATAGATATTCCAAATGTCAGTGCATTTATTACTCCTTCACCTATCAAAAATCATCTCATTAATTGAGTATTTTCAAAATCTCCATGTAGTACATCTTATTGCCCCAGCTATAACCTTCTAGAGTGTCTTCCTACCTTATGGCTATAGACTTCTCTTCAATGCATTTCCATGCGCTCGAGTACCTCACCAATGTGCATTCCCCTGGTAGTTTCTATGAACATTGATTACCTGATGTTATATTATTCCCTCATTTAGCTCCATTTATGGACATATTTTAGAATCAATCTCCTTTCTAACTTCTCCTTTCCACACTTAAATATCACCTATAATAGTTTTTTTCCCATGTGTAATAAGTTGTGAATAACCACCCCATACCAATGGTATGTGCATTCCTCTATGTATAAAAATACTTCAGATGGTAATTAAATTCCAATGCACAAATGCACTTATTACACAAAACACCAAACTAAATTGACAAATCATAGCGATGAAGAAGGAAATACAAAAATGATAACCTATTCTAAATGGCAATACTGCCTTATTACAAACACCAAGACTTATTTATAGTAGGGCTTCAGTCTACTCCAGTGGAAGTAATCAGGTAACCATACTCCATCAATTGTCTCTAACTAGAAAACACCTAATTCAATTATATGAGTGATAACATATGCTCCCAACCAATGCATTTTAAGATTTCGTAGATGGCGCAGAAACTTAGAATCATAAAGAAGAACCATTTGTCCAATCTCAAGATTTTTTCCTTGATGTGCCTATCATGTCATGACTTTTTCCTGGCCTTTTCCAGCTTTTGACTCTAATGTGTTATGGTGTGCCTCTCATCCAACTATATCAATTTTTAAAATCTTGCTTCTAATTCTTTCTCAGTAGCTAGACCTCTAGCGTGCGTAATACACAAAGAAGGTAACATGAATTCCATAGGAAGAACTATTTTGATGCCAAAAACCAAATAAAAGGGTGTGGCCTTGTTCAACCTCTTGTATGTTGTTCTATACGCCCAAAGCATGGTAGAAAATTTATCATCCCAATATTTCTTTCCAACATCAAAACATTTTGTCAATGTCTGGCTCAAAATCTTGTTGAAGGCCTCAACAGTCCCATTTTCCTAAGGATGATAGGGTGTAGTCTTATGGTGTGTAATCATAAATTCATCCAATATTATCTTGATCATCTCATGTAGAAAGTGTGTAACCCTATCACTTGTCAAGATCAGTGGGAATCCATACCTTGTAAGAAAATTTTACCATAAGAACCTAACTTTTGTATTTGGTGTACAATCCTTAGTAGGTGCTGCTTCTACCCACCTTATAAGATAACCTATGAAATTGATGATTTAGCACGATCCATTTCTACCCACAACTGGAAAAATAGGAGCTAGAAAGTATATAAACCATTTCTCAAACAAATTTGCACTCGGAATAGATATTGAAGGAATTTCATCTATTTTCGCAAGTTTACCAATGCATTAACAGTGATCACACACCTTACAATATGATTTACAATATTTGTAGAGGGTATCCCACTATAATCCAATGAGTAGAATACTGTGCACAGTGGCATCACCTACATAGTTCCCACCTGTAATACCACCATGAGCCTCTTCCATGATATCTGAGTGCTCATTCTCTAGTAAACACCGGTGTAATACTTTATCTTGGCATAACTTGTATAGGTCACCACTAATAAACATAAAAGGTTCCGCGTGAATTGCAAGTTATTTCTTCTCTACGGATATCATTCCTTATGATGTCATACCTGTACATAAAAAGATAGCAATATCCTCCAATTCCAAAGGTGTGCATTGTAACCTTTACAACTGTGAATTCGACATTGTATCTTTAATTGTCTATGCATCCTCCCCTGACGGAATTCTTGATAGGTGGTCTAGGCCAGAATTACTTTTCCCTAGTTTTACCACAACTGTGAAATCAAATTATTGGAATAAGAGCACCCATCGACATATGTTCCCCTTTAAAATGGTAATTTTTACCAAGTATTTCAATGCCATGTGATTGGTGTAAAATACAAATGGTGCTGCTAGAAGGTATTGTCTGAATTTATGTAGTGCCTAGATCATTGATAAGGCTTTGTGCTTAGTAGTTGTATAATTTTGCTCTGCAGTAGTCAAATTTTTACTAACAAAACAAATAAGATGATCTATAATAACTTCTCTAGGATGAGATAACATTGTGCCAATGGTCATTCTAGAGGTGTCCACATGTACATGAAACCGTTAGTTCCATGAGGGAAAATGTAGAATAGGTGTTGTAGTAAGTATCTACATCAATGCCTCAAATGTGCACTGCTACAGTTCTCCTTAATAAAATGTCCCTTTTCCCTTTGGTAAGTCTTCCAAGGGTGTGGAAATCTTAGCATATCCTTTGATAAATTTTCTATAATACCCCGTGTGACCCAAGAATCCATGCACCTCACTCTAACTGGTAGGCTCTTCTAGGCCTACAATAACTGCAACCTTAGTTGGATCTAATAACAAACCTTCCTTTAAGATGATATGCCCTAACAAAGTGCCAAAAATGTACAGAAAGCACGCACTTCTTGATGTTTAAAGAGATGATTAATTGTCTACATCTTACAAACATCAAGCACAAATTGTCACAATGATCCTTAACAAGTCCATACACTATCCAATCATTGGAAGAATTTGTGAATAAAATCCTAGAATGCTTGAACAACTATGCGCAAAAATAAAGCAGGCACATTTTTCAAACCAAACGGCATAATAGTATATGAAAAAATTCCCCATTCATTGGTGAAATTCATTTTCTCTTGATCCTCCTGTGCAATCCTAACCTGATGATACCCAGAGGATCCATCTGTAAAAGAATAGATTTTGTGCCCTGCAACACCATCTAATATCTCCTATGTGAAAGGTGGAGGAAAGGGATCAATCACACATGTAGCATTTAGTTCCCTGTAATCCACACAGATCCTAATCTAGCCATATTTATTTATATTAATAACCATGGGGCTAACCCACTCTAATTCTTATAAGGGTTTGTTGATGCCATATTTCAACATCTTGTCAATTTATTCCTTAAATTTTATGCACAAGTTAGGGTTCATTCTGTAGGGTCTTTTCTTGACTAGCCGCACACCTTCCTTAAGCTTAATCTTCATCTCTCCTAATGATTCATGTAATCCTTTTAAATCATGGTAGCCCTTAGTAATTAAGTCCTAAAAATCACATAGTAACTCTATGATTTTTGCCACTTCAGAGTTAAAACAATAATCCCCCATTATTTCCTCCTTAGGTTCAACATTCGTGCCAACATTCACTTTTTTTTCTTCATGGGTTAATGATAGGCATGCAAATTTTTATCTGCACTATCTAACACCTTGCATGTACCCACTAAATGATCTATATTTAGATCTTATACTTCTTCATCATCCACTATATAGACCATCTTTCCTTTTTCTTTCTCAAAAAAAGCACACTTAAGTAGTGTGGCATCTATCTCTTCTTCTTAATACAAGCACTCTTCTGAGTCCATCTCACCAAATAAATCCTGAATGAATTCTTCCACCTTTTCACTGTCTCCCATAGTTAAGAACTTTATAGCCCCTAATGACTCTTCCACTGGAGGTTTACTAGAGAAGTAGTCAAAATTATGGATCATTCCTGCAATAAAATCCTTCCAATTCCTAGTCTCTCTATGTAGCTCCCCATATACATACCAAGTGCATGTGAAATCTTGTAAAGTGGAATAAAATTTTTGCACCCATAGTGAAGGCAGTAAATATTCCTGCCCCTCTATCCAGAGCCTCTCACACTACTGAATGTGGTGTTGAATAGGTTCATTACCATGATATGTGTAAATTTGAGTAGGTGCATTACTCCTGAAAAACTAAGTTTTTTGATAAATCCTGACTTCATTCCATTCCAAGAGATTATCCCTGTGAGCCACTCACTAGCGTGCTACTGTCCCATGTAGGGTATATGCTAACATATTTCTTCTTTAAAATTAGTTTGTCCATTATTCCTCTATTGCGCACATGAATTCCGTAGGGTCTCCTTCTTTAGTGTACCGAGGTACAGAGTTGTTACCTATCCTCCTAATAAAATGAAGTTTTCTTCTCTAAGAAAATGTACTGCTTACTTCGTACCCAACCATCTCATAAGTTCCATTAGACCAATTATCACAAGCAATACTTGTGGTATTGTAGACCCCAAATTTGGGTCACACCCCTTCCCTTCTCCCCACGTATATCTTAATTTAATTACCTACAATTAAATTAATACCCACTCTCACAATATTCCTTATTTAATTACCTTAATTAAACTAATTTCCACCTCACTTAGACATCTCAACCCACCACATCACCTAGACACCTCATCATAAACATATTCTTATCATGTTTCCTTTTTACTAGGACTAAATATCCACTTTCCATAGCTAACGAAGACTTATTCCTACCTAACTTAATTAACTAAGACTTAGTTAAAACCTAAAATCACATGCCTATTATTCCTCTAACCACATTCCCACTTATCTAAGTGCAACATTCCATTTTGATCCATGACAATGGTGTAGATCAAGAATTTCTGCGCTTGTTACCTGTGTAAGTTAATGTACCAAAATAAACACAAAAACCATGAAAAACTCCAATGAAATCAATACCTGATAGATAAGACAATATCAAAAGATGTAGATGGAAAAGAAAGCCGATGTAGACAAGACGAGCGCACAGTAGCGATCCTGTAAGGTAGATCCGAGAAACCTGTGAGACACAGATTCTTGACAAAAAAAATACAAAGTTAAAATATATTTGGGTGGAATACCCGAAAAGAGGGTCCGGGAAGCAATAAGCTCCCTTGGTGGATGTCAGTCCATGTTTTCAATTAAAGAAAGAAGCATACATGATAAAAGATGTAAATATATGTCTATATTTTTGATTAAAAATGACAGACAAAATGTAAACATCAGACAAAAATCAATAGAAAAAAGGAAACTGTGAAAACAATGTTGGATTTGTGTTACCTGAATTCTTTTACCTATCCATAGGCAGATCGGTGTCGATTAGGAAAATCGGCATCGACTAAGATAGGTCAGCGTCGACTAGAGAAAATCAGCGTCGACTAGGGGAAAATTGTAGGAAGATTGAGAAAAAAAAATGAAAGTTAGATCATCAATGTCCACTTGATCTGCAGGAGCCTTTGGTATGATGACAAAGCTCCACCTTTGCTAGACGCAGGATCAGAGTCACCAAGAGATCAATGGAGGCTTACGATGTCGATGTGGTAGGAGTAGAGTAACGGTACTCCTCTTAGGGATTGATTTGGACATAATTAGCTTTCACTCGATAGATAATGCTTAGGCGTGATATTCAGAACTCTCTGTCATTCTTTCTATCTAACCAAAACTAAATTATGGCCCTATATTTGTAATCAGCGCCGACCGAGATGTAATCAGTGCCACTTCAAAAAATTGGCATTGACCGAGTACCGGTTGGCGCCAATTAGGTAACACACTCCTGAAATGGCCAATAAGGATGATTTTTGGAAAGATGAAAGTAATCCTTCTGCCTCAAATACAGGAAATATCCCGTTGCACAGTTTGGGAGGAGGAGAAATAGGGGGGATAGATGGATAAAATAGATATGGGAGGTTAGGAATTGATATGGGGTGGATAAGTGGTTAAGATGAATTTAAAAAGTGTAATTAAATAGTTAATATTTAATTATCTATGGGTAAAACATAATGGGGTGAAATAAACTTAGGATAGATGTTTAAATCAAATATTAAATAATAACCTAAGGGAGAAGTGGTGATATAAATGTTCTCTAGGTTACTCGAGAAGGTAAACGAATGTGGGGGACAATAAATTGGGTAACCAATTTTAGGTGTCTACATTTTGCCCCTTTTTGTCGAGTAACTTGTGATAAGCAAAGTTACACGACAAAAACAAGGAGTTGGAAGAAAGGAAGAAAAAGTGATGATGTGATCCCCCTCAAACTATGGATGGGACGGGTCCCGAAAGAACAACCGATCCCAAGTTTGAAAAAAGGTAGATGAAAACACAGGATGCCCCAACTAGATGCCTGGAGTAGATCTGATCATTAATGACACATAAAAATAATAAAAAGGAAGCAACCTAAACAACTCACATTGGTAGGGAAGATTAGATGGTCTTTGCATGAGATGATGTTAATACCTATAAACCCATGAGTGTAAATAGGTGTTTCACTCAAAATGTTTCGTTCCTTTTATAAACAGATAAGCTTAGGGGCTAGGAGGAATACCTGTAGAATGTCGAGATGGTGTGCGCGTACCGTAGAGAAAGATTAGGCTGATTGCGAAGAACTCCTTTTTGTCTTGGAAGGACTACCTGCAAATAAGGACACAAGACCACAAGATTTTGATTAGACAATAAATGAGGAAACTACATTGGGCCCAGGAAATATAAAACTTCCTTTTGAAGGTGGTCAGTTTCCCTGCTAATATGAATTAACACAAAAGACTGTAAAATATCAATTAAGTTGCTTCGTTGAACTGGGTAGGGGAAAGGCTGGTTTTCTGGTTTTGATTAGAGGAACCGATGCCGGTTACTGATAACCGATACCGGTGGGTTCTAGGATCTGTAGGTTAGTTGCTTTGTGGGGTAGTTGTGTTGTTTGTAAGGCTGTATATAGGTGGTATTAGGAAATAAGGTGATGAGAGGTAGATGAATGATAGTTAGATGCAATGGCACATTGGGTAGTGGATTCAGAAACGGATTTAGGAGGGCTGTGATTCAAAGAGCATAAGAAATGTTATAACAGAGGACATGCAAGATGTGATTTACTGGTTTTGACAAAGATGCAAGTTGATCTCCTTTGCTGTAAACGCTTCTGGTTTCTTCACTCCTCTCTGCTCAGTCAAGTGAAGATCTGGACTCTGTTTTCACTCCCAATGATCTCTGTTGATTCAAAAATCATTCGACCCTGATCCAAAAATGAAATTCTGATCCTTTGTTTTTGGTTTGGGGAGCCCATTTACAGGGAACCGATGGCGGTCGAGTAGGAACCGGCATCAGTAAGGAAAAAGTAGGCTATTTTTACTAAAATAGCCCACCTTCCCTGCTTTTCTCCCGAGAGATCAGTTGCGGGCTTGGTCAAGTGGCTAGAAGGTCGGTTTTGGGTGCGAGTAAGGAGGCATTAGTTATGGATGTGAGTCTAGACCAAGTCATAGGTCTTAATTAGGTTAGTTTAGGGTTAGGGCTAGGTCATGATGAGGTGGAAAAATGAGGTGGCAGGTAAAGTGATGTGGATTTATCAATTACAAGGTAATTAATAAATAATTGTGTAAGGTTTAGGTGATGAGGTTAAGTTGCGAGATGAGATGCGGGTCACAAGGGGTCGTAAGACACAAATTTGGTGTCTACATTAGCCCCTTATTGTCGTCTAGCTTGTTTTGTAAAGCTACACGGACAATAATATGAAGTGGTTTCCCCTGTTAAGGGTATAGGTAATCCCCCTCAAATCTATCACAGATTGAGTGAACGGGAAATCAAGGATAGGGTTGATAAAGGGTAAATAGGGTAGAGGGGATGGTAAGATGGTGGGGTAGGTCCAAGGAAGTAGACGCATGGTAAAATGCAATAGTACGACTAGGGTACATGATTTGACGAGCAAACCAGCAGTGCATAGGCAAAGGTCGATAGTTTATCCAAACAAGGGTGATATAATCCTGGTATCCAAGGCATAGGAAGTAGCTCCAGGGTATATAACAGGTAAGGTACAAGAACGTTTAGGCATGTTCGGCAGTACCAAATGGTTGGTTTGGTTGAGATAAACCGTCACGGTCTAGGTCTAGGCAAAGTTGGTCGACAGATCAAGTCAAGGACCCTAATCATGCTAAAACACGAACAGGTGAGCTCGATTGAACAAAAGGTACAGGATGGATGGATAAAATAAAATGTTGATTGTGGGTATGGTATTGAAGTGATACAGCCGTGGGTCGGGCCAAGTTGCTAGGTTACAGCCTTGGGTCGGACCAGATGGTTAGGGTGAGGCCTTGGGTTGGGCCAAGTTGTTGGGTGGCGGCTTTGGGTCGGGTCGGATGGGTAGGGTGAGGCCTTGGGTCGGGTCGGATGGGTAGGGTGAGGCCTTGGGTCGGGCCAAATGGGTAGGTTGAGGCCGTGGGTCGGGCCAAATGGGTAGGTTGAGGCCTTGGGTCGGGCCAAATAGGTAGGTTGAGGCCTTGGGTCGGGCCAAATAGGTAGGTTGAGGCCTTGGGTCGGGCCGAATAGGTAGGTTGAGGCCTTGGGTCGGGCCAAATGGGTAGGGCGAGGCCTTGGGTCGGGCCAAATAGGTAGGTTGAGGCCTTGGGTCGGGCCGAATAGGTAGGTTGAGGCCTTGGGTCGGGCGAATAGGTAGGGCGAGGCCTTGGGTCGGGCCAAATAGGTAGGTTGAGGCCTTGGGTCGGGCCGAATAGGTAGGTTGAGGCCTTGGGTCGGGCCGAATAGGTAAACAAATGGTGTTCAGCAAAGGTGGATATAGGTGATATGTGGTTAAAAAAGGGGCAAATGGTAAATAAGGGCAAAAAATTGGGGGAAAGTTGGCAGAAAAACCGATGTCGATTCTACATGACCGATATCGGTTAAGGGACCGATATCGGTTCATTAGGGCAAAATGAAACCGATATCGATTAAGGGCAAAAAACCTATAAAAAGAAAAATACGGCTTGTCATTGTCACTTTGTTATTTTTGAAAACCAAATTCACTTGTCTGACATGGAGAGTTGAGATTGGAGGTTTATTGAGTGAGGTGGAGCTATTTTGCTGGAGGAGTGAGTTGTTTGCGGGCCCGAGTGAGGAGGAGGCAGCAGTTGATTGGCCAGGGACCCAGCAGAGTAGAATTGGAGCCATGGCACAGGCAGGAGGAGCAGGAGGGGCTGGACCAGCTGGACCACCACCACCCATCCCACCACGACGACGTGTCGTCGTACGGTAGGCTCGGAACTCTTTATTTTGTGCATTTGAATGGTATTAAGCGAAATTGGGGGTTTGGGTAGGAATTTACATGTTTTAGGAAATAATGAATAAATTGACGTAATTTGAAAAATGAAGAGGATAGATGGGTAAAATAGGGCAAGTCGGCTGGGTGGGTAGGTTTTTATGGTCTTTGGGTGGGTAGATAAGTATAAAAATGTAAAAATATGGGCGGGGGGCCACGCGGGGGTCCGCCTCCCGGTAATTACAGCGACCGATGTCAGTTGCTAAGCGACCAGCATCGGTCGCAAATTGCTTAGACAGGGTGTGTTGGGCTGGACCAGCGTCGATCGTATGTCGGCCGGCGTCGGTTTGGGTTTGTATGGGTATGGGTTGGGTTGGGTTTGGGCGTGTTTGGGTTTGGGTTGGGCGTGTTTTGTGTTTTGGGTTGGGTGGGTTTGGGTGTTGGGTGGGGTGGGGTGTTGGTTAGGGTGGGCTGGGTTGGGTTTGTTTTGTTTTGGGGTTGGGTGGGTTTGGATTTGGGTAGATTTTGGGATTTGGGTCGGGTAGGGGTTTGGGTGGGGTGGGTTTGGTTTTTAGTTGGAGTGGGTTTGGTTTTTAGGTGGAGTGAGTTTGGTTTCTAGGTGGGGTGAGTTTGGGTTTTGGGTGGGGTGGTAGAGAATCAGGGTGTGGTCGGGGGGATAAAAGGGGGTTTAGAGGATAAAGTAGATGTTGTGATAAAAAGTAGGTCTAAGGATGTGGGTTGGTTTTGCAGGCACGTCAGCAGTTGACGATGCGGGATAGGATGCCCCCGCTGTTGGTGCGGATGAGACCACATGTACCCGCAGCTCACTGGGTGATCATACGCGAGGTGGGACTTGGTGGAGTCCAGAGGTACAGAGCGATAGAGAGAGATCACAGCCTGATGGTCGCCCTCATCGAGAGATGGGATCCGGCGACCAATGTGTTCCATCTCCCGACTGGGGAGATGACTATCACATTGGAGGATGTGTATCGCATCCTTCGACTACCTATCGAGGGAGAGGCAGTCTTCCAGGTAGATTCAGAGACTGCCATGGATAGCATATTACAGGTTTTTGGAGATGCAGCCGCGCTACTTACCTATCATAGCACGAGCATTGGGTATGGTAACATGTACCATGCGCATCGACACGAGACATGGCTGGCTGTGCTGATGATGATTGGGATCACCTGCTTCTCCCTCCCAGACTCAGAGGGAGGCCACTTTCCACGGGTGTTGATGGGGGTGTTGCTTGAGATGATTGAGGAGCATACTTCTATGCGTGGGCACCAATGTATCTGGTGCAGCTATACAGAGAGCTCTGGGGTTATCGCCGGATGAGGCGATTCGGTATCTGTTCGACATTTTTGCTACATTTTTAGGCATATGAGCACATCATATGCATCAGGCCAGTAGGGTTACCCCAGCAGCCAGGGCCACAGGTCATATACAGATATGGCTTTCAGAGGTGGTTGGGGGTCGTGGGGCAGCCACGAGCAGTTCTTGCAGGGCGAGATGTGGCGTATTATAGACATTTATTAGAGGGCCTGACAGCGGTAGACAATGTATGGAGACCTTAAAGAGGTCATCACCCGCACAGAGGAGGCCGAGTACAGTTACGTTGGATCCAGTACACTTTCTGGATAGCAGGACGGAGGCCGGGAGAGTATGAGAGGATACCCCTAGAGAGGGTACGCATGCAGATGGGGCTGCGACAGGACGAGCCACCTCCCTTCCCTCAGTACAGGAGGGATGATGTGGAGGCCCCACTGCCTACACCATAGCCCTTGGATCCAGATTGGGTTGCAGAGAGGCCAACAGATGATGGCGTAGATGATGCTGGGTGCACGGGAGCATACAAGGTTTGGTGGGCTGGTCAGAGAGCGGCGAGGGTAGCACAGCCCGCACAGCTAGACTTAGCAGCAGTGACGGCAGAGAGAGATCAGCTCAGGGGCCAGGTGCAGTTATTACAGGGGCAGCTTGCTGCTGCGCAGGCACAGATAGGGGTCTTACAGGGGCAGCTAGCCCAGGCTCAGGCACAGGCAGCACCACCACCAGCAGCATAACCACAGGTGCAGGTACAGGTACAGGTAGCAGTACCAGCAGCAGTACAGCCACAGCCCCAGGCACAAGCACAGATACCACCATGGCCACAGGCACCACCAGCGGCACCATCACAGGCACAGGGGGCACTGGTAGTAGGAGTCCGGGGACCAGCCCCAGTACCGACGGTGGAACGGGATAGATACATGGAGGTGAGAGTGGAGGCCCGGTACTATCAAGATGTTCTTGATAGTACCAGAGCTGAGTATCAGCCATATGCGGCACAATGAGTGGAGATCTCGCATAGTCAGATATCACAGGGAGGTGCAGCCACAACCGGCGTGTCTGTTACAGGCAGGAGGCGAGAGGCGCCGCAGGGACCAGCAGGGAGAGGTGCTGAGGGTGGTGGGGAGAGCTGAGGAATCCCCACATAGTTTTTGTATAGGGACATGGGCACCGGTCTACGAACCGGTTGTGTTGATAGAGGCCTGCGTGCCATCATTTATTCATGTATGGATTCATTTATTCATTATATACCGGCCTGCAAGTCGAGTACGGGTTGTATATTTGATACAGGCCTGCGAGCCGAGTATATTTTTGATATGAGGGACCGGCCTGCGAGCCGAGTCGAGATTTTGGATAGTTATTACGGCCTGCGTGCTGGCTTAGCTGTATGATGAGATCACAGAGGCCCCGATGCAGGGCACATTGTATATTTGAAAATTTGTATATATATATAGAGATGATGTTTCGATCCACATGCAGTGTTCAAAAATGTGTTTAAGTATTTTGTCGATGGTTTGTGATATAGAATGTAGGATGAGTTTAGTTGACATGTTGATATATGGATGATGTTGATGTTTTTGTTTTTGCACGTATATATGGATGACATGTTATATGATGAAATGTTGCATGTTGTGGGCTGGTTTTGTGACATTGTTATATATGTATCTGATGAGTTGGATCCAAATGATGAGTTTTTGGTTTTGTGTAGATGTGACTTAGTTAATGGTTTGTTTTTTTTTGTAAAATAGATGATGTTATGGACATTGTAATGATATGTGTGGTGGATGGAGAAATATGGATAATGGTGTTGTTATGTAGGAAAAAGGGCAGGTGCGACAAAAAATTAGGTAGAAAATGAAGAAAAAGAACCATGTTGTAAAAAGATAGGTCTATAACCGATATCGGTTAGGTAACCGACGTCAATAGATAGTAGACCGATATCGGTTACATAACCGATACCAGTTATTTAGGTATGAGCTTTTCTAAAAATAAAAAAGCTAGGGTGGCAACTTAAGTTCTAATTTTGAGAGCCATGCAAGAAGTTAAATACGCGAACGCGACACTTTTTGACGACTGAGACATGTAATTGCATGAGAGATTTGAGTGATTAGGAGTAAAGAGATAGGGAAAGTGATTGTGATCTAAGATTCAGAAGACAGAAAGGCAGGTTTGAAAAAGGTGGTGATAATGGCAGGACGAGGAGAAACATCCAGCAGGCAGGGACAAGAGGGAAGACAAGGGCCACCTCAACCTACTGCAACCCAAGAGGTAACATTTTGTTTGTAATTTGACTACTGCATGTTTTGGGAATAATCTGGGGGAGAGTATGTGGGTAGATATGAGAAAGAAAAGATGATAACAAGGGTTATGAATGGGGTGAGTGTTACATGGTAGGTAATCAAAGGTTTTAGGTATGTCTGTGTATACAGAAAGGAATAAACGAGCAATTTATTGTCGTAGGTGGTTATTTTAGGCAAGGTGTATGAAAGTAACAGGGACCGATATCGGTTAGGGATAACCGGTATCGGTTACTCAACCGGTACCGGTTAGCTGTAAACGATACCGGTTGCTGCAGGGATTTCCAGAATTTGAGAAAAAACCCGGGGGGGTTGGAGGAATTGAATGGTTTTTTGTTATTTGGATGTATGCAGGCAGAGGCAGGGTTGAGGATGAATGATAGTGTACTAGCGCTGTTGTCACGAATCCGAGCGGATGTAACGCCAGCTGAATGGACATTGATAAATCGTTTGGGGTTAAGTGGAATCCGCTATTATTCACGAATTGCACGTAACCATGCTATGTTACAGGCGTTGATTGAGAGATGGAATCCTGAGACAAATACCTTCTATCTGCCAACAGGGGAAATGACAGTAACATTGGAAGATGTGTTCCGTATTTTGAGACTCCCAATTACAGGAAAACCAGTATATCAGGCATTACCTAGCGCGGCACAGGGAGCGATGACAGCAGTATTTGGTCCATACGCACGAGATTTAACATAGCGAGGTTTGTCATTTACGTATGGGATAATGTATGCAGCACATCCTGAGGAGACAAGGTTAGCAGTAATATTAATGATAGTGGTAGGGTATTATGCATTACCGAGGGAAGAAGGGGGAAGATTTCCAAAGGCATTGATGTGTGTTATTTGGGAGATGATAGAAAGGAACGTGACGTTTGCATGGGCATCTGCATATTTGGCGGTATATAGGGGTTTATGGGCTTGTAGGCGAAATCACAGAATGACACTGGATTGTTCATACTTATTACACTGTTGGGCCTATGAGCACATTGTTTGTGTGCGACCAATAGGCCGACCCATCCAGTCAGGAGAGACCAGAGTACAGAGGTTGGGATTCAGACGATGGGTCCAAACAGAACAAGAGGAAAAATCCCAGGCTATGACGGGTGACATTGAGTATTATAGGCAGGTATGGGAGAGGGTGACGATTGCGGATATCTGTTGGCGGCCTTACAGGAACTATATGGTAACAGAGAATATAGCTGAGGAGTTGAGGGCTGTAGAGCGATTGAGGTGGATCGCAGGGCACAGGCCAGGTGAGTATGAGAGGATTCCTCTAGATCGCGTGCGGCGACAATTTGGATTTGTTGAGGACATACCACAGGCTTATAGACCATATATGAGGATCGACGTAGAGGCAGTATTCTCACCTCCCCAGCCAACACCTCCAGAAAGTCCTGAAGAAGTAGTAGCGGATCGCAGGGTAATGGATGCAGGAACGAAAGAGGCCTATAGATTATGGTGGGTAGCAGAGCTGCAAGGTGTACGTGATCGTCCTAACATAGCGGTGATTACAGCAGAGAGGGATCGTCTGTAGCGTTTGGTTCAGCAGCTCCAAACGTAGGTGAATGAGACAAGAGGATTGTTAGTGGTTGCGGAGTCACGGGCGGAGAGACTAGAGGCTGGAGTCCTCCATGCTAGAGGGCGTATTCATATGTTACAGGAGAGATTGGCAGATCAGTGGGCAGTACCAATAGCCGTGGTACCATTGAGGACAAAGAGGCCTGGCGAGAGGGGTCGACGATCACGATCATCGCCTACTTCAGGATGAGGCGTGAGGGTCTAAATAAATGTTAGCAAGGTATAAGAATAAATAAAGTACCGACCTGCGCATCGATGATAGAGAAGATGTATTTGTTTAACATCTAAATAAAACGAGATATGTATGTTGATTTGAGTTATAATAATAAGAATGTTTTCATTTTGACTTTCGGTGTTTTGAAAAAGGATAAAGAGGAATGTGATTAAATAGAAATACACAAAAAATATTTATATTTACCACACATGATAGGTTATGGTAGGGGATGGTCGAGCTAACCTTGGGAGACCCTATGTCTCCGAAGTGCTGCCTACATAGCCCATTACACAAAGCAAGGAGGGGCCTCAGACCAATGTAGTTCTCCCTTAGGATCAGGGAGAGGCGAATTCAGGCAATTTGGTACGGTTTAGGCAATTGGTTGATTGGTAAGAATATTGATATTAATATTGGTAAGGTAAGGTTGTTGGTGTCGGAAATGAATTGGTGATGTTGTAAAAGGTATAAGGGAAGTGAAAGTTAGCCTACCCAAGTGGTAGGGAACCATGTCCTGATCAAGATCAACACACAATCCTAGATGCGAGGCAAAGCAGAAAGAGTGCTCCATAGGTGAAAAGAGCTAAACAAACCACCAAACGTAGAACGAGCTTGAAGCCCTAGGTACCGTGCATAGACGAGAAGTCCATAGGTGAAAAGAGTTGTATGATCACAATATATCAGGTGAACGTTACATCCCTTGAGTTGAAACAAATGGTGAGGTGAGGTGGATGATATAGCTGAGGTACAGAGAATTTATTACAAAGTGAGTGTTCTGACGAAAGAGAACCTACCCTAAATAGACAAGTCCATGACCCAAAAATTTCTTTTGAATGAGGCCTTTATTTTACTGAATATAGACTGATCGATGTGGGAAGTCTACAAGGGATATTGATTGTGATATTCTTGAGGTCTTCACGAAGCTGATCAATGCGAGAAGCTTCTGATAAAGGCTGACTGTGTATAGCTGTCCTTCGAGGGAGCAGTCTATTTATAGTAGCAGATATGATTTTAGTGCATAGCTGTCCTTCGGGGGAGCAGTCTATATATAATAGCAGCAATAATTTGGCATATAGCTGTCCCTCGAGGGAACAGTCTATATATAATTTAGATAGCTAGATGTTCTTTTGGCGTGAAGCATCTAGTTTGGTAGGAAGTTTGACTCAAGAAAAAATCTCATAAGAATACGGCTTATTTTAATACTTTGAAGTCATGGACTAGACTAAAAAGGGGAAGGCATCGTTTAGGTGAGGTGAGAATCAAACTATGTGAGCTTGATTTTTATTATGAGGTGTAGGAAACGAAGTGCATGTGGTGGTATGTGAGCTTAAGGGACGAGCGGCAAGTAGATAAGAAGTGATATAACACTAAATTCAACAGTAGAATGGTCGAAGATGCAAGGCATTAAGGGGTTCAGGCTCAGGCTTACCATTAAGCAAAGCTAAACGATAAGCGCCTGATCCATAGGTGTGAGTGATTATGTAAGGCCCAATCCAATTGGGAGCAAATTTTCCACGTTTTCTCTTTTCTAGTTTGGTGACATGTTGATTCTCTTTGAGGACAAGATCACCAACCTTAAAGGTACGCTCATGAAGTTGCTTATCATAAGCACGTTTGATGCGTTTTTGATAGATTTGAAGGTGATCAAGAGCTGTAAGACGACGTTCGTCAAGGAGCTCCAATTGGGCTAACCGCTCTTGGTAGAAATCATCATTGGTGAGAATATCCTGAAGAGATATTCTAAGGGAGGGTATTTGTATTTCGAGAGGCAAAATAGCCTCGGTACCGTATACCAAAGAAAAAGGTGTGGCATTAGTAGAGGTATGAATGCTAGTACGATAAGCCCAAAGGGCAAAGGGAATGTGATCGTGCCAATTTCTTCCGGATTCATTGATAACTTTCATGAGGATTTTGGTTAGGGTTTTATTAGAAGATTCAACCTGACCATTGGCCTGCGGATAGTAAGGCGATGAGAAACTAAGTTTGATACCAAAGTTGTCACAAAGGTCTTGTAACAACTTGTTTTTAAAATATTTACCATTATCTGTTATTAGGCGATGAGGAATACCAAAATGATAGATAATGTGATGGTTAATGAATTCGACAATTTTTTCTTTTTTAGTTGAAATGAGTGGAATAGCCTCCACCCATTTTTTGTAATATTCGGTTGCTGTGATAATCCATCAGTGACGTTGTGAAGAGGATGGGTGAATCTCACCAATAAGGTCTAAACCCCATTGTGAGAAGGGCCAAAGATCTCGAGCGACCTGGAGTGGGTGGCTAGGAGTATGTTGAAGTTTGGCATGTTGTTGACACATAACACAACGCTTAACATATTTGTCGCAGTCGTTATTGAGAGTAGGCCAATAATAACCAAGGCGAAGGATTCGTTTGGCCACAGCAAGGCCACTAAAATGTCCACCACAAATACCGTCATGGACTTGTTGGATGGTATGGGTGATCTCCGCACCGGTGAGACATCGAAGGAGGATGCCATCAAAGCCACATTTATAAAGGAGTCCCCCCATAACTACATAACGAGAAACGCGTTTAAGAAAAGCACGTTTACCAGTACTAGTAAGGTCAGAAGGGAGAACAGAGGTTGTAAGGTAGTCATGGAATTGGTGATACCAAGTATCCTGCGAGTTAGCAGACACAGTATTTATCATACAAACTACCAGGGTTGAGTAGGATGGGGCAAAAAGTTGTTGGACCACGACAAAAATGTCAGAGTCAGTTGATGAGGCTGGAATTTGCGAGGCTAAGCAAGCCATAGTATACGCAAATTTGTTAGTAGAGCGTGGAATGGTTTGGATAGAATAGTGAGTAAATAAGGCTAGAAGCGAATCCACGTAGTGTTTGTATTTTTGAAGTTCCTCATTTTTGCATTGGTAGATGCCCATAACTTGATTGACTACCAATTGAGAATCGCCAAAAATATTGATAGATTTGATACCTAAATGCAGCGCAACCTGGAGACCCAGAACAAGGGCCTCGTATTCCGTTGTATTATTAGTGCAAGGGAAATCGAGTCGGAATGAAAGAGGCATAGGCTTGGCGTCGAGAGGAATAAGAACAACGCCAGCTCCTCCACCGTGTTGGCATTTGGATCCATCGAAGAAGAGAGTCATTGGATACGACTCCTCCTTGAGTGAAAGAGTGGCGATGAGTTCGTCGGGGAATGTAAAATTGGTAAATTGTTCTCCAGGTAAAGGGGCTTCCGCAAGTTGGTCTGCGATGGTTTGTCCTTTGATTGATTTCTGGTGGACGAACTCAAGGTCGAGGTTGGCGAGGAGCATGAGCCATCAGGTGATGCGTTGGTTTAGATGAGGTTTGGCATACATGTAATGGATGGGGTCCGTGTTGGTGATGACGAAAGTTTTGTGATTCAGAAGGTAGTGTCGGAGTTTGGTAGCCACGAATGATAGGGCTAGGCACAACTTTTCTACATGTGTATACCTAGTCTCATAGTCCACCAAAGTATGACTTATATAATAAACGGCTTGTTCTCGATTCTCAGAGTCACGATGTGCAAGCATGGCCCCTACAGCGTGGTCAATGGCGGAAAGGTAAAGGTAGAAAGGGCGGTCGTCTTGAGGTGGGATAAGCACGGGTGGCTGCAAGAGATAAGTTTTGAGAGCTTCAAAGGCTTGGTGGCACTCTTCACTCCATTGAAACTCAATGTCCTTTTTAAGGAGGTGATGGAAAGGTTGACATCAATCTAAGAGTTGGGAGATGAAACGTTGGATAGATTAGAGCTTACCTTGTAAACTACGCAATTGTTTGAGATTGGTAGGTGGGGGCATTTCTATGATAGCTTTGAATTTAGATGGATCGACCTTGATGCCACGCAAGGAGACAATAAAACCAAGAAGCTTTCCCAAAAGGACACCAAAGACACATTTCTTTGGTTGAAGACCGACAAAATATTGTAACAGGCGATCAAAAATAATGGTTAAAACATCGAGATGTTCACTGTGATGTTTAGACTTGCCAAGAAGATCGTCGACGTAATCTTCAAGGATAGTGTGCATAATGTCATGAAAAATGTAGGTCATAGCCCGCTGATAGGTCGCACCAACATTCTTAAGGCCAAATGGCATTACACGGTAACAGAAGGTTCCCCAAGAAGTTATGAAGGTAGTTTTGTGTTGATCGGCAGGGGCAACCAAAATTTGGTTGTATCCTAAAAAGCCATCCATGAGAGAAAGCATTTCATGACCCGCAGTGAGATCAACAAGTTGATCAATACTAGGTAGGGGGAAGTCATCCTTAGGGCAAGCGAGGTTAAGATCTCGGAAATCCGTGCATATCCGAAGTCCCCCCGTCGCTTTAGTGACAGGTACGATGTTAGAAATCCATTGAGGATAGTCAATAGGCAAGATGAAGGAAACAGAAAGGAGTCGTTGGAGCTCCTCTTTGACCAAGAGGGAAATGCGTGGATGTATTTTTCTCAATTTCTGTTTAATTGGCTTGGAATCGGGTTTCAGTGTAATGTTATGGACAGCAATGTCAGGATCAATTCCTGGCATGTCAGCATAGGACCAAGCGAAAGCTTGGTTGCGAGCACGGAGGAAAGTAGTAAAGGTGACTTGTTCTGATGCGTTAAGGGATTGTCCGATCTTCACAATGTGAGG
This sequence comes from Taxus chinensis, assembly GCA_019776745.2. Classification (NCBI taxonomy): domain Eukaryota; kingdom Viridiplantae; phylum Streptophyta; class Pinopsida; order Cupressales; family Taxaceae; genus Taxus; species Taxus chinensis. The sequence goes on along the minus strand of CM034148.1, from coordinate 37,200,240 downwards.
ATCCTCCTCCATGTGGATGTTGATTTCTATTGCAGATTTGTTCAGCATGGTTTGGGTTTCAGATGGTAAGGCTCGTTGAATATAAGAATCATCCGCGCCAAGGTAAGTGAGGATGGAGTCGTCATCCTGACACTCAACAACATTAATCAAAGACGAATCCTCTTCGATCATGTCTGGATACAGAAGAGGAAGAGAAGATGGGTCCTCATTATCACGTTGATAAGTGAGAGGACCTATGAAGATAGCATTTATGAAAAAAAAAAGTTAGGAGGGATAGATTCAGGGTCTATAGATTCTGTGGGTGATGATGGCAAAGTGGGTGATGATGGTTTGGTAGGGGTGACGTCGTCTTCTTCCAGAATACAGATGACACGAGGTGTCTCCTGTGTAGGTGTTTCAGGAAAACTGAGACCACTGCGATCATTATGTTTGCGTGTGGTGATGGGGATGAGTGTATGTTGGCCTTGTTCATAAAGACCAAAACCAAAGCCTTTCCAAGCACAGCGAGTCAAGAAGGTGAGGGCAAAACGATGATTTGTCAAGTATTGAAAATCGGATTGGAAGGGAACCACACCAAGAGGAGGTTTAGGGGTAATGGAGGATGAGTCAACACCCCCATATGTTAGGTTGGTGCGGCAATGGGGTGGTCCGTAAGAGATTACCTCCCCCACGCGACGGTCGTAGGTGGGATGTGCCTGTAATTGTCCGTACTCCTGGGGGTATGGAAAGAACTAACGCTTATATAGGCGATACTCCCCCAGCATTAGCGCTGGAAAAACATCTACGAAGGGTCTGCGGTTGGGATGTTTAGCTGCGGGAAGGAAGTGGTTTTTGCGACGGTGGTCTCATCAGTTGAAGCCGTAGGTGCGATTGAGGTACATGGTTGTGAGGCCATAGTTTGAAGAAGATGGTTGGGTTGAATGAATGGGTTTGTCTTGTATTGGTACCAGCACCATCATTTGGGTGGTATAACATATTGCAGGTTTTAAAGGGGGGAGGATCAGCTTTCATGGTGTAGGACTTCCCCTCGTACTCAAATTTATGCATTCTATGTAAGGTTGAGGGAACGCATCCCATGGCCCAGATCCAAGGATGACCTAGCAATATATTATATTGGAAACTTCTCCCTCAAGGACATAGAAGAGTTCGGGTAAGTACGTGGTTCCTACCCAATGTTGAGGATCACGGTGCCTAAGGTAGAGGTAATAGCATCATTGAATGACCGCAACATGATGGGGTTGGCACACATGTAGCTAGAGGGATATTCATTTGTTGAAAAGCTTTTGAAGAGATGATGTTTAGGCTAGCACCCCCGTCAATCATAACACAACGTACACGAATGTCCCAGACGTAAGCTGAGATGAACAGGGCAGGGTCAGGATCTTCTGTACCAAAATCGACAATTTCATCTTCAGAGAAACTAACTGCAGCAGCTTGTGGTACAAAGACAGAAGTGGTTGGGGTGGTGGGTTGTTTGGTGAGAGAGGCAACATGATTGGGTGTTAGAATGGAGGCAACAGGTAGGGTTCATTAGGTAAGACCTCGATCCCTTGAAGGAATTTCAACGAGAGCTTGTCCGATGAGATTCAGAAGTCTGAATGAGATCATAATAGTGTCATTTTGACGGGTTGATTGGAATGAAGCTGTTTTGATCATGGCTCGCTGGAAAATCCATTAGAGACGGGGTAAAGTGGGTCCACGAATAACCACTTTGGGTGGTGGTGCAATCGGGATGCAGACGAGAAAGAGAGGCATGCAGGTTGTGCTCCTTCTTTCGCTTTCTCGTTATGTTTTTCTGCGCTCGAATAGCAAACACAATAATCATATTACATATCGTAAACCTAGATGAGGAAGATTGGGTGGGGTTAAAGTATGGTCTTCAAGAGGTGGGTGTAATAAGATAGATCGTGGTAGGCGGGGATTAGATGGTATAGGAGAGGGGAATTGGAAACATTAAAGGTCTCTCCCTGTTAGGTGTCTTTCTTAACCTTTCGATATAGGAGAGGTGACTAACGAAGGATGTTTTTAGCTTTGGATCCCTCCATCATGTCCTGGTGTGCGGGTTGATGGTGATAAGCACAGATTTTAGACTCAGCGTAACTAACAGGCCGAGGTTTAGAGGGTATAAGGTAGAAGTTTGGGGGGGGTAGGGAAATGGTCGCTTTCTATACCAACATGGCAAGGATTTTAGAGTAAGATCCTTTGAGGGGTCAAAACTCAGAGGAGGAGAGGGGATTGGTTGTGTGGGTTTCGGTAATTGGTTGGGCGTGGTGGTTCGTATGGGTGGTGGGTTAGCCACAAGGGGTTTGTTGACACTGGTTTCTCCTAAAACGTGGGGGATTTCTTGGCGCAGAAGAAGCTACGTCGGCTGGTTAAGAGATGAGGCTATCAGATGACATCGGGTAGGGGAAAAAAACCACAGAGAAGGGGAGTACAGAAAATAAAATCCTTTGATGATGGAGTTTTAGTTTTTTTAGGGTTGATGGTGGACAGGATACGTGGGGTTATGGTGATATGTTGATATAACCTTGATCCCTGTATGGGTGCAGAAGGCGTAGATTGTTTGAAAGAAAACGCAGGCGGAGACTGATATATTGTGTGTTGCAAGGTGGGAAGGATGAGGGTCCCAATATGGAAGGTAGGTTATGACGAGTGGTTTTGATTGTGATGAGGCACGGGTGGTTTGAGTGGTCTCCGAGGTGGCAGGGCGGGCTCTCTTTATCTGGACAAATCTGTAGCTTAGGCGTGTGTGTAGAATGGGTATGGGTAGGTCCTAAGCGTAGGGGAAAGATTTGGGGAAGTTTAATAAAGTGGAGAGGCATTTTGGGTTAGAGGGTGAGGGGGGTGTGTGAAGGGAGGAACATGGGCATTTTAAGCTTCTGGTAACACTTCGTGGTATATGGTGGAGGTCTAAGGATCGGTTCATTGCATTGAGTGGAATAAGGGGTACTCAAACATTCCATAGGATTTGTCTATCCCTTAGAGAATGAAGTCTTCAGGTTGAATTGTTAAATTTGGTCGAAGAGAAAGGAGAGAAGAGAAAGACGTGGGTTGTGATTCCAGTCCACTGTGGGTTGTGATACAGTGAGTAGATGAGGCACGTATCAATAGATGTTAGAGGGTCAAACGGTCATTGAAAAGATTTAGGCGATGAAGACTAATCGGTAAGAGGCGGTGTTCGAGGAGGATCCGTCATGGTTGTTTAAAGAATTGGGTATGTCGTTTGCAAGAATTTCTCGCTAAAGGATGTCAAAAAGGAGTGGCGTTTACTCTCTATGCAACAAGAGTGGGTGAAGGGGAAGTCTAAGTCTAGGAAATAGATAGATTAGTTAACATCCTGTTAGCAGTCTTGTAGGGATGTGGTTTTAAGCAGACTTAATCGATGGGAGAGGAGTCTGGCAGTTAACCCCTATGGGGGTTGAAAGGAATGATTTCCCTTTGGTTTCGATGGTGGTTAAAGGAGGTTCGGCTCTCTGTGTTAAGTGAAGATGGCGCTTTTGATTCAAATTTGCTTCGATTAGAGGCTTTGGCTGGGTATGAAGACTGCAGGATCTCATGAACACTCTCCTCGCAAGATATCCTGGTTTGTGTTACGGTTGGGGAGTGATGCTTCGGGAGAATGGTTTGTTGAGATTTCAAATTCGGTTGGCAGGGGCATTAGGATTATCGAGGGTTATCCCCTACGTTAACCTTTCCGCACTATGTTTTTCAACATCTTGCAGTTATCATGGACTATGTCCCTTCACGCGGTGGAAGTACAGAAGTCTTTTTTTTATACAGAAGATGGCGCGAGTGAATCAAACCCAGAATGAGGTTTAACAGGCGGGAATGTAAGGGCTCCTGCTTTAGCAATTTTTCGAATATCACACATATGTTTTCTCCCAAAGGGCGTGTAGTTTGATGGGCTCGGCTTTGTACTTATAGGCTGGTTTTGTGGTGGTTATTAGATGTGTTTGAGATTTAACCATTCACCGCGTGGACAACTCCTTTTGAGAGAAGATGTGGAACATGAGGAGTGTCGTGGTAGTTGGTTTCACTGGCTATTAGAATCAAGAGTAAGAAATTTGGGGGTTTTGTTGCAGCAAGCCGCAATTATCTTCTTCTAAGCGATGAATTTCTAGGTTTTCCGAGCCCTGGTTAAAGCCTCATCAAATGTGCAGAAATTGAATTGAGAGTAGGAGAAATGTGCGTCGGACAGGCCCGGGGTGAAAAGTTCAATAGTTCAGGCTGAGGCAAGGCATATGTAAGTTGGTTATAAGGCCATGCAATCGTCCAACGAAACTATGCGATAGATTCGTCTTTTTGAATTGTTCGGATGGCATAAAGGTCGGTGCTGGATACTCTTAGCAATGTTAATGGAGAAGTGATCCAAGAGATTGGGCTTGTTGGTAAAAAGAGAATGAGTGAATGTTGGTTAAAGACACTGTACCACTCAAGGCGGGGGGGGGTCCTGATAAAGGAAATGGGAAATGTGCGGAGCAAATACAGAGTCAGTAGCAAGGCATCACATGGGCAATCAAATAACAAGCATGTCTAAATGATCGCACAAGTGCTGTTTGAGGACCTATTTACTAGTAAACGAGTAAATTCGGCAACTCCAGGAGGAGGATGGATATGAATGAAGGGGGACAGAAGGGTGAATGGGCTTCCCGAAAAACTCTTGCTCGATGTCAAGCGCTACGACTTCCCGCCACAGAAAGCTCCCGATTTTGCATTTGTTCATCATTGTGGATGAACATCTGTGGTTGATGAGATGATGGTGCGGGTGTGGCAAACGGAGGCAAATTGGCCAAGGCTCCACTGACAATGGTGGTGGTTGGGGGTTAAGTGTTGAATAAGGCTAGGGAGGATGAATATGTTACTTTCGGTGACAGATAGGGAGTGTCCCATTATAGTGGTGAGGTGATGGATAACATGTATGGGAATGAAAAGGTAGCGGAGCTGAGAAGGAGGAAAGCTCGTGGGGCTAGGTGGCAGAGAGCAAGTCATGAATGAGTAGTTGCAAGAGAGATGAGGAGGTGGGGTAGTCGGTGGTAAATGATACTGTGGGGTAAAAGATTCGCCAAGAAAGAAAAGCCAATCTGAGTCGTAGAACCTATGATGAAGCTGTCGGATTGGGAGACGGGCATAGAGATTGCCGGAAGCAAGGCAGATTATCAGGCGGAAGTAGTGGGAGCTAAATGATTAGCAGTATACTAATAGGCATACCAACAAGGAGATACCATCAGGCGTACGGTAAGGGGTATGGGACAATGTGTTATAAGCACAATTTGAAGGCGTCAAGATAGACTTGATGATGCTCAAGAGCATTGAGATGCCACTCATCTAGCAACTCAAGCTACGCTAGATGATTTTGATGATATTCCTCATCAGAGACAAATTATCTGAGAGAAACACAAAGAGATGAAATATGGACCTCCAAAGGGAGGAAAACCTATGACCCATAGACTAGAGAGAAGGGAGTATCACTAGTAGGAGTACAAATGCTAGTCTGATAATCCCAGAGAGCAAAAGGGATATGTAGATGCCAATCCCTACCAGCTCGACTAGTCACCTTTGTGAGGATATTACGCAAAGTTTTATTGGAAGCCTTAGCCTGGCCATTATCTTGGGGATAGTATGGAGAAGAAAAGATGAGTTTAATATTGAAAGTGTCACATAGGTTCTGTAAATTGATGTTTTTGAAATATTTACCATTTTTTGTGATGAGTTTGTGTGGGACACCAAAGCGACAAATGATGTGTTGATAGACAAAATCAACAATGGGTTTAGCTTTGGTTGATGAAAGAGGAATAACTTGCACCCACTTAGTGAAGTATTCTGTGGCAGTAATGATAGAGTGATGACACTGTGAAGAGTGGGGATTGATGAGACTGATGAGATCAAGACCCCATTGCGAAAAAGGCCACAAATTTGTTGCAGGTTGTAAAACCTAACTAGGGATATGTGTAAGATTAGAATGTTGTTGAAACTTGACACACTTCTTAGTGTATTCGCAATAGTCTCGATTAAGAGAAGGCCAATAATAACCTAAACGTAAGATGCGTTTAGCTACAGCCAAGCCACTAAAATTTCCAACACAGATTCTGTCATAGACTTCTTGGATGGTTTTAGATGATTCAGGGGTTTTGAGGCACTGAAGCAAAATACCATTAAAACCGCATTTGTAGAGGATTTTTCCCTGAATAGTATAGCGATTAGTGCATAGGATAAAATATATTCTACCATTGGATGTTAGATCAAGAGGGAGCACTGAACGAGATAGATAATAAAAAATATACCGATACCACTCATCTTGAGTGTTGATTTTGACGGCGTTGTTTGAAGTCAACTGCTCAAGATGAGAGGGTTGGTCTAAACACTGCACAACCATAGAAAGTTGTGAGTCTTCAGTAAAAGGTGGAATAAACGAGGCTAAATAAGCCATTGTATCCATGAATCGGTTCGCAGTGTGAGGGATATCTTGGATAGTAAATTTATCAAAAGCTTGAAGTTGAAAGAGAACAATATCGCGATATTTTTGAAGAATATCATTTTTTCATTGATAGACACCCGTGACTTGATTAATGATGAGCTGAGAATCACCAAATATGTCGATATGGTGAGCACCAAGATTAATGGGATTCTGAAGACCTAAAATAAGAGCTTCATATTCAGCTATATTATTGGTGCACTCAAAGTTAAGTTTGTGTGTGACAGGGATAGGTGCACCCTAAGGAGGAATCATAAAAAAACCTACACATCCCCCTTACTGACATCTATATCTGTCAAAGAAGAGTTTCATTTTAAACAGAGAAATACCAAAATCAATTTTTTGAATGCATTCATCTAGGAATTGAGCAAGGGGAATTTGAGTTTTTGGAGTATCAGCTAATTGATCCGCAATGACTTGACCCTTGATAGATTTTTGTGAAATGAACTCGAGATCAAACTCTTTCATGAGCATGAGCCAACGAGTGATACGATCATTGTGATATGGTTTCACATGCAATGTCTTAAGTCGATTGATACTCATAACAATATAAGTCTTGTGGTTAAGGAGGTAGTGACAAAGCTTAGAGGTTATGAAGAAGAGAGCACAACACAATTTTTTAGCTTCAAAATAGCTTGTTTCATACTCATGAAGAGTGAAACTAATGTAATATACGGCTTGTTCTTTACCATTAGCATCCCGATGCGAGATCATGGCTCCCAAAGCATGGTTAGTCAACAAAAATATAAAGATAGAATGGCTCCCCCTCACGTGGGGGTGTAAGCATAGGTGGAGAAAGAAGATATGCTTTGAGATCATCAAAGGCATTTTGGCAATGCTCATCCCATTCAAAATGCACATTCTTACGGAGGAGATGATGAAAAGGTTGACAATGGTCTGATAGTTGTGAGATAAAATGATGTACTGATTGAAGACGTCCTTGATGTTTTAAGTTAGAAGGGGGAGGAATCTCAAGGATAGCCTTTATTTTTGTAGGATGGACTTCAATGCCCTTAATAGAAATGATAAAACCTGAGAGTTTACCAGTGAGAACGCCAAATACGCATTTAGATGGATTTAGGTGAAGAAAAAAACAAATGAGCCTCTCGAAGAGAGGTGAAAGAATGAAAAGATGATCCTGACTGCATTTGGATTTATCGAGGAGATCATTGACATAATCCTCCATAGTTTTGTGTAAGAGATTGTAGAAGATGTAGGTCATTTCTCGTTGGTAGGTTGCTCCTGCATTCTTAAGACCAAAAGGCATGACATGATAACAAAAAGTCCCCCAAGGGGTTATGAAAGAAGTCTTATGCTGGTCTTTTGGTGTGATGAGAATTTGATTATATCCAGAGAAACCATTCATAAGAGAAAGCATTTCGTGACCTGCGGTTAAATCCACAAATTGATCGATATTAGGTAGAGGGAAACCGTCTTTCAGACAAGCGAGATTAAGATCCCGGAAGTCGGTACAAATTAAAATTTTCCTAGTAGCTTTAGTTAATGGTACTACGTTTGAAACCCATTGTGGATAATCAATGGGTTGGGTGAAGTTAGCAGAAAGCAAGCACTGTAACTCTTCTTTGAAAATAAGGGCTATATGAGGGTGCATTTTACACAATTTTTGTTTAACCGGTTTGATGTCTGGAAGAGTAACGATATTATGGACCACAATATCAGGATCTAGTCCTGGCATCTCTTTCCATTACCAAGCAAAAGCTTGGTGATGGTTAGAAAGAAATGTGGTAAAGTCTCCTAACTCCTGTGGGTTAAGAGATTGGCCGACCTTAATGATGTGAGGGTCTTCAGAATTCCCTATATTAAGGTCGACAGTGGCTTCGTTGAGAAGCGTAGACGTGTCAGAAGGAATGGTTTTAGGAAGATAAGATTCCTTTGCCCCCAAATGGGTGAGAACAGAATCATCATCTGTACAGTGAATAGTGTTGATAGTGGGAGAGTCGTCTCTAATTATTTCAGGGTAGACTAATGGTATGGAAGTGGATTCACCATTAGTTTTATAGGTCAATGGACCTTTGGAAATTGTATTGACTAAAAAAAAGTTAGGCAGGATGGAAATGGTGTCATCCACATCAAGTGATGCTTCTGACCTAGCGGGAGAAGATGGTTCTTCAATGGAGAGAGGCTCATCGAGAATGGTGATGGTGGCTTTTGAGAGAGGTTTAAATCCTAAACCAAATTTTTGATGTGGTTTAAGAGTTGGAATGGATGCGAGGTCATGTATACCCTATTCATATTTTCCCAAGCCAAAGCCCTTCCACGTGCATTAATATAAATATTTTTTTGCAAATGCGGGATTCTTTAAACAATCAAACCCTGCTGAATAGGGTTTGGCCCTAGGGGGAGAATCTGGGTGATAGTGAGGTGTATCAAGACCACCGTAAATGAAGTTAGTCTGTTGATTAGGTAGACCAATGGTGATGATGTGACCAAGACCTGGCTGATATTTAGGTTGTTTGTCTGGTCTACCATACTCATTAGGTTTGAGATGGGCGTCAAAAGAGAGAAGAGGAAGCTCTCCTAGCAAAAAATGCCGCAATGTTTCTTCTAGATTTTGTAAATCTGGTAGTTTTTTTGCAAGTATGGAAGAGGATGAGGCCTCGTTAGGACAACTAGCATTCTCTTTTAGAGGGGCTGATCTTGTGGTCATGTCACACTGTGTGGAAGGAAAAGGATCTCTTGGATGAGTATATATTTTTCCCTCATGCTGATATTTTAAGCATCGATGGAGGGTTGATTAGACAAAATGCATTGTATGAATCCATGAACGTCCAAGGATCATGTTGTAGTGGAATTTTCCTTCAACAATGTAAAAAATCTCATGAAGCAGTTTCTTACCCACCCGAATGGGCAAGACCACAGTTCCTAAAGTCACTGCCAGATGATCATTAAATGATCGAAGGGCAAAAGGCAGTGGTGACACTACATTCTTTGGTAACTTAAGTTTCTCGAATGTGTGAGAGGAAATGACATTTAGTGCAGCACCACTGTTGATCATAGTGCGTTTTAACGTAGTGTTGTTGATTTGAACTGTGATAAAGAGGGGAGCCTCTAAATCCTCAGAAGAAAGGGAAGGAATTTCATAATCCTCAAGGAAATGGCCGTTGATGGTCTATTCAGTCTAATAACTATCTCAAAAGGCTAGAGCTCATCAGAATTCACTACGATGTGATGTAAATTATCAATCAAATCCTGACGATGTTGTGGAGAAGATTGAATGAGTTCAAAAAGATACATTTTGACCAGAGCATGGGTAAGTTGTTTTATAACACTTTCCTCAATAGACATAGGAATCTAAGCTTGAGGTGAGGCATGAATAGAGACCCAAGATCTCAAGGCTAATGAGGAAGGAGGAACTCCTTCAGGGGCTGCAGAAATGAAAACTCGTGGCTGAGACGTAGATGATGATAGATTATCATACTGTTGTGTTCTAGTGGCAATATGAATCTTGTCGATTTGAGAAGGTGGAAGACCATCTGAAGTGGAATTAATAGAACTAGAGGCCTAAGTGCATTGTTGAGGCTCAGATGTGGTTGAGATGATAGGATATACTTGTTCCTCCTCTTCTTCCAGCAGAAGATCATTTTCTTCCAAAAGACTGCTCACGACAGATTGAAGGGCTTTACATCCCTCGATGTCATGTCCTGGAGTGTGGAGGTAAGCACAAATCAAATCAGAGTTGAACCATGAATGTTTTACTCCTTTAGGATTATAGGGTTTGATTGGAGGAAGATATATGGATGAAGATTGGATGAGTTGGCAAATAATTTCAGTATAGAATCCGGTAGACAAAGATGAGGACAGAGATGACGAAGGTGCCTCTTTTGCCTCAATAGACTACTGAGGTAAAAGAATATACATGTTTGGTTTGATAGTCTTTTTAGGGATTGTTTTTCTTTTCTAGACTTTGAGAGAAGCATCCTTGGGCACTTGAGATGGAACTAAGTGAGGCAAGATTGATTTTGGTGGAGGAAGAGCTCCTAAGATAGATTTTGAAGAAAATGAAGATGTGACAAGCGTTGCTGTCTTTAGAGATGAAGGATGCTGCTTGGTTGATACAAATGATGATTTAGATAAGACTAACTTAGATGAGGGATGAGCTCCCAAAAGAGGAACAAAGGGTGCCTTAGCTTTTGGTGATGAAGATGATGGTCCTGATAAAAGAGGTGATTCCTTTCTAGTGGGTAAATTCACTTTATGAGGCACCGGTGAAGAAGGTGTTGTAGAGGAAGATGATGGTTTTGATGGTGTTATAGAAGAAAACATCTTCTCAGTGGATAAATCCAATCTTCTATGAGGCGTGGAGAGAGATTTCTGAGGAAAAGCACCAAGAATTTTAATAGTCCAAAATATTGGTTTTCCTTTTTTGGGAATGGTGATAACTTCAACTGCATAAGGTGATCATAACCTTTTTGGGGGAAGGAGATGATGCGGTACTGATGATGCAACGTTAGACTTTAGTTGTCTCGGTTTAAGTTTAGGAACCGAAAGTGTAGGTGCCGGTGCTATTTCCTTATATTTTTCTTTAATAGGAAAGGAAACATTGGTGATGGAAGAAGTAGGTGACGAAGAAGTGGTTCCCTATGAGGGAGATACTTCTGGTACAGTAGTTGTGGGTGTAACTACTGTAGGAAAGGAAATGGGAAGAGTCAAAATCGAAGATGCTTCTATTGGTAGAGAAGTTGGTATGACTATAGGTATATTTACCAATGGCATAGTCGCAGTGAAAATGGGAGAAACAGAAGTAGATATATTCATTGTGGAAACTCGAAGGGATGTAAATGTTTCCAGTATTGAAAGAATGTCTGATGACGAGACAGATGTGGATGACACTGTCTCTAGCATAGATGGAAGATCAGATAAAGAGGCAGGGAGAGATGAATCCATCTCTAACAATGGAGAAATATTCAAAGACAAATTGTCTGAAGATGGTGGAATTTCAGAATTTAACGGAGTGGGAGGAAGTTCTGATTCGGTCGACATGTTCATAGATGGCTTAGTTTTAGAGGAATATTCTTCAGTATAGATGAAGCTGATAGTATGAGTGTTTGGTTATTGAGACCCTGAAATGTCATTGTTTGGGGAATGATTGGGAAAAGGTTGTTTAAATACATCAAGTGCCTTATTTGGGGGAGCATTTGGGTTATCTAGAATGAGCTCACCTTTATCAATGAATTTTTGGACAAGATTTTTGAAGGTCTGACATCGTTCAATGTCATGGCCTTTGGTTCTATGATAATGATAGAAGTCATTTTCCCTATACTAGAATGGATGTTCTTGGCTCTCATCAAAATTTCTAATAGGGGGAAGTTCGATCATGTGAACTTCCAACATTTTTTCCAAGATAGAAGCATATGATTCCCCCAACAAAGTAAAAGATCAAGATGATGAGGGTCCTTTTTGAGAAGATGAGGAGTCTCTCTGTGGTGTTTGATTAGAAGTGTTATCAGCTTGTGGTGTTTTTAATATGATAGCATTGGTGGATCCCTGATTCTTGTCTTTGTTAGAAGTGGAAGGGTTTGATTTTGTAAACCAAGAAAAATCTGGTTTAGATTTAGAGAAAATTTTTAACTTCCCTTGTTCAATGGCGTGGGACTCAAGTTTGCGTGCCATCGTAAAGGCTTCTTCAAATGTGTGAAATGTTTGGATCCTTAAAGTGGAAGAAATATGACTAAGCACAAGATCGAGTAAACAACTTGATCTATTGAGATTGAGGGAGGGAAAAAGATAACTTATTTATTATACCTCTCCACCAAGCGACAAATTCTGCAATAGACTCATCATCGAATTAACGAATGTTATAAAGATCTATAATTGAGATCTTATGTGTGATATTTATTGAAAATTTTTCAACAAATATCTGAGCTAATTGGGAGAAAGAAAACAAGGAATGTTGAGAAATGTTATTGTACTAGTATAAAGTAGGCCCTGCTAGAGACATAGGGAAAGTATGGAGCATAAGCTCCTAATCCTAGACTATAAGGTAGCAAGCATGTTTGAATGCTCATAGGTGTTGTTAAGGATCCTCCCGACTATGAAATTTTGATAACTTGGGAAGTTCCCATTGGGGAGGATAGGGCTTAAAAGCCACTGATGGATGAATTGGTTCATTACACACTTCTTCAATAGAGTATGAAGGGTGAGCCCCTTTGGTGGAGGCTTCTAGGTCTATAATTTTCTTGAAAAGAATTTGGACGACATCCGATTGAGGAGGAGGTATGTTGGTATGTCCTGCATAAGAAGTGAATGGTAGATTTTGTTGAGGTGTTAATGGGGGATTCATCTACTGATTAACATGATGATAAGAGGAATAACCAGGAATTTTGGATGACGCCTAATGAGGTATTTGCTATGAAGGATCCTGCGTATGAATAGGTTGTGAGATGATAAGTGTTTGAGAAAAAGGTGGTTGAATGAAAGTTGGAGCCTGTGATTGGTAGGCTCCTACACTTGTTGACTGAATCGGAATGGGTTGAGGAACATGGGTGTTGATTTGATTGGACATGGTGGGGAACAAAGTCTGAATGAGGATTTTGACTACTAGATTGGTTATTAATAGTGCTGATGCCAGAGGATGTGTAAAGGTCACTGTCGCTGGAGCACTAAAAGAAATGCCAGGTGGAGGACGAGAAGAAGAAACCAACTGACTCGTAGAAGGGGGTTGATTCATAGAGAGGTACTGACCCTGAGATGTAATAGATGGTATAGAATAATTAACAACAATCCGTGAGAGCACGGATGCACCCATCATAGCTAAAGAAGAGGGCCTCTCGAAGGTAGGTTTTGGAGTAGCCGAGGTATCCGTGGCACTAGGAATAGGCAAGGTCATTTGAGAACTAGCTGCCATGGTCGATGGAAGAGAAAAAGGAGGCACAAATGCGTCACCCTCTTCCATGGTTCGAGGTGAGAAAAAGTATGCTAACTATTCTATAAAATCCTGAGATGGCTTGTGAGAGTAATCATAAACTTGCTGGATTAGTGGTCCCTGATCAGATATTCGAACAGACTTATGCACTAGATAGTCCATAAGGGCTATCGGATTGCGATCAAGGAGTGCATGAAATTTAGGATCTCCACAAGGAACATACTCTATATCAGAAGTAGATGATACCTCTGAAGGACTAGGGGAAGCTAGACATGATGGGATCGCTTTAGGATGATAGAAAGGATTATATGACCAAGATGGGGAACCAACTAACATTGGTCCCAAGGAAGACCCGAGGGGTGTCAAAACATCCACATTAGTGGTGGTCTTGGATAAAGAAGGGGCCAGTTGAGCCATTTTTCTAGATTGTAACCGGGTGATGACCATCATAAACAAACAGAAATATATAAAAAAGGGATATTGTCCTAACTAATAAATAGAAAATTCAAGCAGCATAGGTGATTATCTCTTTTAAGTTTTCATGCTTTTAAGAAAGAAAATATTAGGGAAGACTTTTTAGAACAGAAACTACTCAGATAGCCAAACTAAGGATGGTTTGGAGAATGTTTTGGTGAGGAGTACCAAAGGCACTTCAGTAAAAGACTGGTATATGGCTTGATATAGGGGCCTACCCTCACACTTCACACACCGAAATGCGATAAGGGAGTCAGGTGCTTTTCCAATATATACCCAGAACTTCCATGAATTTATAGCATTCAGCCTGAGTACTCTCCAGTAACACTCTTCCTCTTGGATGTCACTTCCAAGTACACGAGGCCATGGGAAGGAATTTTTGTTTAAATGCTTGATACCTAGTGATTTCAGCTTTGTGTGCAAGGGTGAAAAATAAAAATCAAATAGTGTCACTACCGATTTTGATCAATTTACTAGCTTATTTAGAAAACTAGATGAAGAACATACAACAGAAATGATGCAAAGAAAAAGTTCTTTTTAAGCACTAAAGATGAGGTCTTTTATTTCGATGAAGACAAGTCAAACAAGTTCTTTCGCAAATGTGATTAAATTCCTCTTAAGCACCAAAATTGAAATGTTTGAGTGTGATAGAAAACAAATAAACAAGTTCCTTTTAAGTTCTTAAAAAGCCAATGTAAACACAACCGTAAAAGAGGAATAAATGTAGATTTAATCTCTCCAACGTGTGTGGACTTCAAAAAGTGATATTTGGTTGAGCTCTTCCCCCTCGAACAATCCCATGAACAAGAAAAGTTTACTATTTGCAAGAAAAGGTTAAGCAAATACACAAACAAATCTGTTAGAAAGATATATCTGAATTATAATAGTAGAATGAAAATTTCTATTTCAAGGAACTAAAACATGTTTTAAGAAAATAACAATTTTTTCATACAAAAGATGGATCAAAAATGCAATCTTGAAATCAAATGAAAGATTTATTAATCCCTTGAAATAGGAATTGGAATTTAGTTTTGCAATAAAGAAGAAATGATTTAACTTTGCAAATTATAAATGAAAGAAGCAAGACCAAAATCCCACGGAAAATATGCTATGTAAGAACTAACATTTAAAAGTTAGTGAAGAAAATGGAACAAAAGCTCAAAACTAAGAAAAGAAATAAACTTACCAATAAGGGACTTAGGTTCAGGTCCTATCGGAGTGTGCCAGAATTTAGATCAAGAATTTCTCATGCTTGTTACCTGTGCAAGTTAATGTACCAAACTAAACATAAAAACCCTAAAAAACTCAAATGAAATTGATACCTGGTAGATAAGACAAGATCTGAAGATCTATATGGAAAAGAAAGATCTGATGTAGACAAGATTAGACGCACATGAGAAATCCTGTAAGGCAGATCTGAGAAGCCTGCGAGACACAATATTCTTGACAAAAAAAGACAACATTAAAATATATTTGGGTGGACTGTTCGAAAAGCGAGTCTAGGAAGCGATCAGCTCCCTCAGTGAATGTCAGTCCACGTTTTCAATTAAAGAAATAAGCATACATGATAAAAGATGTAAATAAATGTCTAGATTTTTGATTAAAAATGGCAAACATAAATGTAAAATAATAGACATAAATCAATAGCAAATAGGAAACTAATGAAAACAATGTTGTATTTGTGTTACCTAAATTATTTTACCTGTCCACAAGTAGATCGACCTATCGATTAGGAAAATTGGCGTATGACTAAGATAGGTAGGCTTCTAACTAGAGAAAATAAGCGACGATTGTGACCGGGTTGGCGTTAACTAGGGGAAAATTTCAGGACTATTGAAAAACAGAAAATGAAAGTTAGATCGTCAATGTCTGTTGGATTTGCAAGAGCCTTTGGGATGCTGACAAAGCTCCACCTTTTCTAGACGCAAGAGCAGAGTCACCAAGAGATCAATGGAGGCTTGCAATGTCGATGTGGTAGGAGAAAAGTAATGGTACTCCTCTCATGGATTGATTTGGACAGAATTAGCTTTCGCTATGATAGATAATGCTCATAATATCTTGATATTAATAGAAATCTCTGTCGTTCTTTCTGTCTCACCAAAACTGAATTATGGCCCTGTATTTGTAATCGGCACCAAATTGTCAGATGTAATCGGCACCACTCCAAAAAATCGGCATTGACCGAGTACCGGTCGGTGCCGATCAGGTAACACACTCCCGAAATGGCCAAAAAAGATTATTTTTGGAAAGATGAAAGTAATCCTTCCTCCTCAAATATGGGAAATATCCCGCTGCAATCTACGGTTTGGAAGGAGAAGAAATAGGGGGGATAGATGGATAAAATAGATATGGGAGGTTAGGAATTGATATGGGGTAGATAAGTGGTTAAGATACATGTAAAAAGTGTAATTAAATAGTTAATATTTAATTATCTATGGGTAAAACATAATGGGGTGAAATAAACTTAGGATAGATGTTTAAATCAAATATTAAATAATACCCTAAGGGAGAAGTGGTGATATAAACGTGCCCACCCAGGTGGGACCCAAAAAGGTAAACCAAATGTGGGGGACAATAAATTGGGTAACCAATTTTACTTGTCTAAAATTATATGACACCACCTAGGCTCATAAGAAATGCTCCATGATCACATAAGGCATTTTATGCAAACATAGAATTTCCACTCATACAACACTGAAGACCCGGTGCAAAACAAGAATACATGAGATGTAAATCAACACCTACACTTTATATACGAACAAGTTAGCAAATATTCACTTTGACCTAACCATAACATGAAAGGTTGGACGAGTTATTGGCACCTTTAGATATTACCATATTTTCATGCAAGTTACACACTTTAGTGTATATTGCATATTTAGACATTATGTAACGTTTTTTTTATTATTGGCAAATAGTTTTTTGAAAGGGAAATATACCCTTGTACAGCAAGGCTCAGAAGCACAGAATAGGAAAACTAACCAGCTCGAAAAAAAGGATCAACCATCACCTCCATATAACAATAAGGACTGCAAGTGCAAGAACGCAGTCTGCAATTGAAACTGCACCTTCAGCATATTTATTTAGATTAGCAAATAAACATCTCTGCTTGGGATTTCTAGTCTCTCAAACAGCAAATCATCGCCCACCTGGTCCGACCACAAAAATCCACCTAATCACATGTACTCCGGCTCGACCACTAACGGAGAACCACAACCAGACGATCATCACAAAAGTATTCCCAACAAAAACTGATCAAGGAACCTCACCATTCAAAAGCAATTCTCAGCTGCAATCATAGAGACAGCAACAAAACCAACAATTCATTAAGCTGCCTAGCAATCCTGACCCTAGCTATGTTGCCATAAGCCTAAAATGTCAGCAATGATAGCGCCCAAAAAGACAAGAATCAAATCTTGTCCGATATGGTGGGGGATTTAGATTTGGCAAGTATACCCTTCTTTTTCCGATCCACCACTGTCCATTCCTGATTTCCCACATCCACTACAGTCGGAAATCACTGCAATAGGTTTGATGGGGGAGTGACCCAAATGGGAGGTCGGAACCATCTTTAATCACCTACCTAACTTCTAGCAGCCTGTAAAGAATAATCTGGAGGCTTCTCTAGTATTGGATCTGTGAATCAACCATGATGGGTGAGTTAGCTTGCAGGGGGGCACTCGAATCACTGCACCCTCCGAATGGCTAGAATGTGAACATGAAATGTGCGGTGTGATTGGGTAACATGGGATCACCTCTCAAGCTGTGGGACTTGGGCTCGAGGTGAACCTCCAGAGAAGGTCGGCTTCCTCTTCCTAAACTAAGTGTTATACTACTCCTAGTGCAATAAAATGGTTATTTAGACCTATGCTAACATTTTCATGGGTTTTAGGGAAAGATATTTGCAAGAAATAAAACTATACTAGGGATGGTGATGCACCAAATAAAGGGTGTTTTCTAGAATCAAGAAGGGTTGATTTGAAGAGGGTGTGTGCACACCACAAGTCAACTTCACCTACTCCAACTTAGAGAGGGTAACAAAATACCGCATACTAGGAAGCATGCATTCCCTTGGTTAAACTCAATCAGAAAAAACAAGTCTATTAGTCTTCCAGTCAAGAAGGATGAACTTGAGAAGAGTGAAAAAACACCACAACTCAAGTGCATGCAATACTCCACCACTTGATAAGCACAAAAATCCAAGAACATCCAATAGAAACATGAACTTACACAATGTACTTGCAAGCATGAAAAAAGGCACAAAGAAGCATTTAAGGATGAAAGGACCGATATTAGTCACAAAACACACATTCTTATTACATAAACAATGTGCACAATGGATCATACATTCAAAAGAGGCAATGGTTACCATTACAGTCTTGGAAAGGAGGCTTGAAAGTTCCCTTAATGTACAAGGACAACTTGTAGAAGAGAGAGGAATCTTGAAAATTTTGCACTTTCCTAAGATGTCTAACTTTCCAACCTATCTGACATGTTGGAACCCTTCGGGATGAGCTTCCAACTTACATTTATAGAATAATGTATGATATAGAAGACAAAAGTTCATAATTACATTCCTAAATTGAAGGCACGTGATGTATTTATTATAGTTGGTTGACCACTTTGAGAAGCTTCCATCATGTGCCATTAATTCCCAGTTGACCTAGTTCTCCTTAATTAATTAAAAGAATATTTAAATGTTAATGAAAAATATTGTTATTAACATATTTAAATAAAAATATTAATCAATTACTATATTTGGTGGGGCCCCTTGTTGACCAGTTTGACTCGAGGAGGAGGTTCAACTGAGAAATGGTCAAAAAAATCCCAACTCAGTGGTTGGTTTTCCTGCCAACCCATTGAGTTGGGTATCGAACTACTCTAACTAGATCACTCATGGAGTCCTTCGTTTACCTACCTCAAGCTCACTGTCGACTTGCGTCACACATTTATTAAGCATCGAGCTCATCACAAGGCTCAGTCTCCATGTCTATCTCAACCGCTGTGTAAGTTATTTGTTGATTTCTTCTTGCTGTGCTCAAAATCATTTAAACTTCAACGTTTTCCAAACTACATTCTCTATGACTCGGTGAGCTCATTTTCATCGTTACATTGACCCATGATCTCCTTTTCCTTTCACCTCAGAAATTTTTTCCTATTTCATCGAGCTACATATTTCTATTGCATCAAGCTCCATATCTAGTTGACACTCTACCTCACTGTGATGACCTTTCACCACTTCCCAGCTTAGTGATATAATTGTGCATCCCACTCACATGCCTCTATGCTTCATATATTTTCAACTGAGCTTGATATGGATCTCGAGGCACTTCCCTTCTTTTACCATCGAACTCGGTTATCTCCTTTATCACCTTTAATCACACTTGTTATATTATCAATCAAATCATTCGTAGATTCAACCAATCTTACAAACCTTCCAATCTATCATGCCCATCACTAGATCAATATAAATCCATTTATCGTCTCCACCCAAACTCACTTGTGTCGAACGAAATCTATATCCAAATGTCCCAAGTAGAGCTTTATCTATTTTCCCTGAGTTTTCTTTCATGAACACCAACGTGGCTTGTCATTCTAAGCATCATCATAGTTTCCATAAAATGCAAACTAAGCTTGATGTTTACCCTTTGAACTTAAACTCAGTTTATCATATTACAGAAAATCTCCTATGTTTCATATTTTCTTAAAATATCGATCCTGAGTTAGGAAAACTCTGATACACCCTCCACTGATTGAATTGGATCTGACTCAGTCACCAGAGTTGATCCCCTCATGTTTCTCCACAGGATCCAAGCTCTTCATGCACCGCACTAGATATTTTCAATGTTGAGAAATTGCCATTATGGATTCTTCTGAATCATTCTTGTCATGGATCCCTCTCTAGAGCTTGTTCAAGCTATATTCTATTTGTGCTCACAACAACTTGGCAATGTATCGCCAGCTTGCTGAAAGGATTTTAACTATAATTCCTCACAACTCTATACGATCTCACCTTTAATATTGCAACAATCTCACCACCATACTCGTGTTGATCTCACCTCCCAACTTATGTCGAG
Source organism: Taxus chinensis (assembly GCA_019776745.2). NCBI lineage: Eukaryota > Viridiplantae > Streptophyta > Pinopsida > Cupressales > Taxaceae > Taxus > Taxus chinensis. Next base: position 37,180,334 of record CM034148.1, on the reverse strand, counting down.
CATGCATGGAGCTCACCTAGAAGTTTGGTTTTTCATGACTCTCTCAAAACAAGATTTCTACTGGACCCAACCACCCTTCATCATTGCAACTAATAAGTTGAGCCCCTCTATAATATCTCACCACAATAACAAGACTTGTCTCTGTAAGCCTGGGCCTATCTTTTGAACTTGACAATGCATCATCTTGTTGGAACATGACAATAATCTCAAGCTAGCTCCTCTTCATTTCTTTTTGTGAAACCTTCTATAAAAACTGAGTCGCCGAATGACTTTCTTGATAGCTTGGTGACAGACATAAAATTCCTAAGACTTCCTTGTACTACCAACCATCATGTTAACCTGATGAACAACTCGGCAGCTCACCTAAATCTTGCACATAGACTTGGGATCCTTACCAACATGTTTGATTTACAAAATTTATTCTTTAGCTTGCCACCATTAATATTCCACTTGTTGGCTTGACTCTTGGGCAGATCTGACATGTCTAAAAAGACCAAATTGGGGATAAATTTTTTGTTTTCCATGTAATTTTCTCCGTAATGGTTATTCCATCTTGAAAATGTGACTCTTGTTTTCCCATGCATGACATGGCTTCTACATTACGTAAGTTAAAAATGGGGTACTCAGATTCTCTTTACCATTTTCCCACGTATCATTTGGTGACTTGGCTTTTGATGTCTTCTTTTCCACCAACATACCATTTCCACCTTACATGACTTAGCTTTGTCTTAGAATTCTCCCATCACTTTTCAACATGTCGAGTGGCTTACAATCCTATACTCATCTCGTAAAGTTATTTTCCATGGCTGAGCTAGCCATTTGTGTTGTGTTGCTTTGTTTATGGAGTCCCTCATTCTAAATTTTGTGTCCACTAATGGGTTTGCTAAACTTGACACATTCCTTCACTACGATCCATCCTGAGTCGTGCTTGATCTTCCTATGCCTCTAGTGCTGTAACATTATGAATTGGCTCTTCAAATTTTCCAGTGATGATCTCCCAACTCAAATAGCATTGGATATTTTGTGGCTGAAAGAATAGAGCTAAATTCCTTTGCGAGTTTGTGTCTGGAGTGGATTTATGTTTATGACCTGCCAACCCAACATCAAATGGTCTAAGTTCCCTTTGTACATTTGACTCAGGAAAATCTACTGCAAGCTCCTATCGAAACATTCTCCACTCCCCATGAGCTTCCTTTACAATGAATCGTCTCTTTGTTCTTGATAGATGTTGTTTAGCTCGATTGAGAAAGCTAATCTCATCAAAATCCTTGATGGATCACATACCAAAAAACAAGCAAGATCACTTGATTTGCATGATTCATCGAGTCATATATCATGCATCATGTGAATACCCATGTGGGATTGAATCACCAAAAATTACTCATAATTCATTCTCCACCAATGTTGGATTCTCCATATTGACTTGGATTTAATGCTCGAGAAACTCACTACATGGTTCCACAGAGTGGATGAAGTCTTGACACTTAGCTCGTTGAGCTACTCGGTGAGTTGTCTTGTTTAATTAGGCCTTTTGATCATTTTTCAAGGATTTTACTCTTAAATTTTAGGTCGCATGGATTTTCACTGAAGTATATAGATCATAAAGATACAATGAAACATCCTTAACATAATTTATCAATTTAAATCAATTAATACCCATGACGAACAAAAATGGTCCCATTGGGACCAATGTCTCATTCTGAGCACACCCTGATCTTTTTCAAACCAAGAAAGAAAATGAAATATGAAATGATCTCGAAGCCTTTGGTTAAATCCACAGACATGTCTTAACAAAAAAAATTTCTTGTAAGCCCCATAATGTTTTATGAATAAGTCTTTCTGTCACAGGGTCTACTAGACATCCCCGTTGTCCAATTTTTTCAAGTGTGGAAAATTTGGACAACAATACTTGAATGAGACACATAAATTATATCAACTACAATATGACATTATTGGTTTACATCATTTCTTGCATTATGTTTTTTTAAACAATGGATTGATAACCATCTAGGAAGTATCACACTTCCCATATCAATCATACGCTAGGTAGTCCACTGACATATATTGTTTAAGATTCCTCTTGTGGTCTTGTTTTTATTCGTAGGTAGTTCCTCCTATAAAAAGGAAGTTCTCACAATCAATATTGGATTGGGAAATTAGGATGTGCACACTCTACCTTCCACTTTTATTCACAGGTATTCCTCCTCACCCTTACCTTATTTTTTTTACTCTTACATACACACACTATTGGTTGCTCAAATGTGCACCCGCATCTTGGATCTCAAAAGGGCCGAGGTGTTTGAGACCACAATGGAACCGTCCCCAAGTTGTGGGACCTTGCAAAATTAGGATGGATCTCCAGAGAAGGACGGTTCCTCTATTTATTTCTACTACTACTGTTACTCCTAGTGTTGGAAGGGAAAACTAATCTAATGATGCCAAGGGACCAAGGATATAAGGATAAAATAAAAGGAAACTACACTAAAAGGTGATAACACCAGAAAAGAGGGAAGAACATTATTTTTTCTAAGTGAGAATGAAGGGAAGCGCATGAAAGGAGGCTAGGCACAAGTAGCATAGCAAAACACATACTAACCAGGTCATTCTCTTGGAACACAACTAAATATGGAACTGTAAGGGACCTGAAATAGCACAACAAACATACAACAAAAAGAAAAGGCAAAAAGAAGGAATGCAAACACATTAGGAAAGAGAATAGTCACAAAATGATGCTTCTATTACTTCCAAAAATGCACAAATTTGTTACAATTATGAAGGAGGTCGATATCCACATGCAAGAGCCAAACATAGAGGTGTGCAACTCAAAAAACAAAAAATATGAAGTCCTTAGCAAAACGTGTAAGGATCCAGAGTGTCTAGCATAACAAATGAGCCTTGCTCTTACATTTATAGATGAACCCATGGAGGAAGAAGGGAGAAGGAGGGAAAATCCAAATATGAAATACAACCACCAACAAGAAGCATTCAATGCTTGCAAATCCACCTAGAGATATGTGAAATATGCTTCCCCATACCTGTTTGATGTGTTGATGAAGGAGGGTGGATTATACCAAATCAGGTGGTTGGAACAATCAGATCTATTCATCAATGTTTAGAAAGACATTTTCCCATTTCTTACCTACTAGATCCACCAAAATTTGAATTTGAATTTGCGGCATATAGCTTATGTCAAAATCTCTTTGACAAGTCCAAGTGCACACAGATTCAAGATATGTTGCAGAAGATACGGCTGTCAGAAGATGTCAAATTCCTCAGTGCATATAAAACATGTGGTGGGTGTGGATTGGCTGAAATGATGGCCAACTATGTGAATACTTTTCATTTGTGTCATGTGTCACTCATTGATTTGTCGCAAGGATTCAACACCCTATTGACACACTTTGAATAGTTGTGTGTGGCACACTTAAGCATGTAAAAAGATCACCTGACATAGAGGGGCACAAGGAAAGGGCACATAGAGAAAATAGAGGAAGGTACAGATGAGGTGCGCATGATGCACGCAGGGAAATGAGGAAAACTGGTGAGTAGAAAAGACATGGTCAAGGCACAACTATTACAAAGTAATGGGCATGGTGCACAAGGGGCGAAGGACTTAGCTGATAGAAGTAAGTGTGGGGCACGTGGGAAGGGAGAGCTTGATTAGGAAGAGGGTGAATGCACAAGAGTTGAACACAAGGGAGGGGTGGAAGGAGGGAAAGGAAAAGGCTATGTAGGGACACTGTCACCAAGAGAATGTGTCAAGTGATCTTGGGCGTGCACAATATTTCAATAAATAACTCAGAGCCAGAATGTGTATGTGAGTTATCCAAATTATTAGGAGAGATACTTGGATAACAGTTTTGGAAAAAATTTAGGGCATCTTCCTGCTAGATGAAAGAGATCAGTAACCTGAAACATACATTGGGCATGGAGTCTATTACGTTAATCATGAAATTATTCTTGTCGTCACTTGAGAAACATTTCTTTACTTTATCCTGAATCTTACAACTACTAAGAGAATCTATGTACTCTAGAAGCAACAAAAGAGAATGTGTAGGAATCACATGAGAGGAAATAACCATGTATAAAAAAATAATGTGTGCACGATGCACTTGAAGGAATTGAAACTACTCTAATATATACAACATGATGTAGAAAAGTTAATGGAAGGGTTACAGATAGATCCCATTCACTGGGATTTGCAGTGCGCCTCCATCAAGATGAGTTAACTTGAAATAGTTATCTTCTTTATAGGAAATGATGATGTATGGGCCACTCTAAAGTGCATCAAACTTTGAATGACACCCTGGTTTAGCTCTGTCAGCATCCCATTTTAGGACCAAGTCTTCAACTTTGAAAGCTTGAGGCCTAGCCTTTCTGTCAAACCATTTCTTTGTTGCTTGCTAATGTTGTTCTAGCTTGATCATGGCAGAGTTCCTAAGTTCTTCGAGATTAACCAATTCTACCATTCTGATTTCTCGTTCATCCGCACCTTTAAATTACAACTGCTGAGCAAGCACCGATAAATTCGGTTCTAGTGTCAAAGGAAGGGTAGCCTCCTTGTCATAGACAATCTTGTAAGGTGAAGTTTCTATCACCATTTTTATTGTGATTCTATCTTCCCAAAGCATGTGTAAGACCTTTGTATGCTATTGTCTTTGGCTAATGTTCATTGTGCACTTCATGATTTTGATTAGGTTGTTGTTTGTTGATTCTGACAGACCCTTTCCCTGAGGGTAAAATTTGGAAGAAGTCTTTAGGTAAATGCCCAGACTTAGAGCTCAATTAGTGATTTTAGTGCCAAGGAAGGCTTTTGTATTATCAGAGATAATTGTTTGAGGAGCATCAAACCTTGTTGTTATACCTTCAAGAAAGTCAAGGATGACTACCTTAGTTGATTCATTGAGTGCAACAACTTTTGTCCATCTGGTGAAGTAATCTGTAGCTGTCAACACCTATTTATGTTTAGCACTTGAAGGAGGATTGATCATGCCTATCAAGTTGATACCCCATTGCGTAAAAGGCTGATCCACTTGAATTGGTCAAAGGGGAAGCACTACCAATCTTATTTCTTGCAAAGAAAGTGTATTCCTTGCATTTTGTGACCCACCTATGTGCATCTACAAATAAGGTAGGCCAAAAGATACATTCCATTATGGTCTTCATTGTTGTAGTTTTAGCAGAGAAGTGTCCACCAGAGAATCCATAGTGAAATTATGCTAACACTTTTTCAGTCTACGCTCTGTTGATACATCTTAACATCACACCATCAAGATTCCTTTTGAAGAGAAGTCCATTAATCAACACAAAATGGACATATTCTAACTTCAAATTTATTATCTTTTCTTTATTTAAACTAGGAGAGTATGCACCCTCAGAAAGGAATGTGATCATGTCCTTCATCAAGTCACTCACACTTGGGTTTGTATTCTATTCAATTTCTACATGCGGAAGGTCTTCATCTAAAAATATGAAGCTTCAGGTTCAGTTTGTGCATCCTCAGTAATTTTCTTATAGAGCACACTACCTCTTGCCATATTTGTGGCCTTGATAGTGACATTGTACTCCATGATTTTGGTCACCCATTGTGCTCTTTTTTCACTGATTTCTACTCCCATGATTAATTCTCTGACATAAGAGTGGGAGACTAACATCCTGATATGATTGGTGGTGAGCATACTCTTGAATTTCTTAAGCACGCACATGATGGAAAAGACCTACTTCTCTATGTGTTTATATTTTAGTTCATAATCCTTCAGCGGCTGGCTGAAGAAGGATACTAGTTGTTCCAGCCCTTGTCCATTTTCTTATGTTAGGACAACAACAATGTTTTCCTTGGTGCCATAGGCATAAAGGATGAAATCTTTTGAATAATCCAGATTGATGAGTATTGGTGTGCAAACAATCTCTTGCTTGATCTTGTTGAATATTTATCTTCCTTCTGCTATCCATCTGAAGGCTATGTCCTTATTAAGCATCAAGGTGATGGGCCAAACCAGTCCTGCAAGGTTAGGGATGAAAAACCTAACAAAATTGATCTTGCCAAGGAAGGACTATAGGGAATTTTGTACGTCGACAGGATAAGAGCTAGGATGGCTGAAATGCTCTAAGGATCAATTGCGATGCCATCCTTAGAAACTACATGGCCCAAAATCTTTCCTTGCGCCACCACAAAATTGCACTTCTTGGTGTTAAGAGATACCCAAAATTCTCTGCATCTCTCAAATAATTTTTCTAGGTGTGCCATACGATCCACGCTCTACTTCAAGAAGATAGTTATATCATCAAGGTAAACCAAGATGAACTCATTAATGTATCCTTTTAAGGCAGCATCCATAGAGCGCTAAAATGTGGCTCCTGCATTTGACAGGCCAAAGGGAATTTTATGATATGCATATGTTCCTCACTTGGTTGTAAATGTTGTTTTGAATTTATCCTCTTGCTTGAAAAGGATCTGGTTGAAACTTGAGTACCCATCTAGCATAGAGAATGTCTGCATGCCAGCCACACTTTGTAGAATCTGTTCCATTGAAGGAAACAAATAATGATCCTTTAGAGATGCCTTGTTCAAATATCTAAAATCAACACAAATTCTGATTGCACCATTCTTCTTGCGTAATGGTGCCAGGTTTGTGACCCAAGTAGATTACGTGATAGGAAAAATAATTTTTTCCTCAATGAGTTTGGAAAATTCCTTCCTCATGAGGGGTTCTATCTTTGGATTGATAGGTCATTGTTTCTGTCTAACAGGCTTGATGCTAGGATCAAGCTAAATGGAGTGTTGAGAAACACTTGGATCAAAACCTTTGAGCTCTTCATACTCCCATGAGAAAATATCACTGTAATTTTTACAGAGAGAGATGAAGGCATGTTTTTCTTCATGCGCACAAGTCCTTATGAGCAATAACTCTTTCCCATACATAATAGTGATGGAGGAGTCATCTTCTTACATAATGTGCATGTATCTTTATTTTCCCTTGAAATCATCAATAGGGATACACATTTTTTCTAAGTTGACCAGCCCTTTAGGCAACTTATTTTTCTTCAGCTATATCACTTGGTTACCATAGCTATCATATAAGTCATCTTGTATACCTGATGAAAATTCAGATTCATTTTGGATAAACTGGATGATCTACGTGCCACTGTAAAATACTCTCCAACTGGTGTTATTGTCTGGAATGGATGTTCTGATCACCATCTTAATGTGCTGAGTGTTTCCTTTGAAAAATCTCTTAGCAAGAGAAAATTGTGAACTGAGTACGGCCATCTGGTCAGCTTCCTTATTCATTCTGTGTGAAGCCACTTACAAATTAAGAGCATCAAAGCTCTCAAGGAGGTCCCAAAATCTATATTTATAACATTTGAGAATATTATTAATTGTATGGAACTTTTTGGTAACCTGGTGGATGATCAATTTTGTGTCCCCAAATATCTGTAGTGCCTTAATTTTCCTCTTCTTAGCAATGAGCAAGCCATGCACCAGCACTTCATACTTTGCCACATTGTTAGAACATGTAAACTATAACCTATGCATGAAGAATAATTTCTCACCCTTAGGGGAAATGAGAACCACATCTGCTCTCATGCCTTTTTTGCTTTTGGATCCATCAAAGTACAACTTCCATAGACTAAGTTGAACTTTGTCTTTCTTGAAATTGCATGGAATTATAACATCTTCTTTTAGGATGTAATAAGTACCAAGCCCACTTTCATAAGCTTCCACTTCTTCAGCATAGGGATCAAATTTGTGGTTTCCTTCCACCCATTCATCAAGCACTAGGTCTGGAACAGAGGGTGGAAGAGACTGCTCTTCCAGAAGTAAAGCCAGTTCTTCTTGGATTAAATAGTTATCATGGAGAGGAGATGGGAGATATGACTCTACATGATAGGAAAATATAGTCTCAACTTGTATGGTAAACCAGGTACCATACCTTGTTCTGAGTATCATATGAGACCTTTCAGAAGATAAGTAATCACCCACTTTGATGGTAAATTCTCTTGACAGACATAGATAAAACCAAGGAGGTAGGTCAATGATTGACACGTCTTGAGTAATAGTTAGGCTCAGGCATACATGAAGGGTTAACTAAAGATCCTTGATGACTCCTAAGATAGTGAAAATTGAGCCATCAAGCTACAAGGATCCTTTAGACAAAGGACTATATTTCAGACCTAAGACATCGACTATTTTCTTAGGCATAACAAAATTACTAGTGCCTGAGTCAACCATGTAATTATGCACCAGGTTTTTTCCTATAATCAAGGACATATAGAAGGGTGGGGTTTTAAAAAATTTAAATACTTGTTTCTCCTCTTCTTGGAAGATTTTTATAGAAGTGTGTGGATTTTGCATAGCTAGATACACCCGTGGGAGTTGCACCAGAGCTTCATGCAATAGATCTCGTTGAGATGGAATGGTCAGGGCATCCCACATTGTGACATTTATGTTTGTTTTCTTCATCTAGTCAACAATGCTAGATGGGAGGCCCCCCATCTTGTGCATTTGGGGAAAAATATCCTTTCTTGACTGTTCAGGCGCGGAAGCCTAAATTTTAGCTAAAGAAAAGGATTGACCTACCAAAGGAGGGGCGCATGCTGCTTCAGAAGGAGATTTATGCGGGGCCTCTTGCATAGGGATTTGAGTGCCTTTACTGCAAGATGCCTTATCTACTTCTTTCTTCTTTTGATAATCTTCTTATGTTTTTGGGATTGTGACTTGCACACCTGACTCAAACATTCTTTTGTTATATTTCATGTTGTCTGCAAATTGAGCGCACAGTCTGTTTGTATCTTTTACAACTTGATAGATTGCAAAAAAGTACTTCATGTCAAAGAACATCAAGTTTTTCTCTAGAGGAGCTTCTGGTCTTTCTAGGTTATCTACTTCAGGTGCACTTGTTGAAGGTTCGCAAGCTGAAGCATTCTGGGTAAGTGCAGCAAGTTGGGGGACAAAAAGGGGGTCATAAGTGGACGTCATATTGTAAATAACAACATAATATCAACTTGTAGGGATTATTAGCAATACATACACTAAAAATTAGAAAAAATTATATTAATATGAATCGTAGCATCCGGAATCTAGTTACTAAAATACTAATTTTTTAAAAAAATGGACAAGATTATCTATATTAAACACTCAAAATTTAATGACTTGGTATTTTTTTTTTAAAACGCTTATAAAATTATAGTCCGTTTGCCCACGATTTGGATGACCAAAAATTGATAAATATTTTTCTCCTTTGGTGAGAAGTTATATGTCACTATCTATCTTGGGATGGATTTTATTTTTTATTTTTTTGAGTAATATTTTATTTTTTATGATTTTTTCCGTGAAAGTGGTATGAAAACATAAAGAAAACAGAGCACTTTCTATTTTCCCAACATAACTTCATCAAAAAATATTGAAATCAAATAAATTTTTTTTTAACATGTATATAATTTCACCATGGTTGGGATGGTATAAGTTTTATCACATTCTGATAAGTGAAACAAAATTTGTAATCTTAAAACTAGACATAAACATTCACGGGAAAAAGTGTCTTAAAGACCTACTATTAGTAAAAAATTATAAAATGATATTTATCCTATTCTATTCACTTTAAAATCAATATTTATACAAAGCTAATAGTCTCCCCTACACAATGGTACCATTTTTATGACATATTTTTTACTTTTCGGCATGGTTCAAGTCAAGACCACAAAAGAAGAGTTAAATAATATATGACAGTGGAATTAGCCTGTGCGTATATCTAAAAGTGTGATACTCCCTAGATGGCTGTGAATCCACTCCCTTAATGATGGAAATAAACAAATTCCTACTATAGCTGATATGATTTAGGTATTTCATTCAAACAAAAGAAGAAAATCTAACATAAAAGGCTAGGCTATAGTCAAATATGAAGGGTAGGTAGGTATTAGGCTATCAAAATTCGTCAAGGTCAAGTTATGGGCTATTCAGGTCACTTGGTAGAAGGTAGGTTGGCTCTATTCTTAGCACAAGTGTAAAAAAAAGACCGATTAGCATCAGTATAATATAACTGATGATAGTTTAGGAGAGACTGACGATGGTCATGTGTAACTAACATCGGTACAGTCAGGTGACAGTAGTTCAATAAAAACCTAGTTTTAGAGTCTGGAGGAGGTTAGATAGAGCTAAAGAAGGGGATGTCGAGGTCTATGGGAATGTTGAGAACACTCAAAGAGGTGGAAGGGATAGGATAGGTGATATGATAAAAGGGTGGGTGAGGTTTTGAGTTTTTCAAAAAGTAAACTATGAAGGAATGGGAATATTAATGGAAGAATGATAAAAACTATAGAATAAGAATGGAAATGATAAGTGATAAAACAACTTACCAATGTTGCAGGTCATGGTTGGGTGGTGGTGATGATAGTTGGTGGAATGGAGCTTGGTGCAATAGTGATGCTTCCCAGAATGTCACGTGAGTACAATGCTTCTATATTTGTCTTGATGCTGGCTATAAATGTCTATAGGTGTGAAAAGGCTCTAGTTCTGCTTGTATGAAATTATCTTCTTGTTCCTCTGATCTTAGAATGTTCCAACCAAAAAAAAAGGTTGCTAAGGCCAATAAATGGTAACCGATGGTGGTTTCGAGTTGACCGATGTCAGTTTAGGGGTGTTCGACATCGGTTAAGGTGGGATTCCCTAGGTTTACTAAAAATGGAAGATCTTGGCAATCATTTTCACCAGATATGTCTATTCTCCTAGATCAAAGTGGAATTTACATTTTTTATGAGTGGGAATGTGGTTAGAGGGATAATATTTATTGATTTTTAGGGTTTAACTAAGTCTTAGCTCATTAAGGTAAGTGGGACCAGGTCTTAGTTAGTTATGGGAACATGTCAAGAATACATCTAGGGTGAGGTGGCTAGCTGAGGTGGAGGGGTGAGGTGGAAAATAACTTAATTAAAATAATTAAGTAATGAATATTGTGAGGATGGTTATTAATTTAATTAAAAATAATTAAATTAATGTTAATGTGGGTTATAAGAGTCATGGTTAGGTGAATATGTTTTAGTTGTTTATTTGACGGGGGACCAAGGGGAGTGCGACCCAATTTTGGTGTCTACATTTTGTCCCTTTTTATTGTGTAGCTTGTATTGGTAAGTGACTATGTCAAAAATAAGATGTGGTTGTGTTGAGTGTAAGTGAAGGTGGTATTGCCCCAAGCGTGGGTGAAGGTAACCCCCCTCAAACTAGGAACCGATGAGGTGAGAGAAGGAATCAGTGAGTGGTTTGATAAAATGAGGAGGTGGGTGGTTTGAGAAAACATGGTTAGGTGTGAAGAAGGTGATGGTTGAGGGTATGGTGATTGTAAGAGGTAGGGTGGGTGATTAGGTAGAGCATTCAGACGTACACACATGTTGTGAAATTCCATGAGATACAAGGGTTTCTCAACATAACAACTGTACGTTAGCTAGGGTTGTAAAGGTCATCCAAACCAGGGTTGTTAAAGTTCGTTATCTAGGGTAAAGGATACGGTCCAGGAACTCAATGAGGTAAGATGCAGGAATGCATAGGTGTGGTTCCAGTACATCCAAAAGGTCAAGGTTTTTTTGGATAAGAGTCATGACCATAGGAAAGGTAAGGCTATTAGGCTAAGAAAAATAGGTACCATCATTGCAAGATTGAATGAGTGAAGACATGGGAATATCCACATAATCAATGGTTAAGTAGGTAGGTGTGGGTAGGGTAGGTCGAGGTAAAAATGGGTAATGGGGTAGAGATTGAATCAAATTGTCCAAATAAGGAAATGGGCCAGGGTCAACGGTAGAGATAGTCGAAATGCACGCACACGTATAAACTATGGCACGGTACTAGATTGAAGAGCTTGCAAAATCTACATCATCTAAGGTCGATAGGTCTATCCAGAGAGGGTTGAAGTGAGTCTGGTATCCAAGGTATAGGATATGGTGCAGAAACATAACAGTGGTTAGGTGTAAGAACTTTTAGGTATGTTCCAATACACCAAAGGTCATGTTAGGATAAAAAACATGGAAATGGGCAAGGTAAGGTCAGTAGGATAAACAAATATAGGTAACTGTGTTGTAAGGTATAAAAAGCATGGAGGGTGAAATGTCACAACAAGTGGTTTAGGTCTAGGTATATAGGTCATGACATGGGAGGTCAGGTGTGGGTATGGTAGGTGGAGGTTAAAACATGGGTAATGAGTAGTGTCAATCAAAATGGACGCACACGTGGAGATCGTAACATGGTATCAGGTCAAAGAGTTTCTAAACTCTACAATGTCCAAGGGTGATCGGGTTATCCAAACAAGGGTTGTTAAGGCCCGGTATCCAGGGTAAAGGATACGATCCGGATACACAATGGGGTAAGATGTAGGAAATTGTAGGTGTGGTTTCGGTACATCCAAGAGGTCAAAAGGTCAAGGTTTGTTTGGAAAATGGTCATGACCAAATGAAAGGTATGGTTGGTAGGATAACAATGTGGTAACAACATCGTAAGGTAAAGTGAGTATGCAAGGTTGATGGTCACATCACAAGGGGTTAGGTGTGGGTAAAAATAAGGTGTGGCATAGGTATGGCCAACAGAGGGGCAGAAATATGCCCCAACTAATGGTGAGGTGGGTGATAAATGATGAGGTCATGAGGATGAGGTGGATGCTCAGGGTCTGCATGTCAGGTTATGTGAAAAAGGTTGTGGGAAAGTAGATAAGGTGTAATGGGTTGCCATGGGGCCAAAATTGGTAACCGAAACCGGTCATGTTTAACCGATGACGGTCTAGGTAAACCAACCATGGTTTGCTAGGGCATAAGACCGATGTTGGTCTAGGTACAATCGACGTCGGTCAAGTTGGGGTGTGGTTAAAAAAGGAAATTTCCACATTTTATGGAATTCATTTGTTATTTTCCAAATAGGATAACATGATAAAATGACAGAGAGAGAGAGAGAAAAATGTGGAAAGTGATTAAGTGAGACAGAGAGCTGAGTTGGCGAGCCTTTGTAGTGGGGGATTAGCAGGTGATAGGTGGGTCCACGAGATCTATTTGATCGATTTGGTTGGTTGGAGGTGAGGAGGTCAGTTGGTGATGGAAGAGGTAGGAGAGGGATTGGGTGGACCACCGGTGTAGTGGCCCGATGTGCCACCATGGAGATGGAAGCATGATGAGGTAAGAGTCATCCCATGCCGTGTTTGGTGAGGTAGATTGGTGTATAAAGGTCGGGTGAGAAAAAAATGGGTTTTGGGGGGAAAAGGGAATTTGAATTTGGGGAAAAAAATTGGGTGAAATAGGAATGGGGAAGGGTATATTTAGGTGAATGATGGGTGGGGATGAATTCAGGGGGGATTTGGGTAGCGAAAGATAGGTCAGGAGGGAAAAATGTAGAATTGTGGAGGAAATGGGGTAGGGTGTCATGGATTTGGATGCCATGACAAAGACCAACATCAGTCAATGGTTGGCCAATGTCAGTGGGAGTCAACTGGCATTGGTCACTGATGAGGTGACTGATGTCAGTTGTGGGAGACCGCGGTCGGTCGAGGATAACCGGTGTCGGTCATCATTTGGAGAAAAATGGGCCAAAAATGAGATAGGGTGGGTGGGTGAGGTAGGTAATGGTAGAAGAAGATGTTGTTGATGGGAAAAAAGAAGCTTGGGTAAGAGGTTTAAATAGGTATGGTTGAGGGGTGTGAAATTGAGGTGGGGGAAAGGTACGTGGTTAGGGTTGGGGTAGGTAGACAGGTCATGTGATAAGAGGGTAATTTATGAAGGAAAATAGGTAGGGTAATAGGTATAGGTGGGGTATCAAGAGTGATTGTGGGTATGGTTTTAATAATGTGATGGTTTTTTGGATGCAGGTGAGAGATCAACTATGGATGTGAGATAAGGTATCGCCCCTACTTGTGGAGGTGAGAGGGAGCATGATAGTCAATGATTAGTGCCATGTTATACAAGTCAGCCTGATTAGGGTCAAGCACTACCGACACATAGTCTTTAGGAGCTAAGTTTGATGGTCATCCTCATCAACAGATGGGACTCAGTGACCAATACATTCCATCTCCTGAAGAGTGAGATCACAGTCACCCTAGAGGATGTGTACAGGATCTTGCGGTTACTGATATTGGGGACGCAGGTGTATTCAATCTCCTGAGAGGCATCTGAGGAGTTGATGTTAACCGTGTTCGGTGAGGGGCTGACAGATATGAGGTTCCATAGCACTAGAATGAGCTATGAAGATATGTACCGGGTCTATACAGAGGAGATGAGGCTAGTGGTGTTACTGATGGAGACAATATCCTATTTTGCACTTCCCGACGTAGAGGGTGGGAGATTCCCATGATCATTGATGGGGGTTCTAACAATATGGTGGAGGACAAGACCCATTTTTCATGGGCGACCACATTCCTAGTACAGTTATACAGAGAGCTATGGGCTTATGGGTGGCTATGAAGGTTCAGCCTATGTTGCACATTCTTACTACACTGTTGGGCGTACAAGCACATTGTGTGTGTGTGTTCAATTTGTATGCCCCGATTGGATGCATTTGAGCTGGGTTTTGTTTGGGTGGGCTTCAGGTGATGGGTGCCTATGATTGGGGAGTATTGAGTTACTAGAGCTACACACGATGTAGCCTATTACAGGAGTTTTCTAGAGGGGTTTGTCTAGTGTGGACATCATTTGGAGGCCATATGTGGGTTTCCCATCATATGGGCAGATGACCGAGGAGCTACAAGAGCTACAACTGCTTCGATGGATAGAGGGGCTGATGTGCAGAAGAGCATGAGATGATACCCATAGACAGGGTCAGACAGTAGTTCAGGCTGCCTCAGGATATACCCCCACCATTCCCATAGTATAGGAGGGATGACATGGAGAGGCCTCTACCTCTACCACAATCGACAGTGCCAACATGGTCAGGAGGAGCAGGTGGTAGATCGGTAGATTGATGATGCCAGGGTTACTGATAGATACAGATAGTGGTGGGATACACATTTATGAGTAGTACTGCTAAAGCTGAGGCAGGGATTTAGCAGCCAGATTTAGCCACCATCACTGTTCAGAGGGACACCCTACAGGGGCATGTGGCTACCCTGGTGACACAGTTGGGGATAGTGTAGGGATAACTGACAGGGTCAGAGGCACAGATTGCCACTTTACAGGCACAAGTGGCCACTCTTCAGGCCTAGGTAGCACATGGACAGGCACCCACATAGGGTGGAGGTGGGGATGGGGTATAGGTGGCTTTCCTACAGGTAGGTTACAGGTTTGCAGGGCTAGTTGGCCACTACATAGGTGCAGGTTGTGTTCCTCTAGGCCCAGATATAGGAACAGGGTAAGAGGCCGATGACACCGTTATAGGCACAGGGGATGGGTACCACTTTACAGGTAGGGGTAGGACAGGGTCCCATAGGATAGGTACAGAGTTAGAGGCTAGTGGCACCACCACAAATAGTACCTGTAGCTAGGTTAAGGGATGCCCTAGGTGAGGTGAGGTATTATCAGGATCAGTTGATGGCCATAGGGATAGATTTCCTATCCTATGGAGAGTATAGAGCACAACAGGCCTTGAGTGAGAGGACCAGGTTGCACACCCATAATGTGGAGAGAAAAGGGGGCCATCGAGCCCCGAGACAGGGTCAGGGTGAGGCCACCAATTCACGGAGGCTAGCCCTAGGTGAAGTACAAATAGATATCTGACCAAGACCCATGGTGGGTGGTGAGATGTTAGCTAGACATCATATGGGGGCAAAGGAGGAGGATGAGATAGGTGAGATAGATATGGAGGATATCTAGTGGGGGGATTCCTGATAGCCATATGTACCTCCATTTTGGTGTAGTTGTGTATTTTTTATATATATCGGCCTACACGTCGAAGAGAGTGAGGATGTATATGAGAGTTTTTTTTATCATATACCGGCCTGCGTGTCGAAGATGGTGAGGCTTTATATGAGAGTTTTTTTATTTTTGATCATATACCGGCTTGCGTGCCAAAGATGGTGAGGCTGTATATGAGAGTTTTTGAGATATTGTGATTATTATTTGGCATCAGTGTATATTGTATGGATACACATATTTTTATGATGAGATGGATGGTTTGCTGATGATGTACTTGTGTTCGTAAATTTTGGTTGTTATGCATAGATGGATGGAAAATAGGTGTGGTAGGCATGGTTGATTCAAGTCATAGGCATATTAGAGTCAGGTCATATGCATGATGGAGTCAGGTTATAGGCATAGTGGAGTCATGTTAGGATTAGGCATGATGAAGCCATGTTAGGATTAGGCATGATGGAGTCAAGTCATAGGCATGGTTGTGTCAGGTTATAGGCATGGTTGAGTCAAGTTAGTTTAGGTATGGTTGAGTCAGGTTATAGGCATGGTTGAGTCAAGTGGTAGGCATGATGGATTCAAGTTGGTTTAGGTATGAGGTATTGTCCAAGTTGTAGGTAACATGGGGGAAAAATGGTGATGTATATACAGGTTATGATTGTAATTTCCAAATATGTGCTATAGTGGAAATGTGAAAATGATAAATGAATGATTTGATGATGTAATAAGGATGTGTATTAATTGATGCTTATTTGGTTTAATTTCCAGTTATTGATATAAAATGGGAACTAACTAGGGTAGAATGTGAATAGGAAAGTGAAAGGGGGGATTGGTTAGGGTAAAGAGTGGCCGAGCTAACCTCCAAGGGCCCCATGCCCTCGAAGTGTTGCCTACATAGTCCTGATGAAAAGGGACCTTAGGCCGATGTAGTTCTCCCATAAGCTAGGGAAGATTATGATGAAGTAGAGGAATGGGTTGATAGGTGTTAGGCATGGTTGAATGTAGGTCATAGGCATGGTTGAGTGTAGCACATAGGCATGATTGAGTTAGGTCATATGCATAGTTGAGTGGTTTTTAAATATAGGTGTCGATGATCTGGTCCTATATAGGATATAATAAGTAATGAGGAAGGTGAATGGTAAGAGGTGGTAAAAGAGCCACTTAATTGATAAGAACCCTAATGAGTCTACGATACCCAAGATGGGCTTATGAATGTAAGACCCTAAAGGAATTGCATAATGGACTATGCTAAAGGTGAATAAAGTCACATAATCACAAAATGTCACATGTTGCGGCAAGTCCCTTGAGTAAAGAGGAAATTAGGCTAAAAAGGCAAGGAGGTGAGAATGGGTGGTTTAGCGTAACTTAGTGTATGACAACATGTGTTTTTCAGAACAAGAAACCCAAGATAAAAAATAGGCAAGTCCATGATGAAAATTTCATCTTTTTCTTCATTTGTTTATTTTTTAATAGACTGATTGATGCAAGAAGTCTATATGGGATGAGTATATTATCTCCTTGAGGTCTTCGTGAAGCTGATCGATGCGGGAAGCTTTGGGATATTTTTATTGGATTTGTGAAATGACTTGATATAGTTGTCCTTCAAGGGAGTAGTCTATTTATAGCAGTGGAATTAGAGTGAAGAGATGTCCCTTTTGAGGGAGTCATCTTTTTCTGGAATTTTGACCCAAGGAGTTGCATCCCTTTTTGTTTTTGGACGTTTAAGTAAGGACAAGACTATAGAGGAATATTAGGTTCTTGTTTAGAAGACAAGACTACAACACACACAGATTAATTATGAAAGAGGTGGTTCGAGTGATGAACGACCATGGGATTCCATCTTGAAGAAGATGAAAAGTATCCATGAGAATCATGCTATGAGTAGAGCCATGGTACTCATATTGAAGATAAGGCTGAAAGGTGATGGGTAATCACATGATTCTTGTTGAGTCGTGGATCCTCAAAACAGGTGATATGGAAGGTGAAAAATGCTCAAGGGATGAGGGATCAACTGATAAAAAGTGGTATAGAACTTGACGTCAACAATAAAATGGTCGAAGATGCAAGGCATTAAGGGCCTCAGGTTCAGGTTTACCTTCGAGTGAAGACAAATGATAAGCACTTGATCCATAGGCATGGGTAACGATATAGGGTTCGAGCCAATTAGGAGTAAATTTACCCCATTTAATTTTTTTCCCTTTGGTTACATGTTGATATTCCTTCATGTTGAGGTCATCGACTTGAAAGGTCCATTCGTGAACATGTTTTTCATTGTCACGTTTGATACATTTTTCATAGATTTTTAGATGGTCAAGAGAATTGAGACAACTTTCATCTAATAAATCAAGTTGTGTCAAATGATCTTAGTGAAATTCATCGTCATTGAGCATGTCTTGTAGTGAGATGCAGAGAGATGGAATCTGGACTTTGAGAGGTAAGACACCCTCGGTACCGTAGACTAGAGAAAACGTGTGGCAGTAGTTGAAGTGCAAATACTAGTGTGGTAGGCCCACAAGGTGAAAGAAATGTGCGTATGCCAATCCTTCCCAGTATCATTGACTACCTTCATAAGAATTTTGTTCAAGGTTTTATTGGTCGATTCATCTTGGCCATTGGTTTATAGGTAATAAGGTGATGAGAAACTAAGTTGGATGCCAAAAGCATTACATAGTTTGCGTAGGGTTTTGTTTTTGAATTGCTTTCCATTATCAGTGATGAGGCGGTGAGGAAAACCAAAGTGACAAATGATGTGATGGTTGATGAATTCACATATTTTCTCAGCTTTTGTAGAAATGAGGGGGATGGCATCTACCCATTTAGTATAATATTCAGTAGCGGTTATGATCCATTGGTGGCATTGTGAATGAATGGGGGTTGATCTCACCGACAAGATCCAAACCCCATTGAGAGAAAGGCCAAAGGTCTCATGCGACCTGTAAGGCATGACTAGGTGTATGATGGAGATTAGCATGTTGCTGGAATTTCACGCAGCATTTGACATATTCACAATAGTTTTGGTTTAGGGTTGGAAAATAATAGCATAGGTGAAGAATGTGTTTTGTGATATCTAAACCACTAAAGTGACCTCCACAAATTACATCGTGGACTTCCTTAATGGTGTAGGGAATTTCAGAACTTGTAAGGCATTGTAAGAGAATTCTATCAAAGCTACACTTGTAAAGAAGACCACCCATGATGACATAACATGAGACATTTTTAAGAGAGGCGCATTGTCCATTACAAGTGAGATCGGAATGTAGAATGGAAAGGGAAAGATAGTCTGCATATTGCTTATACCAAAGGTCACGTGGGTCAGGGGCAATAGTTCCGACAAAGTAGACCTCATGAGGTAAATAAGAGGGTGATTATAGCCTTTGTATTGTGACAAATATTTTAGAGTCAGTGGGTGAAGTAGGTATCTGAGAAGCCAAGAAGGCCATGGTATCTGCAAATTTATTGGTAGATTGTGGGGTGGTTTGAAGTTCGTAACGATCAAAGGTGGTCAAAAGTATATCTATGTGATGTTTATACTTTTTAAGTATCTCATTACGAAAATGGTATATACCATTGACTTGGTTTACAACCAGTTGAGAATCACCAAAGATATTAATGGACTTAACATCTAAGGCATAAGCACCCTAGAGACCCAATACAAGTGCTTTGTATTTAGCAATATTGTTTATACAATCAAAATCAAGTTTGAAAGACAAAGGCATAGGTTCACCATCAAGAGGAATGAGGATAACACCAGCCCCACCCCCACACTGACACTTGGAGCCATCGAAGAAGAGTGTCATTTGGTAAGTGGGTTTGTCTAGGGAGAGGGAATCTATAGACTCATCTGGGAAATCAAAGTTAGAGGGTTAATTTCTAGATATAGGTGTGTCAGGAAATTGGTCAGCGATATCCTTGCCCTTGATGGACTTTTGATGAATAAATTGAAGGTTGAGATTAGCAAGAATCATAAGCCAAAGTGTGGCACATTGATGTTGATAGGGTTTTGTGTACATATAGTGTAATGGGTCAGTATTAGTAATGACGAAGGGTTTTTGGTTGAGTAGGTAATGGAAGAGTTTGGTGGAGACAAAAACTAAGGCTAAGTAGAGATTTTTCAGCATGGGTATATCTAGTAACATAGTCCATAAGGGTACGACTTATGTAATAAACCGCTTGCTCTCGGTGTTGGTCATCATGATGAGAAAGCATGACACCTAAAGAATGGTCAGTGGCGGAAATATATAGGTAAAAGGGCTGGTCATCCTTAGGAGGAATGAGCATTGGTGGTTGAAGGAGGTATTGTTTTAAGGCTTCAAAGGCTTTATGACATTCATCATCCCATTTGAATGACACGTATTTCTTGAGAAGATGATGGAATGGTTGACAATGGTCGAAAAGCTATGAGATAAAACACTGAATAGATTGCAACTTACCTTGTAGGCTTCGAAGTTGACAAAGATTAGTGGGTGGAGGAATTTCCAGAATATCCTTGACTTTAGCAAGATCAACTTCTATGCCATGTAAAGAAATGATGAAACCCAGGATTTTTCTAGAAAGTACCACAAAGACGCACTTCTTAGGTTGAAGACACATAAAATACTTGATGAGACGGTCAAATATGACTTTAAGGATAGCTAGGTGTTCAGTTCGATGTTTAGATTTGGCAAGAAGATCATCTAACTAATCTTCTAATATCGATGCATGATGTTGTGGAAGATGTAATTCATGGCTTGCTAATATGTAGAACAAACCTTTTTTAGGACAAAAGGCATGACTTGATATAAGAAAGTCCCCCAAGGGGTGATGAAGGTAGTTTTGTGCTAATCTTATGGAGCTAGTAATATTTTATCGTAGCCCAAGAAACCATCCATGAGTGATACCATTTCATGGACATCAGTGAGATCAACTAGTTGGTCAATGCCTGGTAGGGGGAAATTGTCTTTGGGACAAGCTAGGTTGAGGTCACAGAATTCCATGTAAATGCGGAGTCCCCCTATCACCTTTGTGACATGAACGATGTTAGAAATCCATTGGGGATAGTCAATGGGTAAGATAAAGGAAACTGAGAGAAGGCGTTGAATCTCTTCTTTGACTAGAAGAGCAATGCGAGGATGCATTTTCCACAGCTTTTGTTTGATGGGTTTGGCATCAGGAATGGTTACGATATTATGGAACAAAATTTTTGGGTCAATACTGGGCATATCGGCATAAGAAAAGGGAAACACATTGTTATGGTCTTGAAGGAAAGAGATGAATGCTTCTTATTTAGTAGCGTATAAGGATTGGCTGATCTTTATAATGCGTGGGTAATCCAGAGTGTTAATGTTGATTTCGATGGTCAATTCATTCAACATGGTTTGTGTCTCAGAAGGTAACAACCAATGAATATAAGAATCTTTCGCACCAAGGTAAGTGAGGATGGATTCATCATCCTGACATTAATCAACATTAATAGAAGATGTATCATCATTGATCATGTTAGGATACAGGAATGGGAGAGAAGAGGGAGCCTCACCTTCGCGTTGATAGGTCAGAGGTCCCAGAGAAATGGTGTTTAAAAAAAAAGGTTAGGAGGAATAGATTTAGGATCTATGGACTCCATGGGTGAAGATGGTAATGTGATTAAATGAGGTGTGGAAGGTTTTCCATCCTAAATGAGATAGACATGAACCTTCTTGGAAGGTGGTGCATCAAAACCAATGCCACTACAATCATTGTGTTTACGAGACAGTATGGTGGCCCTGTTCATAAAATCTGAAGATAAATCCTTTCCATGTGCATTGGTGGAGGAAAGTGTGAGTGAAGCGGTGGTTAGTGAGGGAGTGTAGGTCAGATGAAAATGGTTGGGTTTGCGATGGAGGTTCGGGTTTATAGGTGGTAATATCAAGTGCCCCATATGTTAGATTGGTGCAAAGGTCAGGAGGGCCATAAGGAAAAATGTCATCGATGGAGATGTCATAACTAAGGTGTTGACATAGGTTCCCATACTCTTGCAGGGTAAGGAAGGTGTTAATATTATATAGGCGGTATTCCCTAGAGTGCAGCATTGAAAAACACCTTCTAAGGGATCAGTAGTCTATATGTGGGTAGCGGGGATAGACGACTCACTAGATGAGGGGGATATTGGTGAGTCAATGGTAGAGGTTGTAGTAGCAGTATGGATAGCAAGGTTAGATGTAGAAGAGGTAGTGGTATTATTTGTGGATGGGCTTGTAAGTAAAGGTGAAGTTTGGATAGTGGTAGATTCCTTGAGTGGTACAAGCACATCATTGGGTTCGTATAGCATGTTACAGGTCTTGAAAGGTAATGGGTTGGTAAGGATGGTGTAATTATGTCCTTCATGTTCAATTTTGAGGCAATGATGTAAAGTTGAAGGGACACAATCCATGGCACGGGTTCAAGGTCAACCAAATAACAAACTATACTGGAACTCTCTTTCTAGGACATAGAAAATTTTTAGGATAGTGCGGGGACCCACGTGGAAATGGAGAAAGATGGTACCCATGGTAGAGTTCATGGTGTCATTGAAGGAGGACAGTATAACTAGGTTACCATGCATGAAATTGGCAGGTATTCACATTTGGTCATATGCATGGGAGGATATTATGTTAATACTAGCACCACCATCGATCATAACGCATCCTATGCATATATTATCAATAAATACGGAGATGAAAATAGCAGGGTTGAGGTCTTCAAATTGAAAGGGAGTGATCTCTTCATCTAAAAAGCTGAGGGCAGCTACTTGGTCAGTAGGTGGAGGCATAGAGGAAGGTGATGACCTAGTGAGAGAGGCTATGTGGTGAGGGGTAATGATGGAGGATACAGGCATGGGTTCATTTGGTAAAACTTCAATAGATTAAAGGACCTCCATGAGAGCTTGATGATGTGGCTCAGAGGTTTAGATGAGGTCATATAAATAAATTTTGAGGGGTGATTGGTGTAGTTGTTTTGGCATTGTGCGATGTATAACCCCATAAGAAATAGGATATGTAGGACCTCAAATGGTGAATTTGGGTATGGGTGTGGATGGTATGTTGGGTACATGGTTGCTTGATGGGCCAGTTGTCTTTTCCTTGCCTTTATCTTTCTGGGGACGAGTGGCAATGTTGATCATGTTGATCTCGAATCTCGGGGGTGGATCAAAAATTTGCATGGATGGAGATATTGGTCACTGAGTAGGTAATGGAAGAATACTTAAGGAAATTGGTGGAGGCAAAATGGGGTCCTCATCAAGAAGATCATTGTCATCAAAATTTTCTTCGGGAGGACATAATTAGAAAAGGGTGGTTTTTAAAGCCTTACAGTTCTCTACATCATTTCCTAGCATACAATGGTAGGTGAAAATTTTAGTTTTTTCAAACCCTTTTGGTTTGGGTTTGAGTGGGTTATAAGGTCTAAGAGGTGGTAATGTGATGAAAAAAGTTTCAAGGAGATTGGTTAAGATTTTGGCATAGAACCCTGCTAGTGGATCACAATGAGAGGTGAATGTGGGTTTGGGTATAGGTATGGATGATTGTGGAGGAAGAGGCTTTATAGGAGGGGGAATGGGTTAGTCCACTACTTTGGTGTGTGGAGTGGTCTTCAGTCTTGGTTGCATCTGCTTGGGTACGAGCATGGTAGAATAGCTAGTGATGGAAGGTTTGGTTGGTTTAACTACCTTATTAGAGGGTAGCAGATTTTTAGCTTTAGGTTGCACCTTCTTGAGAAAAGGTGACATGGGTGTACAAGATGTAGAGGGAAAAATAGAGTGTGGAAGAGGACAGGTTACCCACAGGGGTAACCGAGTTGTTGTGGAGGTGGTTGGTATAGGTTGGGTAGAAGGTGTGAGTGGAAGAGAAGAAAGTGTCATGGGTAGTGAAGAAGTTATGGAAGGTAGTGGTGGTATGGGTGGTAAGAAAGTTATGGGTGACAATGAGGTTTTGTGGATATCTTGGGTATATTAGAGGTTCATGATGAGGAGGTGGGATGTTGCAGTCTTGGTTTTCTGATGGAAGATGATTGCTTGGCCAAGGTTGAGGGGTGAGGTCCTAGGATGGATAGAAGACACAAAGGTGGTAACAGTGTGGTAGGTGAGGTTGGTGTATGAGTCCTAGGAGGTTGGGTATTCTTTTTAGGGTCTAGACTAAGTTTAGTGTTGGTTTGTGAAGATGTGGATAAGTCTAATTTGATGGGTGGGTGAGTAAGGTTCGATGTTGCAATGACCCCTAAGATGGTGACGGGTTTAACTAAGGGAGATGATATAGGCATGGGTAGGTGTTTGGGTGTAGTTGTATGTTGGGTTGTGGGTAGTGGTGTGTGTTGGGATATGGTTGGTGACATGGAAGGTGTTGTAATAGTCATGGTTGTGTTTGATTTTGTAACTCGAAACAATTTTGGATAAATAGTGGAGGTGTCAGTGACTGATAGTTGCATTTGGGTTGAAATAGGAAGTAGAAGACGTCCCCAAAGTAAGAATCTATCAACATAGTCCAGAAAATTGAATAAACATGAAAATGGTACTATTGTAAGCAAGGCTAGTGTGGATCGAGTAGCAATCCCCATAAAATGTTTTTGAGACACAGGGAAATGGCTAGCCTTAGATTTTGTGGGTAAGAGAGCCGAAAGAAGATCAGTGGGATCTTGAAGGTCTGATGGAGAATGGTCATCTAAATACAATGGTATTTCTATAGGATCCTCCCTGGGTAAAGGAGAGGATGGACTAGGTGATGTGGAATCTCCTTGTCATGGTGTAGGTTGTGGACATGTATCTCCTATAAGTAGGAGAGGTGCAACTGACAACTGCACAGAAATTTGAGGGGTCAAAGGTGGTGTGCTACTTATAGGCTCTTCCACGGGTAAAGGAGAAAATAAAAGGGGTTCATCTATGGGTGGAAGAGTAGATGAAATAGGTTCTAGTGTAGGTATGGGAGCTCGAGCTAATATTTCGTCTATAGAACGAACATGAGGAAATTAGGAAGCAATTGGTATGTCGTTGAAAATAACATGGACCTCGAGGACATTGCTATCATTGGTTGAAGTGTTACCAAGTTGGTTAGAAGATGGGGAATGATTAGGGAATGGCTTCTTGAAGATATGTAGGTTTTGGTTACCAGGTACATTTGGGTTATCCAAGACTAGATCTCTATTGTCTAACATTTCTTGGATGATATTCTTGAAGGTGATGTAGTTATTATCGCTATGACCTTTGACACCATGATAATTACAAAAGTCATGTTATTTATACCACATGGGCATGGGGTTCTCAGGGTCAAAACAAGTGTGTGGTTTTATAGGAGGAAGGGTAATGGCCGCAACCTTAATAAGCTTTTCCAAAACAAAAGAAAATGGTTCTCCTATTGAAGTGTACTTTCGTTGTTCTTGTCTAAACTGGAAAGCTTGGATGGGAGAGAGATTAGAATAAGGTTTGGTAGGGATTGATGGGTGAGGGGGGAAAATTTTGAGAAATTTAGTGTTGGAAGATCCTTTGGGTTTTGAATAGTTGTTTTGGGGTTTCTAAGATGAAGAAGCATCATGTGATTTGAACTTGATGTTCTTGTTACGGAGCTAAATTTTCTTCTCTTCGATAGCACAAATTTCCAATTTCCGTGCCATGGTGAATGCCTCATCAAAAGTCTAGAAGGTTTGTACCCATAGGGTTGGTGAGATGTGTCTAGTGCAAGCCCAAGTAAACAACTCTATGAGTTCAGTTTGAGTTAATTGAAATGTGAGCTGGTTAATTAGGCTACATCAACAAGTGATAAACTCATCGTCGTACTATCACATGGAATAAAGATCATTCATGGTGACTTTATTAACAATGATGATTAAGAAGTGGTCTAATAAGGCTTGGGCTACTTGATTAAATGAGTAGATGGAATGTCTAGGTAGTCCACTGTACCAGTCCAATGTAGGTCCTTTTAGGGACACCGGGAAGGTTCGTAGGATTAAAGCGTCATCATGGGCGATCTAGTAACACCCATGTTTAAAAGACCAAAAATGTTGTTGCGGGTCTTCTTTACTATTGAAATGGTTGAATTTTAGCATTTCCCAATGTACATGGTATGGGAGAATAGGGATGGATGGATGAATGGGCTCATTACAGATTTTATCATAGGTGAGAGAATTGCGTGAGCTAGAAACTGATTCTTCTAGTGTCTGCATCCTTTCCATAATCAATTTGATGAGGTCATTGGTAGGTTGTGATGGAAGGGCACCTCCTGTGGCATAAGGGGGCTGGTGTTGAACATGTGATATGGGTGGCATTCCAGTGTATGGTGATTCCAAATAAGGAGATTGAGAATAGGGGACTGACATAGAGGGCATATATCTAGAATGGGTGACAGAGGAGATAGGGGGTTGTTGATAGTATGTGTATGTAGGTGGGAAGGTCATAGTGACTTTAGTTGTGATTGGGGGAAGAGATTATGGGATGGAGAGGACAAGATTCTAGAATGGAGTAGGAATCACCAACACCATGGGTACTTGTGTTATAATTGGTATCTATGAGACAATGGGTGAAAATGGGGTTATGGTTTGGATGGTCAATGATGGGAAAACAAATACTATGGGTGTGAATGATACTGTAGATGCAATAGTCATAGCGAGTATGGGGCCTATTAGTGAAACCACTGAGGGTAAATTAGGTGTATGTAATGCCGCATTAGTAGGGGTTTTTTCACCATTTTCTTTATGTTATTGAGATGAAACAAATAGGAATTATGGGTTGAGGAGGAATAATTTTTTAAGCTGTTTAGTTGATGGTTTTTGTGCACATTCTAACTTCTCAATCCAATGTTGACTGTGAGAGCTTCCTTTTGGCTAGGAGGAACTACCTGAAAGAGAAGATAAGACCGCAAAAGAAGAGTTAAATAATATATGACAGTGGACTGCCTAGCGTGTGCTATACCTAGGAAGTGTGATATTCCCTTGGATATCAATCCACTATTTAAAACAAATTAATGCGAGAAATAAACAAAGTCCTACTGTATTTGATATGATGTAGGTATTTAATTCAAGCATAATAATAAAATCTAACATAACAGGTTAGGCTATAATCAGATCTGAAGGGTAGGTAGATGTCATGGTATTGGAACTGATCAAGGTCAAGTTCTGGGTTATTTGGGTCACTTGGTAGAAGGTAGGCTGGCTTTGTTATTTGCACAGGTGTAAAACATAGAGAGAAATGTTATTCGGGTGAAACTGATGACAGTTTAGCAGGGACCGGCGATGGTTATGGGTAACCAACATCAGTAGGGTTGAGGTGTAAGGAATTCAATGAGATCTAATTGTGGGGATTGAATTGAAGCTAAATAGAGATGGAAGAGTGAATAGGAAGGTTTGTAAAGGTCTTAGGTATACTAAAAGGTGTACAATAGGAAAGAATGAGTGATTTGATGGTGTGGTTAGATGGAATGGCTGAGTCTACAAGCAGGTAGGAGGTGGGAAACGAACATGCAAAGTATAAACTATTAGCAAAAATAACAAAGGCTATTATACTGAAATAGACTATGTTGATAAAAGGTACACTTATTGTGATGTAGGTTTGATGGCTAAATGGTGATAATATTTGATCATAAGAATGGTGTTTTGTACCATGGTAGTGCTTCTTGGAATGCTTCTTTGAGTGCAATACCTCTGGATCTATCCTAGTGCTGGTTATGAATGTTTGGGTGCGTGAAAAAGACTCTGGTTCAACTTTCATGCAGTTCTCTTCTCGTCCCCCTAATCTCAGAATGTGCCAACACAAAAATAAGATTGTTAAGGGCAATAAATGGTAACTAACAGCGGCTCCAGGTTGACCAGCATCAGTTAAGGTGGGATTCCCTACGTTTACTAAAAATGGCAGATCTTGGCAATCATTTTTGCTAGATCTGTCTATTATCCTAGATCAAAGTGGAAGTTTCCTTTTTTATGAGCGAGAATGTGGTTAGAGGGATAATGGACATTGATATTTAGGGTTGAACTAAGTCTTAGCTCATTAAGGTAAGTGGGACCAAGTCTTAGTTAGTTATGGAAACATGTCATGAATAGGTCTAGGGTGAGGTGGCTAGGTGAGGTGGAGGGGTGAGGTGGAAAATAACTTAATTAAAATTATTAAGTAATGAACATTGTGAGGATGGTTATTAAATTATTTTTAAATAATTAAATTAATGTTAATGTGGGGTATAAGGGTCATGGTTAGGTGAATATGTTTGAGTTGGTTATTTGACGGGGGATCAGGGAGAGTGTGACCCAATTTTTGTGTCTGCAATTGGCACAATGATATTTTCTATGAGGTATGTTGCATGGGAAGCACCATTTTGATTCTTGTTCCAAATTGTTCTGAATTGGAACAAGTGCCCAACTTTCACTGGGTGCTGGAAGAGAAGGCACAAGAGGAACAACTTATAAGGGCAAATGTGCATTAGGCTTCCATCTATCATTCTGCTAGTTATGTGCATATCTTTGATTTCCATATTGATTCCACCAACGCTGATTTCTTTGAGCATGTGTGTGATTGGAATTTCCTCTATAGGCTTTTGTTTGTTTCTTTTCTAATGATATGACCTTGTTTGATAAATTTCTAATCAAGGCCTTGAATTCTTCATCTTCCTTTTACTACGATGGAGAATAGGATGTTGAGGCAACTAGTTGCATGCTTTTCTGAGGAATAGGAATAGGGGCCACAGAGGGCTAGGGTGCTTGTGAAATTTATGGGAACAAGGACATAGGTGGTCTAGTTACCAAATTTCCCTCATGAATAAGACTATTTTCTTCCCATACTGCAATACTATAAGCAGCTGGTAACTTCCTACCTCCCATAGATTGGATCATAAATGAAATTTCATTGTTGAGTGCCTTTAGATAATACAGAAAAAAATGTTGGGCTATAGGTCTTACCATAAGAGGGATTCTGTCCCAAGTTTCCTGAAATATGATGTTGAAATTATTCATCTACTCATTGGGTGCCCTCCTTGTTGTCATCAATTGCTCCACCAAAGATAGGTGATCTAACTTATCTTCAAAGTAATTGTAAAGAATTTTTCCTAGGACATCCCAGGTGGTGATAGATCCATGTCTTAAGCCTCACTACCATTAAAGATATTTACCTTTGAAAGAGGTTGCAAGAAACGTGATAGCTACATCATCATGTGTGATCAGATAGAGTGAACACACATTGGCTATATCCTGGATATGCTCTTTAGGGGTGACTTGATTCTCACCAGTAAAGTAAGGAATACTCTTGGTCACACCATTTGACATATCATGTTTTACAGACAGGAGCAAGGGACTCCCTCAATAAAATTTTGCAAAGTTTCTTAATGGAGGAGGTTGTTGATGCACCATTGTAGGGTGTGTAGGTTGTTTGTTTTGAGGAGGAGTTGAGTGGGAATGACAAGCTCGAGATATATATACACATGTAGGTTTCTAGAATGAAATCTTCTTAGGGATAGATGAATGAACTCAAAATAATCTTCATTTGCTTCACTTCTTCTTGTGTGCACTCTTCTCATGAAAGGTTCTTAGGACTACTGAAATAGAGATCTTAAAATGTAGGGAGTCGCTAATGTGTTGAAATGAGCCTCCAAAGGCTGAAACAATAAGTCCACACACCTAAACTTAGAGATGTGAAATTTGATCTTTCAATACTGGTCCCACCGAGCATGCCAATAACTTTTGGTTTCTCAAACATGAGCCCATGTCTCAGATCTTGGAAGGGCCAAGATATTTGAGACCACAATGGAACCTTCCCCAAGTTTTGGGATCTATCGAGCTTGGGATGAATCTTCAGAGAAGGCCGATTCCTCTATCTATTTCTACTACTACTGTTACTGGTAGTGTTAGAAGGGAAAACTAATCTAATGATGCCAAGGGACCAGGGATAGAAGGATAACATAAAAGGAAACCACACTAAAAGGTGATAGCACAAGAAAAGAGGAAAGAACACTATCTATTCTGAGTGAGAACAAAGGGAAGTGCATGAAAGGAGGCTAGGCATGAGTAGCATAATGAAACACATACTCACCAGGTCGTTCTCAAGGAACATAAATAAATATGGAATTGTAAGGGACCTGAAATAACACAACCAGCATACAACGCAAAAGAAAAGGAAAGAAGAAGGAATGCAAACATGTTAGGATAGAGAATAGTCACAAAATGATGCTTATATTAATTCCATAAATGCATAGATCTGTTACAATAATGAAGGAGGCTAATATCAACATGTAAAATTCAAACATAGAGGTTTGAAACTCAAAATACATAAAATATGAAGTCCTTAGAAAAATGCCTAAGGATCCAGAGTGTCCAACATAACAAATGATCCTTGCTCTTACATTTATAGATGAACCCATGGAGGAAGAAGGGAGAAGGAGGGAACATCTGAATTTGAAAAACAACCACCAATAAGAAGCATTTAATGCCTGTAAATCCACCTGGAGATCTATGAATTATGCTTCCCCATGCCTATTCGACATGTTGAAGAAGAAGGAGGGTAGATTATACCAAATCAGGTGGTTCAAGAAATTGCATCTACTCATCAATGTTCAGAAAGATGTTTTCCCATTTCTCACCTACAAGATCCACCAAAATTTGAATTTGAATTTTTGGCACTATAGCTTATGTTAGAATCTCTTTGACAAGTCTAGGCATGCACCGATCCAAGATCTGTAGCAGAAGATACGGCTATTAGAATATGTCAAAGTCATTGGTGCATGTAAAACATGTTGTGCATGTGGATTTCTTGAAATGATGGCCAACTATGTGAATACTTGTCATTTCTACCATGTGTCACACACTAATTTATTACAAGGATTCGGTGCCCTGTTGGAACACTTTTTCTGGTTTTGTGTGACACACTTAAGCATGTCAAAAGATGACCTGACATAGAGGGACATTAGGAAATGACGCATGGAGAAAACAAAGGAAGGTGTAGAGGAGGCACGCGCAATGTGTGTGGGGAAATGAGGAAAACTAGTGAGATGAGAACGCATGGTCGAGGCACAACTATTACAAAGTAATGGACATTCCATGTAAGGGGAAAAGGACTTAGCTGATAGAAGCAAGTGCAGGGCCCATGGAAAGGGAGAGAGTGATTAGGAAGAAGGTGAATGCACGAAAGGTGGGAGTAAGGGAGGGTTGGAAGGAGGGAAAGGAAAGGGGTGCATAAGGAAATGTTGACCAAGGGAATGTGTCAAGTGATCTTGGGCAT
Organism: Taxus chinensis; assembly: GCA_019776745.2. Classification (NCBI taxonomy): domain Eukaryota; kingdom Viridiplantae; phylum Streptophyta; class Pinopsida; order Cupressales; family Taxaceae; genus Taxus; species Taxus chinensis. The sequence goes on along the minus strand of CM034148.1, from coordinate 37,149,355 downwards.
GTGCAACATTTCAATAAATAACTTAGATCTAGAATGTATATGTGAGTTATCCAAATTTCTAGGAGAGGTACTTGAATAACACACACTATTCAATGAAAAAATTTGGCATGCCCGGTGGGACCGTCTCTTGGGTTCATTGCATTTTCTTCATATAGGGAAATTTTTTGTGTGTTTCTTTCCTTTTGAAAAATACACATTTAATCTTCTCCCTAGTAATATTATTTTATTCTAATTTTCTAAAATGACATTTCTCATTTGGTGCTTAAAACGAACTAATTATTCCTTCTTGGATTTTCATAGTAGTGAAAGAGCATGTTATTGACCTATTCATCATTCGCTTCATCGAATATAATTGTTGATTTGAGATATAACATTTGTTTCATTTCATCCTTGTATGCTGCATTATTAGCTCACATTTAAAAATGAGGGTAACATAGATGTTGGAAGTCATGTCCAGCTGATGGTTGACACAATTGAACTGTAGAAAGCACTTTCTTCTTTCTTTTCCAAACTAAATTTTTTTAATTTAAACATATTCTTAAACAACACTCCACCTAGAAGAAGTTGTCAATGATCACATGATCAGAGGATAAACATTGGGTACTATTGGTACCCAAACTTAATCTCCTTCACAACTCAAGTAGCATCATGGATCTCACAAGACACTTAAGGGCAGACAAATGATTTGTGTGCCGTTTGTAGCCGGGGAGCACATCTGTCTAACTTTTTAGCACTCAAGATTTGAAGGAGTGGGTAGCACCTCAAAAGGATTTTGATACGATCCTCACTATTTTAGGTTGTGCCTATCAACAAAGGCAAGAGAGCCTGTATTTCAGCCTTTGTTTGATGAAGGAGGTGGAGATATCCTTTTTCTTTGCACATTGTATGGAGATGGCCTTGGGAAAACATGATCAATTATCCATTATATAAACTCAAAGGAGTTTTCACTACTAAATGATGGAAATGCTTTCAAGACAAGGCTAAGGCTGCTAGAACATGATAAAATCCTGATATGCTTTGTGCATTTTGTGAATGTATTATATTCCTTTGTTGACACACAATGCAATGCAGGGGGTAGTATGGGTAGGATGAGTCAGTTTGAATGAAATTTTTTTGGGAGATGTTTAGACAAGACTAGCTAGGAATTACCAACATCCTTGAGAAACTTTGCAAGAGATATGCAACACCTAAACAAAAGAGATGTTTTAATGGGGTTAAAATACTCCTTCAACTAGGATATGTGCACCAAATGGAAGCCCAGATCTGCACTCTTCCACAAAACCTTTGATAACATACCACAAAATCTTGAATAAAAATACCAAAAAAGTATTCCAGGAATCTCTATTTGATCATGACCTAAGGTGCACCCAAAGGTTTATAAATAATTTCAATATTCAAGGACAGTAAAATGATTTTAAATCTGTTTATCTTCTATCAAATGAAGCCTCCTCTCAATATAAGATTGCAAATTCCATTCAACCATCAACAAGACATGAGACCATGTATGATCAAAGAGATCCTAAACACAAGATTGTAACATGAGCAATAAACACAAATTGAAATCATTCCGAAACATAAGTGTATACAAATTTTTCCAAGAGATAATACCAAATAATCCAAAAATTAATCAAATACATCAGCAGGGGAATGTTATTGGAATAATCTCAGAGCTTATTGATGACTTTACAACTGAAACCAACTCAACATGATGAAACCTTATGCAATGTGGAATTGAAGATGTCTCTCAGGTGGTTTTTTTTTGAGAAAATGGGTTTCTTCAAGTATTTTGCTTGAAATCTCTAAGTCCTTTTTTTCTCCTCCCCTCCCCTTTCTTAAAAAAATATCATATATACTTAATGCCAGCTTGGAGTCTTTCCTCTTAAAAAAATAATATGCTTGAGGGATCAAATTTGTTACAAACACCCTTATCCTTTCATGAAAATGACATAAAACTAAAAACAGTTCGCATATTGCCAGGGATGCATAAAATTTTTAAAATATTACACAAACTTCTATCCTTATCCATCCCAGGGTCACGTTTTTTCATTCGAACATGCTAGCATGTTTAACTTATCATTTTTTGCCTTTTCCCCTCATCATTTCACCTCTACAACTTTTGATTTTCATTTTCCATGTTTTTACATTGGGTCCGAGCAAAAATGCATCAAAAACATCATAGATCATCAAATTATCTCATGAAAATGGTGCCATTGCTCTCAGAGACTGAGGCAACTTAAAATCATATAAGGTTCGATGAAATTTGATAAAGAAATGTGATTTCCAAGCTCCTTGGAGCTCCCATGGCGGCCAAAAAGTGAAATTGCACAGTATCTGTCGATTTTGATCAACTTTTAATATCATCCCTCCATGTGGATAATGCCATTTAAAAAATAAGCTCAGAGACATCCTTTTAACCTTTGAATGGGGTGGGACATGTGTCACAATGTGATTGGATCGAACTCCCATCCTTTAGAAATGCATTTGCGGCCTTTTTTCCTTTTGCAAAATTTTGCAAAAATTCTCGCTTCTCCCCTAGACACGCCATGTGTCTACTTGTGGGCCCCACCGAAAACCACGAGCTCATTTTTATCAATTTTGACACTTTTTTGAAAACGGGAAATTTTACTTAAAAATTTCCGTGGGCCCGAACACCCATTCTCTTCCTCACCTCGTGGCACTCTCCCATTCACCATGGGTCAGAGCCTCCCACATTGCCATCAGACCTCCCTGCCAATTTTGCAAAATTTCAAACTTTTCCCCAGGCCCGTGCTTCCCCATTTTGCCATTTGGGACACATGTCGCTTCATGATTTGTTACAGAGATTTGGTTAGAATTTTAACTTTAAAGTTTTGAAGTTTAAAAACTCCAAATTCATCAAAAGCTTTGCCCTCCCATGCTGACTCCTCCTAGACACATGTCCATCTGTCATTGGATGAGGGCTTTCGGGTCAAAAATCTCCCTTGACACCTTGAGCCAAAAAACACAAAATTTTACCAACTTCTTCTGCCACCCACATGTCTTCTTGCCACGTGTCCTCTTCCCATTTGTTGCAGGCTTTCGGCTCAAATTTTGAATTAAAAATTTTGAAGTTAAAAACATCAAATTCATCGAAACCTCCGCCCTTCCATGCTAACTTCTCTAGGACATGTGTCCACCTGCCATTGGATGCAGGCCTTCAGGCAAAAATTTTACTTAGAAAATTTTGCAAAATGGAAGCAAAATTTCTAAGGAAAGCCCACCACCCACCATTCCTCTAGCCAATCACAATGTGCCACGTAAGCACTATACTGTAGCAAGTGGAGCTAGGGAACAAAATTTTCCTTTTGCCAAAATTTTAAAAATAATAAGTTAGAAACATTTTCTCGGCCTTCCCTGGCCAATGGGAAACCACCATGTTGTAATAATGTTATGATAATGAATTTGACTGGCAAAAAATGCCCATATGACCGTTAAAATGTCAAAAACGTAGAGGATGCCCTAGAAATCAAATTTTTTGAAAAGGAATGAATATTTCTTGATCTTGAACAAATTGAATCATTTTTTGACATTAATTTCAACCCTGGGATTGGGAAAATATTTGCATAAACTTGGTATTCAATCAGACTTGATTTTTTTCATTATTTGACAAAGGAAAAATGCCACAGCCCATAAAAAATGAAGAAATTAGGGCACAGAAAGGAGGAAACTTGGAAAATTATTTCATAATAGGGCAAAGCAACAACATTATGAGCATTTGAAAGTATTCAACTGGAGAAATCAAGTTTGCAGACCACCGAATCAACCAATGAAATGTTTCTGAGTAGAATTTGACATGAAAATTTAAGGCACATTATGAAAACTCAATAATGGGACCAACATTGGCTCTTGCTTGGGGATAGGCACTCCCAGTGAGTGCCACAAGGAAAAAATGTAGACCAAGTGCCAATAACCATTGGGAAAAGGAGTAAAAACACAGGGAAGCCCAAAAAACTAGAATTACCACCAAAAGGACCAAGAAAACCATCCAAAAATGGTTTCCAAGGACAAAAGGGCAAACCACACACCAACCAACAACAAACAACAAAGCAAGAACAAAGACTATACAAATATACAACTTGTGCATACCTTACTTTGGGGATTTAATCCAAGAAATGTTTTAAGTGTCTGTCATTAACAGGAAGCTCCATCAATTCCCCATCTAGATCTTTAAGGAAATAGGTATGTTCACCAACTTTGATGTCAATGGCATAGGGGCCCATCCATAATGCATCAAAATTTCCATGTTTTCCCTTGTCTTCATGCCTACTATCCCATAGCAAAACCAGATCTCCAACATTGAAGGCTCTAGGAGTGACCTTATTATCAAACAACCTCTTCAATTTATCTCTAAATCTGATATTCCTTTAATGAGAGGCTCTTCTTTCTTCATCCAATTCAATGATCTGATTGATTCTTGATTCATATGGGCCATGTTCTTGCTCTTCCAATTTTTGGGAAAAATGAAAAGTGGATAATTACAGGTGTAAGGGCAGCAAATCCTAAGTTACATACACCAATTCAAATAGGATTTTACCAGTTGCTCTTTTAGGAGTTATCCTATCAGCCCAAACTAAAAATTTCAATTTTTCTCCCCACTTCTTCTTGTTCACTTCCAAGGTCCTCCTAATGATCTTGTGAGAGTTCTTGTTACTTGACTAAACTTGTCCATTACCTTGTGGATTGTAGTTTGAAGAATAAGTTAGATTGATTCCATATTCATTACACATTGCCACCAAAGGTTTGGCTCTAAAACACATGGCATTATTAGATACAATCTTAACTAGAACTCCAAATCTGCATATGATATGATTCAACAAGAAATCCATTACCACTTGGTGTGTTGCCTTTCTAGATGGAATTGCTTTAACCCACTTTGTAAAATAATCAGTTGCTACAAGGATCCATTTATGACCAGCACTAGAAGGATTTGAAATCTCACCAATGAATTCCATTCCCCATTGTTTGAAAGGGGCTTCAATTGATAAAGGATACAAAGGAAGGGAGCCTAAAGCTTTTATTCTTCTAGAGAAACATTGGCAACTATCACACTTTCTAACCAGCTGGGTTGCATCTTTAAAAAGAGTAGGCCACCAATAACCAGCTCTTAAAATCTTATGTGCTATAACTCTCCCAGCAAAATTTCCTCCACAAACTCCCCCATGGAAATCAGCAATCAGCTTGGGAGCTTCATCTTCAGTTATGCATTTCAAGAGGATGCCTTCAAGGTTCTTCCAAGCCAGCCCAAGGTCTGTTATGATATATTTTTGGGAAGCCAGCTTGAGGGCTCTTTTCTGATTTTTATTTAAATGACTAGGAAAACATAGGTGTCTGAGGTAGAAGACCACATCTTTGTACTACTCAAAATTTACCAAATTTGTAATCACATCTATCCTTTCTTCCTCTAGCTGATTCACTTCAACATTTTACAAGTTGCTCTCAGCCATGAGCTTGGCAAGACCCAAACCTCTTACTATCTTTGTTGTTTAGATATCCATATCATATTCTTGTAATTTGTTGACCCATCTACATCTCTTACTTTATATATCCACGTCTGATAAGATGTCTTTAACCATGATGTTGGGAACATAAGCAACAACTTTTGAACTCAATATATAGGGCCTGAAAATCTTTGTTACTTTTACCAATGCAAACGCTTGTTTTTCCATGATTGTATACTTCAACTCAGCTACTTGTAAAGCCTTGCTAAAGAAAGAAATAGGCCTCTCATCTCCATTCTCATCCTTTTGTAACAAAACTGAAGCAATGGTATATTCAGAGGCAAAGGAAAATATTTGGAAAGGCCTCTTATAGTTTGGAGCTGCCAAAACAGGTGCATGCTTAAGTGCATCCTTTATTCCTTCAAAAGCTTGAATGGCAGCCTCCTCCCACCTAATAACTTGATCCTTTTTTAACATTCTTGTGATTGGGAGAGTTATCTCAGCAAAATTGGAAACAAACCTTCTAATAAAATTGATTTGGCCAAAGAAAGATTGGATACTTTTCTTGGTTCTTAGGATAGGTACCTTGTTGATTGCCTCCACTCTCTCAAGGTCTATCATGACACCATCCTTAGATACAATATGCCCCAACAACTTGGCCCTTTGCACACCAAAATGAAACTTGTTTGGATTAAGAGAAATTCCATACTCCCTACATCTGATCAGCATCTTCTCTAGGTGTTGCAAATGGTCACCTCACTGCCTTGAAAAAATAGTCACATCATTTTGGTAGACTGCAATAAAATCATTGATGTAACTAGCAAAGGCAACAACCATTTCCCTTTGAAAATTGGCACCAACATTCATCAATCCAAAGGGCATCCTAACAAAAACATAAGTCCCCCATGTAGTAGTGAAGGTTGTCTTAAGTCAATCTGATTCTTTAACAACCACGTGATTGTATCCCAAGAAACCATCCAAAGTAGAAAGCATTTATGACCCTGTCACAAGATGCAACATATTTTCCATATTTTGTAGGGAATAGTTTTCCTTCATGGATTCTTTATTTAGATTCCTAAAATCCAGACAAAGTCTGATGTCTCTGTTCTTCTTTCTAACTGGCACAAGGTTTGCAACCCAAGATGAATACCTAGTGGGCTGAATAATACCTCCATCTCTCAACTTCTTTAACTCTTCTTGCATTTTCATGGAGAGAAGTGGATTAATAGGCCTTTGTCTCTATCTGAATGGCTTATTCTTGGCCTCAAGAGGGATCTCATGGTTGAACAAGTATTCCTTATATGCTTTCAGCTCTGAATAAGACCAAGCAAGACAGTCTTGATACTTCTTTAAAAGTTGGGCATAGGACTACTTTTCCTCTTTGCTGAGATTGCTGCCCAACCAAATCTTCCTTGGTTTATCCTTGGTTCCCAATTTATTCTCTTCCACATCCCTTAAAGCAAACATGTTCCTATTAATGATGTAATCAACATTGCTAAAATTTGATTCAAGTGTAACAAGACCTTTAGGAATGGTATTTGTTTTTAATTGTATAATATCTTTGTCAAACAAAGTTTCTCTCCCATCATTCTTGCATACCATGTGCTCTCAATCAATGTTCTGACTAGAAAACTCACCTTGGCATTGTAAGAACCTCAACACTTGTGCATCATCATCAAAAACCTGCCAATGTTTCACATTATCTGGGACAACTGGCCTTGTTAGCACTTCAATGTTATATTCATAAAAGGGTGAAATGGTAAAATTTTCAAAGCTAGATCCAAGTACAACCAACTTATCAGTAGCAACATTAAGACCTCTATCATGGTAAACAATGTTAAATAAATCAAACATTTCAATTAAGTCCCAAACAACATGCTTATATTGTTTCATACGCTGATTTTTTGTGACATATAACTTCCTTACTTGCTTGAAAACCAGATCTGAATCCCCCTTGGTAACAATATGCCTTGCTCCATACTTCCATACAACTCTTAACCCCAAAAACAATGCCTCCTACTCAGTAATATTGTTAGTGCATTCAAAATTAAGTTTGAAGGAAAAATGAAACTCCTCCAAATTAGGAGAAAGAAAAACTATACCATCACCATTTCCAAATTTGGAGCAAGCTCCATCAAACAGCAACATCCATAGAGAACCTACCATATCAAGGCATTTTGATTTATCCATCTTGTTCTCTTTTCTATTAGAAAAGCCAATGAAATTGTCAGCATCTACATCAGCAAACAATACTTCATAGGAAGTATTGTTGGGATCTTCAATCAAGTGCAACATCTTCTTTTCACCATAGAGTTTGAAAAGGATTCCCTCAATGGGAATAGTGGAAAAGGACATGTCCATCTGAACACTACCACCAACACTTATAGCCCATTTTCTTGACAAAAGCATACCCCATTTGTTAGGGAAATCAACTATTACAACATCAAATTGTAAGTTCTTACCTGGATAAGCTACAAGTTGTACTACTAAACCCTTTACACAACCAACAACTGGCACTTCCCTTGAATCCATGGCAATACACTTCCCATAGGTAGTTTTCACCTTTATATTCAACTCATTCATGACTTCTAGAGGCATGACATTACATGATGCACCAGAATCAAACATACAATTGTGAAGTAGTCTATCTTTTATGAGCAAAGTTGTAAATAATGGATCAACATTCAATTGGGAATCAGCAAAGAATGTCCCAAAATATACTTCAGGTGCTTCGCCAAGATCCTCCACTACTGGTGGCATTTCAAGGCCAGCAATGATTTGAAGAGGAATCTCAACAACATTTACATTTCTGCCTAGAGTAATCTTCTCTTATTTCAATCCCAAGTACTCAAATGCTCTCTTTTTATGCTCAGGTATTCTAAGCAACTCCATGATGGGAACACTCACTTTTATTTGACTCAATACTTGGGCAATATCATATGGAACATTCTTTGGCAGGACAACATTAGGAGGGACACAAGTAGATTCATCAAATGGAGAAGGATTCTTGGCACCCTGGGCATGAAGAGGACTGACATTTTTACATGGGACAACAGGGTTCTTGGAAAGTGTTTCTTTTTTAGGATTGTCTTTTGGAATGCTTGTGAGCAAGGATGTCTTTGGCTTGGCTAGAGGAACAAATCCCCTCTAACAACTTTACTTCTAGTATTATACTTTTTCTCTTGACCAACCACAACATTCATTAACAATTGTCTATCTTCCTCTGAGGGAATACCACCATCATAATTCTTGATCATTAAAGCCCTTAGATATTCAAAGTCATTATTAGGAATTTAAAAAGCTTGAAAAACATCCACCTCATGATTTTGAAGAAGAGAAAGAAGTGCTACCCTCTTTATGCAATCCCAAAAGGTTGTAGTAGTCCTTGCACTTATTACATATGTTGATGTTGTTGCCTGTTGTGAGATTGAAGAGCTGCCCATCATACAAATTTCATCATCCATTTCATCTTCATCATCATATTCAATAACTTTCTAGTCCATTTCACATGGAGGATGAGGAAGAAAACATCTATCACACCAATCCATGTCAGCAATTTCTTGAACAACAACTCTTGCAGTCAGGTGGTCAAGAACCACTCTATTTTCATGTGCTTGGGGTTATCTATTACCTCCACCAATAAGCCCTTTAACTCTATCATCTTGTCTTTGATCACCCATAGGATGATTTCCAAATTTATCATGGTTTTGAGTTCTTTGTTGTGCTTGTGAACTTTACCAAATTCTTGTCTTAGTTTGGGCTAATTTGTAAGAAATTTCTTTGACAGCTCCTGCCAAAGTCTTGACAACATCTTCTAAATCAGCACCCTTGCTAGCTTGAGGCTTCTTAGGGTTTATTAGCTTCAAACCATCCCTATTAAGTGGTTTACCAATAGATTTAATATTATTTTCAATTTTAAATGCCATGGTGAAAGCTTGCCTCAAGTTTGTAGGGTTTTTGTCTCTCAAGTAATAGGCTTCCTTTTTATCAAATGCATCTGCATATTTGATCAAACGAGATTCATCACAAGGCCTCAAGATGACAAGAAACCTTCTCAATTTTTTGTTAAATCTTTTACTGAAGTCATGGAATGTTTCATTCGGGTTCTTTTTGATATTCTCAAATTTAGACAACAGAAATCTAGGATCAGTCCTGTCACCCTATTGCAACCTAAATGCATTTTTCATCTCAGTCCATGAATCAGTAGAGTTATCAGGTAGAGCCTTGTACCAATCCCTAGCATATTATTCAAGTGTATGGATAAACAAATTTATATACACATCCTCAAATTTTATCTCAAAATATTCCATCATATTATCAAACAGTTTGAGATGCCGATCTCTAGTAATGGCATTGTTACCTTGGAATTTTGGAAAACTATTTTTGACATCTTGTGAGATAGTGTTTGGGTAACCATCCATTCCTCCAAAATTTATAGGACCAAAAGTGTTAACAACAAATTGAGGTCTAAGCTGAGCCATATTGTTTGGTGGGGGTGATCTTGGAGGTGAAACAAGTTGGTGAGGAGTACAATATCCTTAGGGCTCAAGAATGTGATTCACAAGATTGGTATCCTCTAAGTGTTACTTTTCTTGGGAAGTTTTATTTTAATTAAAACATAGAGGTATAGATTGGAGAAGGAACTTACCAGGTACAGCAGAAGTACCTTCACTAGCTGAGGCAAACAAGTTTATGAGACGATTGGTTGAATCAGAATCACTTAAAGAAGAGTCATATTCCTCCACCAAAGGCTGATCTTTCTCACAAATGACTGTATCTTGGCTTGATGTCTAACCTTTAACCACTTTCCAAACTCTTCTCCCTTCCACTAATTATCTTAAATATGAGAACAATTTTATAGAGGAGTCTTTAAGGAAGAGAGATCTTCTTCCCTCCAGTTTTGCAGAGATCAACAACACAAAAATAAATGATAGAAAGCTCAATACACTAGTATTTCTAAATTCAAATCAGCATGGAGTCACCACAAAGGAATTTCACCTCAGTTGTGAAAAAATGCACTAAAATAATCCTGTCAGATGCTTTCTAATACTAATAACTTTGCAAGGTTTTATAAACCAGACCTTCTTTTTAAATCAACCAAGGACAAAGCAAACAGGATGTATAAACTGCTGGTAAATGCAAAAGAGCAATCTGAGCTAAAAAAAATTTCCTAAGACCTACAGATCTAAAGTACAAAGCAATATTCAAAGAATGCAATAGCTCAGATACTTGAATATACAAATTCTCAAACCCTTCAAACACCCCAAAAACACCAATAAATTCCAAGAAGTCCCCAGCAGCAGCACCAATCTAGTGTTGGTACCCAAACTTAATCTCCTTCATAACTCAAGCAGCATCATGGATCTCACAAGACACTCAATGGCAGGCAGATGATTTATGTGTCATATGTAGCTAGGGAGCACATCTATCTAACTTGTTACCACTCAAGATTTTAAGGAGTGGGTAGCACCTCAGAAGGATTTTGATCTGATCCTCACTATTTTAGGTTGCACCTATCAAACAAGGTAAGAGATCCTGTATTGCAAAGCCCTTTGTTTGATGAAGGAGGTGGAGATATCCTTTCTCCTTGCACATTGTATGGAGATGGCCTGGGGAAAACATGATTAATTATCCATTATTCAAAATCAAAGGAGTTGTCCCTACTAAATGATGGAAATTCTTTCAAGACAAGGCTAAGGCTGCTAGAGACATGATAAAATCCTTATATGCTTTGTGCATTTTTGTGAATGAATTGTATTCCTTTGTTGAAACACAATGTAATGCAGGGGGTAGTATGGGTAGGATGAGTCAGTTTGAATGAAATTTTTTTGGGAGATGTTTAGACAAGACTAGCTAGGAATTACCAACTTCCTTGAGAACCTTTGCAAGAGATCTGCAACACCTAAACAACAGAGATGTTTTAATGGGGTTCAAATACTCCTTCAACCAGGATATGTGCTCTAAATGGAAGCCTAGATCTACACTCTTCCACACAACCTTTGATAACCTGCCACAAAATCTTGAAGCAAAATACCAAAAAAGTATTCCAAGAATCTCTATTTGATCATGACCTAAGGTGCACCCAAAGGTTTACAAATAATTTCAATATTAAAGGATAGTAAAATGATTTTAAATCTATTTATCTTCTATCAGATTAAGGCTCCTCTCAATATAAGATTGCAAATGCCATTAAACCATCAAAAAGAAATGAGACCATGTATGATCAAAGAGATCCTAAACACAAATTGAAATCATTCTGAAACATAAGCATATACAAATTTTTCCAAGAGATAACACCAAATAATCAAAAAATTGATCAAATACATTAGCAAGGGAATGTTATTGGAACAATCTCAGAGCTTGTTGATGGCTTTACAACTGAAACCAACTCAACATGATGAAACCTGATGCAATGTGGAATTGAAAATGGCTCTCAGGCAGTTTTCTTTGAGAAAATGGGTTACTTCAAGTTTTTTGCTTGAAATATCTTAGTCTTTTTTTTCTCCTCCCCTCCCCTTTATTCAAAAAATATCATATATACTTAATGCCAGCTTAGAGTCTTGCCTCTCAAGCAAATAATATGCTTGAGGGATCAAATTTGTTACAAAAACCCTTATCCTTTCATGAAAATGACATAAAACTAAAAACAGCTCGCATATTGCTAGGGATGAAAAAAAAGTTTAAAATATTACACAAACTCGGATCCTTATCCATCCCAGGGTCATGTTTTTGTCATTCAAGCATGCCAGCATGTTTTACTTATCATTTTTTACCTTTTCCCCTCATCATTTCACCTCTACAACTTTTGATTTTCATTTTCCACATTTTTTATATCAGGTCCAAGATAAAATGCATCAAAAACATCATAGATCATCAAATTATCTCATGAAAATGATGCCATTACTCTCAGAAGGCCGAGGATTCTCAAAATCATATAAGGTTCGATGAAATTTGATAAAGAAATGTGATTTCCAAGCTCCTTGGAGCTCCCATGGCTGCCAAAAAGTGAAATTGCAAAGTATCAGTCGATTTTGATCAACTTTTAACATCAGCCCTCCACGTAGATAATGCCATTTAAAAAATAAGCTCAGAGACACCTTTTTGACCTTTCAATGGGGCGGGACATGTGCCACAATGTGATTGGATCAAACTCCCATCCTTTAGAAATTCATTTGCAACCTTTTTACTTTTGGAAAATTTTAAAAAAATTCCTCGCTTCTCCCCTGGACCCTCCACTTGTCTACCTGTGGGGCCCACTAAAAACCACGAGCTCAGTTTATGAATTTTGACACTTTTTTGAAAAAGGGAAAATTTTCTTAAATTTTTTTGCTGGCCTGAACACCCGTTCTCTTCCTCGCCATGTGGCGCTCTCCCATTCACCGCGGGTCTAAGCATCCCACTTTGCCATCACACCTCACTGCCAATTTTGCAAAATTTCAAACTTTTTCCCGGGCCCGTGCTTCCCCATTTTTCCATTTGGGACACATGTCGCTTCATTATTTGTTGTGGATCTTTGGTTAGAATTTTAACTTTAAAGTTTTGAAGTTTAAAAAATCCAAATTCATCAAAAGCTCCAACCTCCCATGCTGACTCCTCCTGGACACATGTCTACCTATTATTGGATGAGGGCTTTCGGGTCAAAAATCTCCCTTAACACCTTGAGCCAAAAAACACAAAATTTTACCAACTTCTTCCGCCACCCACATGTATTTTTTCCGCATGTCCTCTTCCCATTTGTTGCGGGCTTTCAGCTTAAATTTTGACTTTAAAATTGTGAAGTTAAAAACTTCAAATTCATCAAAACCCCCGCCCTTCCATGATGACTTCTCTAGGACACGTGTCCACCTGCCATTGGATGCAAGCCTTTGGGTAAAAATTTAACTTAGAAAAGTTTGCAAAATGGAAGCAAAATTTCTAAGGCAAGCCCGCCACCCGCCATTCCTCTAGCCAATCACAATGTGCCACGTAGGCACTTTACTATAGCAAGCGGAGCTAGGGAACAAAATTTTCCTTGTGCCAAAATTTTGAAAACAACAAGTTAGAAACATTTTCCCAACCTTCCCCATCCAATAGGAAACTGCCACGTTGCAATAATGTTATGATGATGAATTTGACCGGAAAAAAACACCCATATGACCGTCAAAACGTCAAAAACATAGAGGATTCCCTAGAAATCAATTTTTTTGACAAGGAAGGTAGATTTCTTGATCTTGAACCAATTGAATCATTTTTTGAAATTAATTTCAACCCTGGGATTGGGAAAATATTCGCACAAACTTGGGATTTGATCATACTTGAGTTTTTTCACAATTTGACAAATGAAAAATGCCACATCCCATAAAAAATGAAGAAATCAGAGCACAAAAAGGAGGAAACTTGGAAAAATATTTTAGAATAGGGCAAAGCAACAACATTATGAACATTTGAATGTATTCAACTAGATAAATCGAGTTTTTAGACCACCGAATTGACCAATGAAACGTTTCTGAGTAGAATTTGACATGAAAATTTAAGGCACATTATGAAAACTCAATAATGGGACCAACAGGTGCCCAACTGGTTATCTTTGTCCATCATCACCTCAAAGAAAGGACCACCCCTACCATAACACAACCTGAAACATCACCTTTAGATTTCCTTCTTCGTAGGACACCTTCCCAAACAAAAAATCTATTCTAAATTCATAAGTCAATCTTACTAGCATAATCCTTCAAACATTAATTCACTTTTAGGATTATGTGTTTTTCTTAGCTTTGTTCTTAACTGGTGTTTTGAGGTATGAGTTACGATTCTTCATTTCTTCCTCTTCCTTTCACACTCCCAATCATAGTTGGAGTGTTATAGTTGTTTTTGGGTTTGTCAGGACCTTATCTTACCCTTCTCATATTTGTGGGTTGGTCCCTCATCTATTTTAAGTCAACAAAATCCATTTTTTCTTAATTTCTTCTAATTTCACAGTAACCAACGTTAATTCAGTGACCTTCATCAGTTTACATCTGACCATCATTAGTTTACCTCACCAGTGTCAACTTAAGGCTATTTTGGTTATTTTAGCTTAAATAACCTGTTGGTGCCATTTTTGAGCTTGCACTGTTTTGCCCTAAATTTTTCCTTCATTCTGCATGCTCTGATACAATTTTCTCTCAAATTGGTGGTTTGTAACTTTTCCCTCCAGTCGAATGCCTTGAAATTCTCACAAACTTGTTGTTTTTCCCCAATTTGAAAGAAATCTGCATGTGTGCCCTGTTTTGTGCCCTAATTTTTCCAAAATCTATGGGCTCTGCCATTTTTTATTTTTTGCCTAATCATGGAAGTTTAAAATTGATCAATTTGTACTTGTATGCCATTAAAAATCCAATTCCGTGATAAAAAATGCTTTGAAAACATGTTTTAGTTGGTTCAATTTAGAGAAATTTGTCGTCCTTAGCGAAAAATTCAAATTCTAAGGCATCCCTGGCATTTTTTGTTTTTTGACAGTTAGACATGCGTCATTTTCCTGTCAATTTCTTCTTCAATAATCATCAGCAACATGGCTTGTTCTAATTGGCTGAGGGATGATGGAAAATTGTTTTAACTTATCACTTTTTGCTTTTTTGGAAAACGGGTGAATTTGCTCCCATGGCTCTACTTTACTCTGATTGGTTCTAATGTTGCTGATGTGTCCTCTTTTGATTGGATGAGAAGCAGTTGGTCTTTTCATGCCTTTAGGCATTTTGAAAAAGAGTTAAAGAGCAAAGAAAATTCCTAGGGCCCACAACAAATAAGAATGGAACACATGGTGGCTTCAGAGCCAAGGACAAAATTGTGGGTGGTCGGGTTCTTTTAAAGTTTTTTGACTTTATTTGGTTAAAAGATTAAAGTCACAAAACAATCTGGAACTCCGAAACAAATCACAGAGAGACACGTGGCAAGGTCAAAGTTGGAACTTTGGGCCTCGGGGTAAAATTGATATTATTTCCCATTTTTTGGCACAAAGGTATAAAATTAAAAGCAAGAACGTAAGCCTATAGCGAATCAACAATCGCCATGTGTCAGGGATAGAATCGGAGGTGTGGGTCCATGGGGATAATTTGGAAAAATTTCCTTTTTCCAAAAAAAGTGGAAATGTGTAGAATTGGTCCGTGATTCCAATGGGGCCCACTTTGGGACATGTGTCAGGCCCGTTTTCATGAGACGAAGGTGTGGGGAAAAATATCAAAATTTCCTAACTTTTCTCAAAAAATTTAAAAGGTAAAATGAAGCTCCTAGGTCCACACCCAATGGAATGGTGCCACGTGACCGCTTAGAATAAAAAGGTCAAAAGGGTAAAAATGTGAAACCTGTGCCCATGCTGAATCAAATCTTGCCACGTGGCCATTTCATTTTTAAAAATGCAAAATGGAAAAAGGCACCTCCAAATCCCATCTCCAATGGTTTTTCTCCACGTGGAGGGCGTAGATTAAAAGTTTAATTTTAAATCAACGGTAGCTATGCATCTTTTTTTGCTATGCCCCCATTTTTTCCCTGGTACACTCTAGGAAGTTTGGAGATGTGTTTTTTGCCAGCATTGTTTCTTGTGATAGTTTAGTGGCATTTGCAATCTCACATTCATAACAACTTTCATTTGATAAAGAGATAAAAAAATTTAAAATCACTTTACCTTCCTTGACTTCAGATATTGTTTGTAAACCTTTGGGTGCACCTTAGGTCATGATTAAATAGTGATTGTTATATGCTTCATTGGTTCATTATAACTCAAGATTTTGTGATAGATAGTCAAAGATTGTGTGGAAAAGTGCAGATATGGGCCTCCATTTGATGCACATATCCTGGTTGACGGGATGATTAACCATTTTTATACTTTATGTTGTTAAGTTTCTCCATATTTTTTTTAAATCCTCAAAGATTATGGCAGACCTTGGTTTGTCTTATCTAAACTCCCACCCAAAAAATCATAAAAAACAACTAATCCTAGCATTTTTTACCCCTATTTTTCCTTTTATACCCACAGAAGATCAGAATCCAGTTGCTAACGTATGCAAAACATATTAGGATTTCAAAATGTCTTCAGTAACCCTTGTCTTGCATTGAAAGTATCTCCATAATCTGGAAGTGACAACTTGTGAAAGTTAGATTTGGAGTGTTGATCATATTTTTCCAAGGCCCTTTTCATACTATTTACACAAATTGAGGGATACCTTCATCTCCTTCACCATTTTAGGGTTACAAAATAGGTTCTCTTACCTTGGTTGAAAGGCACAACCTAAAACAGTTAGGACAAGATCAAGTCCTATCTGAGTGCTATCCATCTCTCCACAAATATGAGTGGCAATTAGATCATATCCTCAGCTACAAAAGGACACACCATAATCCATCTGTCTTCAATCTTCATGCCATATATTTGATGCTACTTAAACTAAAAAGGAGAACAAATCTGGGCACCAAGATAACCTTCATCAACTATTCTTTTGTTGATCAGAGAATACTTGTCAAAGATCATACAAGTATTTCACGTGGTAGAGAAGGCCAGGATCAAGGGCTTGGAGGGACAGAAAGGAACCACGCGTGGAAGGAAATTTCAACATTTAGTACTTAGCCGATTTTGAGCATGAATACCTATTTTTAGAATATGGCATGCAGAACACACCAATGATGAAGAGAAGAGTGTGTCATGTATTGTCTATCTTTGGAGGATCGGATCAAAGTGTTTTGCATGGAGACAAGCTAAGAATAGTATTGAAACTTCAATTAAGTGGAAGATATCTATAGATAGCACACTTTCATATGTGGCTATGATTATAAATGGTGTGTGGCTATTAATAGCATGTGGCCTATTTCTGGAATAGATAAGCATTGAAGGGCAAGTCCCCACCATATATATATGATGTTAGGTACATAGTAAAAGGAGAATGAGTGTGATGGATGTATGAATATATAGAGATATACATATATGATGGAATTACTGTATCAAATCCATACTCACATTGGTATAGATTAACATTATTGTAAGGAGCTTATGTAGTTGTTAATATATGGGAGATATTGGCTGAATCTAAGTGTCATTCTGTGTGTAATTGAGTAGTACATGTTATAGATATGAGGGTAGCATGCATTTTAGAATGATGGATTAGCTATGAATCTATATGTGTCTTCCTTCATCATGTTAACATCCTACTACAACAACCATAAAGAGGGACTTGGTACCTTTACGTGCTTCGAGTGAGCGCTCAATCAAGGCTGAGTGATGTGCCAGTGCAACTAGGGTGTTATTTGGTAAATTCTAGGCCACATCATATTTTTTGTTTTTGGGTCCTTAGGACACCATCATATCCCCAAAATTTTTGATATCTCTGTCAGGTACAACTTCCCTACTTCATATTCATCAATTTTGTTTCATTTTTTGAAACCAGTACTTTCCACAGTGACTAGTATCGATCATCATAACCATCATCAGTTCCCCTGTAATCATCATCAGTCATATTGACTATCATTGGTTTCTATGTTTGATTTTTAATCAAAATACTAACCATATTTATCCCATGGACTTTATCATTATCTAATTTTTTGTTTTCTGTGTCATTTATAGAATACAATCTTACCAGGTTAACACTAATTCACATGGTGTTGACTCACATCAAAACTAACACCCTAGTATTTCACACCACTCGTCAACCACTCCCACCTAGTCCATTGCCACCATCCATCCTGTCACCTATGGATCCAACTCATATTATCCCCATTGCTACTGGAGATGAGGAGTTTGAAAGACTCCTTGATCATAATCCCATGGCCATACAATACTATTTCTCTCACTCATATACTCGAGACTCCTTAGGACAGTTAATATATGACATGTTTGTATTTATCCCTCCTTCCCTCACACCTGCTTCCGCATCAGCTATCACTAGCTTAGTGCTTCCCTCATTCAAATTACCCCTTGTGGTTTCTCAGTTAGGATCCACCTCTTTTATAACTTCTACCCCAACGATGTCTATTACACCCATAGTGTCAATTTTTCCTTCACTTACTACCTTGAGCATAGCCCCTTCCACCCCCTTTTCCTTGTATGTTCCAGTTGCATCACAACCACCTCCAGTGTCAACAACCCACAACCCTTTCCAAAATATTTTTCTTTATATGCCTCAGTCTCTACCACCCAATACCACAAGATTTATTGCGACCACCCCACCTATTTACATGCATCACCGGCAACCCCCAATCTCGTATGTCACTTATTCTTGGTACATTCCACCTATATCTATCCCCTCTTCACAGTTGTCATACTCGAAACCCCCATGTACTGGGATGCCATCCACATCATACACCCATTAGAAACCTCCCTTTACTGTAGGAGGAACCCATTCCTGACAACCCACCAATGACCTCATTAGGATGATGATGGAAAAGATGCAGACATTAGAAGCATCATTTTCTAGCTCTCGTAACTCCTTGACCTATGAAAAAATCTGTAATGATCTTATTCATCCATCCATTCCTATTCACCTATATCCCATGCATTGGGAAATGCCCAAGTTCAATCATTTCAACAATTAAGAGGACCCGCAATAGCAATTCCATTCATTCAAGGATGGGTGCTACCTAATTTCCCATGATGATGCTTTTCTCTTACAAACATTTCCCATGTCCTTAACAGGAACCACCATAGATTGGTACAATAGTTTACCTAGACATTCCATCTACTCCTTCAACCAAGTGGCTCATGCATTCCTAGACCACTTCTCGATCAATGTAGTTAAGAAGGTCACCATAACCATCCTGTAATTGACACAACAGTATGAAGATGAATCTATCATATTTTTTTTGCTCGTTGGCAGAGTCTTATCAACCAATTGACATTCCAATTACCTCAAACTGAAATTATTGAGTTGTTCACTAGGTCTTGTGTAAGAAAAATCTCACCAAATATGTAGGTATAAACCTTCCAAACCTTTGACAAAGCATTCACCATGGCATGAAAGCTATAAATTCACGCCATTGAAGAAAAGAAAATCCAATTACAAAACAATAACGCCCCGTTTAAACCAAATGATTCTTTTTCATTTTCAAAGCCATAAAATAAGTATTCAAATGTAGAAGGATATTCCAATGTGGTAGTTCTTAAGGCGGGTCCATCTCATCCCTCTAATCAAAACTAACCTTATTCCAATCTTTCCCCTATCCAGGCCTTTCAGTTTGGACGGGAGCAGTGGAAGTACACTTCAATTAGAGAGACCTATTCTTCAGTCTTGGAAAATCTTCTTAAATCTAGATCCATTACACTTCCTCCCATAAAACCTCATACTAGTTTCGATCCCATTCATCCTATGCCTACATGGTATAAGGAACACAACTAGTATAATTACCATCATGTCAAAGGCCATAGTGATAATAACTACATAAATTTTAAGAACATTTTCCAAGAGATGATAGATAATGGAGACCTTATCATGGACAACCTGAATGCGCTGGAAAATAAAAAATTTTCACATCTTTAAAAATTCATTCCCTAACCATAAACCATCATCTAATCAAAATAGTGAACCTTCATGCAGTGATAACAATGTTTGTGAATTCCACATGGTTTTATATATCATACTAGTCGTTCCTCAAATCCCACCTATTTTATCTATTGAGGAAATATTGGCACAAGATCCTCTACCCATAGAGGAGCATACCTCTTCTACTACTTCACCCATAGAGGAGGCCCCTTCATCTCCTCTTGCTCTCATGGAGGAATCCACACTTTCTGATAATTACATTTCCATGTCTACCTCTTAACCTACCGAATAGTCAACACTTTTAATTCTCCCACCCATGGGAGAATCATCATCACCTTCTCCTCTACCAAGGGAAAAGTTTACCTCACCCCACCTACCATCTCTCCTACTCATGGGAGACTCATTAGAAATGCCACTACATATTGGGGGAAGTTCTCCCTCAACATCCCAATACTCCATTGATATGATCTCAACTATTTTTTCGATAGAGTCCGAGGGTAGCCAATTCCTTGTCTCATAGACATATTTTACAGGGATTGCCACCAAACCAACTCCATCTTATTTTACAATAGTCATGTTTTCATAGCTGGTCAATCACTTGGATTATTTTGATAATTCTATGATATGGGAACATCTTCGGCTCCCCTTTTGGACCCAAATACAAATGTTTCCTGAGGATACTTCAACAATCTACACAAAAGTATTTCCAGCAAATAGATCGACATTGACCATGCCTATTTTAATGACTTCTTCTTTAACATCTATACCTACATCCAAACCTCTACCCATGACTAAAACCATTCCAACATCTAAAATCCTACCCAAACTTATATCTTCACACATATCTAGGCCCATCACTACCTTGTGTGTCATGTTGGCATCAAGCCTTACGCATCCACCTGTCAAATTAGATTTAGCCACATCTTCCCAAACCTCCACCAACATTATTCCTCCACATAAAAGGAATACCCAACCTTCTAGGCAACATACACCAATCTCTCCTACCACACCTTTGTCACATTCACCCCTTCTGTCCATCCTAGGGCCCCATCCATCAACCCTAAATAAACAGTATCTAACCCAATGCGATTCAAAAGCTGAGAAACCTACTACTGCATCATGATCCTTTATCACACCTCATTTAACTACACAAAAAACACCCTCATCCTCACCCATGCACTTCTTACCACCTATACCTCCACTAGTTACTATAACCCCAACTTTGCCTATATGAATTAAACCCATACCATCCACCCAACATATACCAACCACTTCCACCACAATTCGGTTGTCCCCATGGGTAACCCGTCCTTTTCCACCATCTGATTTTCCTTCTCCATCCCATACTTCCATGTCAAAATTACCCAATAAGGTGCAACTCAAAGATAAGAACCCACTACCTGCAAATAAGGTACTTAAACAAAAAAATCCTTCCATTGCTAGCTCTTCTACCACACATTTACCTAAATAGATGCCATCAAAACCTAAGACAATACCACTTACCAAACTAATGGGCCAACCCATTCCCCCTCCTATAAATCCTTTTCCCTCATGATCATCCACACCTTTACCCAAAACCACACTCACTTCCTATTGTGATCCATTAGAGGGTCCTACACCAACATTTTAACCAATCTCTTAGAGACTTGTGTCATCATATTACATCCACTTCGACATTATGATCCTCTCAAACCCAAACTAAAAGGGTTTGATGAAACCAAGATTTGTGCCTATCATCATGTGCCATGACATGATGTAGAAGATGGTAAGGCTCTAAAAACCATTCTTCTCCAACTTTGTCCTCTTGAAATTTTTTTTGATGATGATGAACTTCTTGATGAGGACCATGTTCTACCTTCACCTATCACCACACATCATCATCCCTTACTTATTTAACAACCCACATCTCCATCCCAAAACATTTTTTTCTACCTCCAAAATTCAAGATCCACATGGTCTGTATTAGAGAGTTGGCTAAATCACCACCCAAATTATGGTGTGTCATACGGATTTCACAAGGCTTTCCCCTCAGTGGGGTTTTCCCATCATGTTGTTACACTACTCATCCTACACCTTCTCCATTTACCACCTCCCCTCATATTAACATGGTTCAAGTTGTCACCCATGCCCAGAAAGACAAAGGAAAAGAAAAAGCAAATAGCCCATCAACCAACCCCATGCCCAATATACCATCTACACCTGTACCCAAAATCACCATTCAGGGACCCACATACCCTATCTTTGATGGGGTCACCCATCGCATAATGATAAAACAATTACATCAATCCCCTCTAAAGATGTCTTTGTATGATCTTGTCCAAACTTCTGAATCTCATAGACAAGCCCTTATGGAGATTTTGCAATCCATTGAAGTTTTACCCAATGACCCCACACTAGTGCCCTCTATTATCACCCCTCATGATTTGGCCTCACTTACCAAATAATCTACTTCTTCTACCCCTATGCCTACTAATCAGGTCACTACTCTTAGTTTCTCTGATGAGGAGATTGTACCTCTCATGTCAGATGATCTGAATCCTTCCCTTTTCATTTCCATCTATATCGATAACATACGCATATGACACATCATGATCAATGGTGGTGCTAACATTAACACTATCTCCTCCCAAAATTACAATCAAATGTACATCCCTTCCAATTCTATGCATAATAACCCAGTTATGTTGCACTCCTTCAATTATTCCATCACCTCCACCCTTGGCACCATTATCATTCACATTTGCGTAGGCCCTCGTACTATCATAGAACTATTCTACATCTTAACCTATTTCTCAGAAGACGTTGGATTAACATCATGGGTTGTGTCCCTTCAACTTTACACCATTGTGTAAAATTTGAACATGAAGGGCATAACTATACCATCCCCACCAACCTGTCACCATTCAAAACTTGTAACATGTTATACCGACCTAATGATGTACTTGTACCAGTCGAGGCATCTGCCACTACCCCCACTTCTCCTTCATGCATGACCCCATCCACCAATGTTGCCACCACCTCTCCCACACCTAACTCTTCTATTCCTACTATTACCACAGTCTTTGCAGATGACCCATCTACTTCCCATCAAAGTGATTCTTCTCATACCCAATCATCTAGTGATTCATTTATCCCTACTACCCACATATCAACTACCAATCCCTTAGAAGGTTTTTTTCAATGCCTCACTCTAGGGGGGTACTACCTGCACAATATTAACAAATTCCTCACTCCACAAGAGTATGGAAACCTACGCCAACACTTTCGTTATGACTACTGCATAGGCAAGGTTTTCCCTTATGGTCCTCCCCACCTTCTCACCAATCTAACATATGGGGGACTTGATACTGCCACTTATACATCCAAACCTCCATCCCAAACATGACCGTTTTCATCTAACCTCCAATATCTTACTTACCTCCACTTCACCCATAATTTCCTTCATCACTACAAATGGAATGGCTTTGGCTTCGGTTTTTACGAACAAGGACACCATATCGTCTTTTCATGTACCACCTATAAATACAATGATCGTAGTGACATTGAATTTTCTACACCACCCTCCAAGAAGGCCCACATCGACCTCATTGAGGAAGAGAAACCTTCTCCACCCCATTCACCAACATCACCACCTTCACCCAATAGATCCTGAATCTATTCCTCCTAACTCTTTTTTTTCGTAAACATGATTTCCTTGAGACCTCTGACTTATCAATGTGATGGCGAGGCTCCCTCTTATTTTCCCTTCTTGTATCCTGACATGATCGATGATGATTCACCTTCTATTAACATCATTCAATGTTAGGATGATGGGTATATACTCACTTACTTGGTGCAGAAGATTCTTATATACACTAGTCATTAGCTTCTAAGATGTAAACCATGTTAAACAAATCGACTATCAAAATCAACATGAACACTCAGGAAGACCCGCACATTCTAAAGATTAGCCAATATTTAGATGCTACTTAATAGCAAACTTTTACTTCTTTCCTTCAAGACCATAGTAATGTTTTTGCTTGGTCCTATGCTGATATGCCCAGTATTGATCTAAACATTGTGGTCATTAATATCATAACCATTCTTGATGCCAAACACATAACACAAAAGCTACGTAAAATGCATCCTCGTATTGCTCGTTTAGTCAAAGAAGAACTTCAACACATTCTTTTAGTTTCCTTTATCTTACCCATTGAATATCCCTAGTGGATTTTTAAATTTGTTCCTATCAAAAATTTGATAGGGGGACTCCTCATTTTCAGAGACTTCTGAGACCTCAACTTAGCTTGCCCCAAAGATGACTTTCCTCTACCAGGCCTTGAACAAATAGTTGATCTCACCATTGGCCATGAGATGCTATCACTCATGGATGGTTTCTTAGGTTATGATAAAATATTACTCACTCCAGAAGATCAACACAAAACTACCTTCATCATTCCTTGGGGGACTTTCTGCAATCGATTCATGTGTTTTGGCCTTAAAAACGTTGGTGCTACATATCAGTGAGATGTGACTTATATATTTCATGATGCAATGCATTGTATACTTGAATATTACATAGATGAACTTCTTTCCAAATCCAAACATCGAGACAAACACCTCATAGTCCTTAAGGTCATCTTTAACCTCCTCATCAAGTATTGTGTTCTCCTTCAACCTAAGAAGTGTGTCTTTATGGTGTTTTCAGGAAAAATATTTGGTTTTATCATTTCTTTACACAGTATAGAAGTCGATCCTGTTAAAGTAAAGGATATTCTCGAAATTCCTTTGACTACTAATCGTCGTCAACTTTGAATTTTTCAAGGTAATTTGTAATCTATTCGTCAGTTTATTTCACAACTTTCTAACCACTTCCAACCATTTCACCATTCCTCAAAAAGGAAGTGTCATTCAAATGAGATGATGAATGTCACAAATCCTTTGATGCCTTAAAACAATACCTTCTTTAACCATTGGTGCTCATTCCCCCTAAATATGCCCAACCCTTTAACTTATATATTTATGCTACTGACCATTCATTAGGTGTCATGCTTGATCATCACAATGAGCATCACAGGGAGTAAGTGGTTTATTACATAAGTTGTACCCTTTTAGACTATGAAACTAGGTATACCCATGCTGAAAAAATTTGCTTAGCCTTAGGTTTTTTGCCACTAAACTTCACCACTACCTACTTAACCACATAACCTTTTTCATAAATAATATTGACCCCCTACATTACATGTACATGAAACCCTACCAACATCAACGTGTTGAATGTAGGATCATGCTTCTTACAGACCTTGACCTTTAATTCATCCATCAAAAGTCTATCAAAGGCCAAGCCATCACTTAACAACTAGCAAATGCACCTCTTTATGGAATTCAACCTTCTAACTTCAATTTCCTTGATGAATCCATTGTTACCCTCTCTTTGGATGATACCACTTACCAATTGACCTTATTATTTGATAGTTCCAAATGTCAGCATGGAGGCAGTGTATGTACTATCCTCATTCCTCTTGATGGTGAACCTATGCATTTATCTTTCAAACTAGATTTTGATTGCACTAACAACATTGCCGAATATGAAGCACTAGTATTAGGCATTTAAACCGCCATTGCCTTAGATGTTAAATCAATTAATATCTTTGGTGATTCCTAATTGGTTGTAAACTAAGTCAATGGTATACACCAACATCGTAATGAAATAGTCCAAAAGTATAAATGTCACATCGACATAATTTTGACTACATTTGACCGTTACAAACTTCAAACCACCCCATGTTCCACTAAAAAATTTGTGGATACCATGGCCTACCTAGCTTTTCAGATACCCGCTTCACCTGCCGACTCCAAAATATTTGTCACAATACAAAGGTTGGACTCTGTTGAATCTAGGTAAGATTTGCATAGGATTAAAAACAAATACACCGATTATAAGATATATATTTTTCAATAGAAATAATTTGGGATAATATTATTTGTGTAAGGAGGTTACAATATATAGGAAAATTGCTCCTATAAGGAAGGAGTCAACTCCTATCTCATTATCACTCATATCTCTCACACATACCTAGGATATCTCACACATCCTCCTAAACTATCTCAACCACACCTATTACTAAGGTGAGATAAACTCACAGACAATTAATACTTCTCAATATGAGAAAGTATTATTACACACAGAATAATAATTTTCTCAATATTAAAACTCTAATATCCAAATAACCCAAACCACTAACACTTCATGTTCACACTATAAACATGAATTCTGTAACATTCACCCCCTTACTGTGAACATGGGGAAAACTTATCTTGCACTACAACTTGTCGCCTGATGCTGACTCATGATCTAGATGGTTTTACCAATGGTTTACCACCAACCAAAATGGTGGTTTTCAAAGTGGTTTACCATAAACCAAAGAGGTGGTTTACAAAGTGGTTTACCATAAACCAAAGAGGTGGTTTTCAAAGTGGTTTACCACAAACCAAAAAAATATCATGTTGATTGCAGTTTATTTTCAGCCCTCATCATTTTTCACACTTTAAGAGATTACATAGGAATATATTACAATTGTGAATAGGAATATTAGTTATGTTCTTATTTTCTATCACACAAAACTAGAAAGCAAACACACAACTAAAAAAACATGGCCACCAAATCTTCATGCGGCCTTATCATTGGTGCCTGATGAGAGGTCGCTGAATAACCTCCTTCCTCCGTTGCCTCCAGCCTCCATCTGATGGCTACTTACTTAGTAAATTGGGCTTGAATGATTAATAGTTTCCACATTATATTTATTGGTATAGTATCCCTCCCGCAATGTGAAACATCATGGATGTCGGTTTCCACCGAAAAATGCATCCATAAAAATGAATGAATTTGACATTGATGACTTTATTGACTTTGACAATATACAATTGACATACAATGACAAATTTTGAAAATGACTCATTATTTTTGACACAGACACTATAATTTTGAATTGAAGCTACAAAATCCAATTGAAGATTGGATTTTTACGACTCAAATTTTAGATTACAAAAAACAATTAATACTAGAAACTATTTTTGACTCCAACTTTAAAAAGGATGACATAAAAAATATAAAAATAATGGATAACACACTATGGTTATATAAAGGAGACGAAATGTCCCAAAAAAAACACAAATACCTTCTAAGTTCTGATAGTTAGCATTCAAACTTATGTCTCTATCCGTTAATAGCTCTATATACGTAAACGTGTACAGTTTGGATGCGAACATATGGTAAGTGCATACATGCATGTTTAAATTCCTCCAATCTAGCTGCTCCTTCCAATGCCTTCTAATTTCCTCAAAGAGGTGTAGAAAATAATCTCAAATTTAATGCTTTCTAACTTCTGACACGACAAATAGTTATGCATAGATCAGGACGTCTTCGCTATGTCCAACTGAACATAAATTTGATCCCACGTGGTTGTTGCATGCAAAAATAACTGTGAATAGCATTTTTGTGGTTCCAATATCAAACTTTGTAGATCTACGCATGGATCTTAGACGAATCTATGTAACAGGTTCACACTATATATTTTACACTTTCTAAGGAAATAGCATGCAAGTTTAGTTGTATTCATAAACCCACCAAGATAATCAGTGAATCACCTCCCAAGCTCCAGCTAAGGATACCATGACATTCTCAGTAGTAGGGTTGGTGAGAAGTAACGCTTACGATGAAGTCCACAGATCTATATAGCCACACCGAGAAACACTAAACACATACAAAGGACATGAAATATGCTAAATTGAGATCAATGTCTTTATGAGCCCATGCACTTGCCGACAATTTTGACTTGCAATTGCTGACTATTCTATCTATGATTGATCTTCCTCCACATAGATTCAAATCTGAATATGGAAAAGGAAAATTCCAATACAATGTTGTAGGTCATTGCTAGAAATAAGGATGATATCAAGGATCTCCAATGAATATAGCACACAGATTTGCAATTTGATGCTATCAAGCAAATCTCAGATCCTCCCTCACATTATATACGCACCCAAGAAATGTTTTTGATAATTTGTACGTAGAGATTTAATTCTTGCAGAATATCAGTGATGTCCTAAATCTTTTATCTGCCAAAGTAAAGACACAATATAACTATCACACACAAAATAAGCTACTACAAATGAGTTAGATCTTCTACAATATATTATTATAAAATATATTTCTTAGATAACTCATTAATAGAGGTGGCCATAAATCTAGCAATGCCTCTGGTTTTTTCAAAACAACATATTACACTCCATAAGACTGTAACCAGCTCTAATACCATATGTTGAATCTGGGTAAGATTTGCACAGGAATAAAAACAAATACACTGAATATAAGATATATATTTTTCAATAAAAATCATTTGGGATGATATTATTTATGTGAGGAGGTTACAATATATAAGCAAATTACTCCTATAAGGAAGGATTCAACTCCTATCTCATTATCACTTATATCTCTCACACATCCCTAGGATGTCTCACACATCCTCCTAAACTATCTCAACCACATCTATTACTAAGGTGAGATAAACTCACGTACAACTAATACTTCTCAATATGAGAAAGTATTACTACACACATAATAATAATGTTCACAATATTAAAATTCTAATATGAAAATAACCAAAACCACTAACACTTCATGTTCACACTATAAACATGAATTCCGTAATAGACTCACCATATTATTTATCTCGTGAGATAACCTCCGTCAAAGCCGTTACACCTGACCCAAGTGACCTTTCGTATAAGCAGTTTGTAGACTACATATCCCTTTCCATTCTGCCACTTGATCTCACTCGTAATGGACAATGTGCCTTTCTTAAAAGTGTCTCTCACTATGTCATCATGGGTGGTCTTCTTTATAAATGTGGCTTTGGTAGTATTCTCTTATGATGCCTTACAAGTTCTAAAATTCCTTACAGGATCAATGAAGCTCACAATAGAATTTGTGGAGGCCACTTTAGTGGCTTAGCTTTCACTAAACACATTCTTCACCTGGGCTATTATTGACCAACCCTAAACCATGACTATTGTGACTATGTCAAATGTTGTGTGAAATTCCAACAACATGTTAATCTTCATCACACACCCATTCATGCCTTACAGGTCAAATGATGCCTTTGGCCTTTCTCTCAATGGGGTTTGGATCTTGTTAGATAGATCAATCCTCATTCTTCACAACACCATCAATAAATTAAAACCGCTACTGGATACTACACTAAATGGGTAGGATCCATTTCCCTCGTTTCTACAAAATCCAAAAAATATGTGAAATCATCAACCACGACATCATTTTTCACTTTGGTGTTCCTCACTGCCTCATCACTAATAACGGAAACCAATTTAAAAAAATAACCATGTGAAATATTTGTGACACTTTTGGCATTCAACTCTATTTCTCATCACCTTATTACCCACAAACAAATGGCCAAGCAAAATCAACCAATAAAACCTTGAAAAAAAATCTTATGAAAGTAGTTGACAATACTAAGAAGGATTGGCATACACACATTCCTTTTGCCTTCTAGGCTTACCACACTATTATTCACACTTTGACTACTGCCATACCTTTCTCTCTGGTCTATGGTACCGAGGTTGTCTTACCTCTCAAATTGCATATTCCATCTCTCTGCATCTCACTATAAGAAATACTCAACGAAGATGAATTTTTTCAAGACTGTTTGGCACAACTTGAGTTATTAGATGAATGTCATCTCAATGCTCTTGATCATCTCCAAATCTACCAAAATGGTGTCAAGCGTGCCTACGATAAATGTGTCCATGAATGAACCTTCCAGTTTGGCGACCTTGTCCTGAAGGAGAATCAACATGTAACCAAAGAAGAGAAAAGTAAGCGAGGAAAATTTAATCCTAATTGGCTTAAACCCTATATCGTTACTCATGCCTATGGATTAGGTGGTTATAATTTTTCTTTACTTGAAGGTTAACCCAAACCTAATCCCCTCAATGACTTACATTTTAGATAATTTTATTGTTGAAATCAAGTCCTATATCACCTTCTATCTATTAACCACTCATCCTTTGAGCGTCGTTCACCTTCCTTGTTACCCATTTTGAGTATCAATGACTAAACAAGAATCATGTGATTACATGTCCCCTTTCAGCCTTATCTTCAATATGAGTACCATGGATCTACTCATGGAATGATTCTCATGGATACTTTTCATCTTTTTCAAATATGGAATCCCATGGTTGTTCATCACTTGAAACAATCTCTATCATAGTTAACCTCTGGGTGTGATGGCCTTGTCTTCTAAAAAGGAACCTACTTTTCCTATATAGTTTTTTCCATGACTTAAATATCTAAAAAAAATGTGATTCAGCTCCTTGAGTCAAACTTCGAACAAAAGGATGACTCCCTCAAAAGGGACATCTCTTCTCTCTATCTCACCACTATAACTAGACTACTCCCTCGAAGGACAACTATATATAATCCTTGCAAAACCAAAATAAAATATTCAGAAGCTTCCCACATTGATCAACTTCACAAAGACCTCAAGGAGATAATATACTCATCCCATATAGACATTTTGCATCGATCAGTATATAAAAAAAAATGAAGAAAATGATAATTTTTTCTCATGGACTTGTCTATTTTAATCATGGGTTTCTTTCTAGGTAAACATGTTGTCGTACACTAAAGTTACACTAAACCACCCATTTTCACCTCATTGACTTTTTACACTAATTCCCTACCTATTGGGCCCCTAAAATATTGGCCAAGTACAAGAAGGTGCGTGGGCATGCATGGCCTAGTCAAGAAAGGGTGTGCAAGGAGAAAGTGCACAGGACAGGGTTCTAGTAGGGTTTAACAGAGTAAGTGGTGCACACACAAGATAGAAAAAAGGTTTCAAGACTTAGCCATATTTGAAAGATCAGGTAGAACATGAGAAAAGCATGACCTAACTGTGTATGTGGAATAGATAAACTGCCAACCTAGTGACAGGTTGGCCTATGAAGGAATATACCCTATGATGGAAGTTTCTAGAAAACCGTCATTGCAAAGAGTGGAGAGTTCAGACCTGAAGAAGCATGCTCCCATGAAGGACCACCTTGGACACTTGGCAATGGATCTACAACTCCCACATTGGCTTGATGATGTTGAAAATGGCTATAAATACAAGCACCCACTAGAGGAAAAAAGGAAGGAGGAGAGAAGTAGAAGGAAGCAAATCCATGCAGGAATACTATGAGAGCTCCATAAGTTGGGTAGGGATCTATAGGAAAAAGATGTAATAAGGGGTTGGGATTGTAAATTTTCTCTTGAGATCTGATGGGTATAAATCCAGCTATGATGTATGACTTTAGTCTGCATAGATTTGGTAGTCTGTAATGAATCTAATGAATATAATGAGGTTACCAGACTTGATGAATATGGTTATTAATGTTTCAAATCCATGTTTATAGCTTACAAATCTGATTCATGAATTTTTATGGAATGAATATAAATCCATATGCATTTCCTTTCTATTTTGGTTCCTCTCTATAATTTGTTAAGTACCATTCAGTTTGGGATGATTGCATTTGTCTAGAATTAATTCTAAGTTCTATAAGTGTATGTGTCATTCCCACTCACTCATTTTAAGATCCTATCATAGATTATGTTTCCCACTTAATCCACATAAAAGAGAGAATTTGTGCCCATGCGTGACTCAGGTGAGTGCACAAAACCTGGTGGATGATAGGCCAATGTGCATGGGGTTCCTTTGTTCTTGGTGGGTGTAAAAATGACTACATCTTGGTTCTATTACCGGGACCTCTTTTCAAAGTTATAGTGGGAAATAGCATACATCATGATCTATGAAATGAGTGATGAAATAACGCCTAACTTTGGAAAGTATTGAATCATTATTCAAGAGCACAGAGGAAGAATTTTCTCAGAGATTCAACATTGGGCCTAGGTTTGATGCACATAGATGGGTAGAAGAGAACCTCTACCATGAGTTGTATGAAACTTTATTTTGTTTCTTCCCAGTAGAGCTGTATGAATGCTTCTCAGCATATGCATCTAGATCAAGATGGTATTTTAGATTACACATGTGGACCCAAGAAGAGTACCATAGGTTAAAAGATGCAGATCTGATGGGGATTCATGTTGTGGATCATTGGTGGAAAGGAGTACTAGCTAGCTACATTCTGGAATATGCTATTTCTACATATTATTGTCTAGAAGTCGCTGAGTTTGATTTTTTGCAAGATCCGAGAGGATAATTTCTACGTGCTATTCCTTTGGCGATGAAGATCTTGATCATTACTTTGATTTTAGAGGAACTTCTGATGGCTAGCTAACCTTCTTTGATTTTTGGGCAAGGAAGCTAAGGTGGAGGAAGATGCCAGATATTGCCACTGAGAAAGAAAGGGAGGAGAGATTACTTAAGCATGGTGAAGTGCATGAAAGGAATATTTCTAGACAACGTGAGGTTACAAGTGTGATGGATCTATGGAGGTAGACATTACGGGAAGGAGTTAAGGTTCACATAGAGGATGTGGAACCTAAGTAGTCTATGCTACACCATCTCGGCAAGCACGAGAGAGAGACACCTTTAGATTTTGATGAGATTTCATCACGTGGAGAGAGAAGATTCGTTGGTGTATATCTGAACCCACCTAGTGACCAAACCTTGGCGCTTAGTTTTCCAAATTAGAGGAGTGTTGATAACATAGGTGGTATCGGTGGGAGTGACCGATTGACACCCAAAAGGTATAATTTCTCGTTTGGAACTTCTTTAGTTGCACACTCTATTCTAGTGTTTGGAGGAATTTTTAGACAAGGTGTAAATACGCAAGGCTTGGGCAATGCATTAGGGAGTGGCGCGGGGCATACATTTGACAGTGGAATAATATCATAGACCATTGGGACATAGTTCAATGGGACATTGGGGACATTAGGTGTGATCATTTTAGGTCCATTATTGGCCACAAGAGGATTTGGAGGTGGAACTGGTGGATCGGGAGGCACACGACCTAGTGGATCCAGTGGATCTGATGGAGGAAACATTAGAGGATACCAAGGATTTGGACCAGGTGGATAGGGATCTTAGCAACCTCCTCAAGTAATCTTTGGGATGTCCTTACACTTACCAGACTACCAGGGCATAGAGGATGTTGTGGAACATGTTCACAAGTGTGAGTTTCTATGGTCCATGAAGTGGATCATGACCTCAAAATGGAAGGCTAGTTAATTTTCAAAGACGTTGCAAGGCTGCACGCATAGCTGGTATAGGAAGTATGACCCCCATTAGACAGTGGTAGAATACACCACATTGAAAAACACCTTCCTAGCAGAATTCCACATCCCTGAGTTTGAATAGAAGAGCATCAATTCCCTAAATGATATTTAGCAAGGAATGGAAGAGAGTGTGTGGGAGTATGACGCGTGGTTTAAGAATATCCTATCAAAATTGCCATATGAAATTCACCCTTCACAACATTCTCAATGGTTTGCTGGAGGGTTGATAACATGATTTAGAAGAGCATTATCTCATAAGAATTTCATAGACCCATGCGAGGTGCTAGAAGCTACTCTACATGCTAAAGCTATTGGAAGCATTGATACTAGTGTTAGCCCATTTCTAGAGGCTCAAATCGTTGATATGGCTAAACAGCTAGAAAATTTATTTGTAAACTCAACCCATGAGACTTGCAGTGGAATGTGGTGTATGGATTGTGAAGTAGAGGAGAATGCCAAGGATAGCTGCCTCCGGAATGCAGTATGCACCGTAGCGATAGATTGTGATATTTTTCATGGGGACCATGATGCGGGTAGATGCCACTTGTTGCAGTGTGTAATTTGGAATAATGTATCTTCTACTATAAGATATTCACCTCTACAACCCATGATACTAAGGATTATAGGCTTATTGACCAAATCCAT
Source organism: Taxus chinensis (assembly GCA_019776745.2). Taxonomy (NCBI): domain Eukaryota; kingdom Viridiplantae; phylum Streptophyta; class Pinopsida; order Cupressales; family Taxaceae; genus Taxus; species Taxus chinensis. The sequence continues at coordinate 37,115,507 of CM034148.1, read as the reverse complement.
GAAGCCATTGATCATTATGTGCAGCAGACCAGCCTTGCTAGTAGTTCCAAGGAAGATGGCCACCGTTATGAAGGACGTATGGATGGAGGCATGCATGGAAGAAGTTATCACGAATTATTTCAGGGTGATGGAAATCATAGAGGAGGAATAAGTGAGTATCCACGGGGAACATGTTATAATTGTGGATCTACAGAACATTACAAATGTAAATGCCCTGATCTATTACAATGCTTGTGGTGTAGAAAGAATCACAAGTATGAAGAGTGTCCATAACTCTATGAGCATATGAACCTGTAACACTAGAAATATAAGGAAAATGCTATGGTGACCATAAAAAGGGCTGATTCACAATGGATTCCAAGAGTAGCGTGTGAGTCAAAGCTTGAACCTGTACTAGTGAAAACATGTGTAGAGGCCGCATGCGCCAAGGAGATTCCTAGACCATGGAATTTCGTTTTTAGAGTGGAAGGTACCCAGACCCTACCCATCAGAAATAAGTATACCAAGAGACTATGGACATAATTCAGAGTTTACAAGGGGAGATACAATGTCTCAAGGAGAAATCAAGGCCGGTGGGGTAGCGAAAGGATAACTAGGTTCCAAGAAGTGACCTGGATGAGGTCAAAGAAGTATGTAAAATGTTAGGGAAAGAGAATATTATTACCTTGCTAGGAGAATGGCTAATAGAGAAGGTACCACGCACTGGAGAAAAACATGAGAGATAGGATTTACATGTAAACCTTTCTCCACATAGCCTTGAATATGACAAAGATATTACTCTAAATGTAGTTGTTGATGGGTGGCTTCTGAGCAATATCTTCATCGACAAAGGAATGGAGGTCAATGTTCTCACCTTGGATGCATGGCATCAAATGGGAAGGCCCACATTACAGCCATCTTCGGATATGTTGTATATGGAAAACAAGACAGGAAATTCCCATTGGAGTCTTGAAAGGATGCAATGGTTATCACTATTCAAGGGGCCAATGTTCACTGGGGACTTTGAAGTCTTGATGCTCGCCGAGGAGGATAATTTTCCAAGCATTACTTAGGTGCAATCCCTGGTGTTACAAAAACAATCCTAACCTATGGTTTAACAAGGCGTATATAAGTTTTGAGAATAAGGAGTAACGAGTCATCATCCCCTTGACAAATTGAAAATTGACGCGCTATATACTGAGCCCTTAAGAGAGGAAGTCCTCGACAGAATCTATGTGCACTCCATCAGAAACCCCGAAATAATTTATCCTATAGAAGGGGTTATCCAATTTGAAGATGCTCAGTCAATGAATGATACAACTAGCATAACATGTGACAATTTGGTGCACGACACTTATGAGTTGATTGGGTAAAAATTGATAGGATTTGTAACAAGGGTGACGAAGGCGTGATCATTCAAACACCTGGGAAGAAAGAAGCTACCAAGTTACTCTGAGAGGAGCTAAGCCCTAGAATGATTTCTTATGAGAAATGGAGGCTCGATGGAAAAATGAGGATGAAAGGTGAAGTATGCTCAATTATAACTTTCTCGGGAGTGCATCACGTTTGTGGGAAACACATCGTGAGACTTGCCTAGAGTGGTGTGAGGTAAGAGTCGCATTCTCTGTAAGATTCTACAGAAGTAATGGACCCACTGTTATCCAAGACTACCATGGCAAAGAACCTTCCTCTTCCCATATCCAAGCATGTGAGAAGGCCTGGATGGGAGGGCACAGAAGCTTTACCATCTTATTTATGGGTGCATAAGTTATACTTCCATCGTACAAGGTTGTGCGTAGTGCATGTGGTACATTCACTCTAAAGATACATCTGTTAGACAATGGTAACTGGAAGGAGTTAATTGGTAGATGATCTCATTCAAGTGTTTCGAGTATCGAAGTACTAAGCCATCATTGGATAAGGTGTTGCAAGTTGTCAAGCCCCTTACAATAGGGAGATAATGTTATGGTACATAGAGTAGGTTACAATGGAGTTGTATGGGTGAACCTTGCTTAGGAGGCATGCGTCTTAATGAAGAAGAATAAGAAGAAATATAGCTTGAGCGGGAATGCATTGAAAAGGAAAAAGGAAAGATGGTCTATGTATTAGATGGTGAAGAGATGTAAAGTGGATGTTAACCATTCCATAGGTATGCATGAAGTCATAGATAGCACTGATGAGTGAGCGCGTGGCCTACCATGAGCCCTTGAAAGATTAATAAGGTTAACATTGGATTAGAGGAAGAACCTAATGAAGCTATCATTGGGGACTATTGGTTAGAGAAAGAAGTTTCGAAGATCATTGATCTATTGCACGAGCTCTAGGATTTATTCCCATGTGAGTATCATGAACTCAAAGGTGTCCACCATTCCTTGGGGGAGATGAGGATCAAGTTGAAGGAAGGTGCGTGCCTGATTTAGAAGAGGCCTTATTAGATGAATCCAAACTTGCATGTACAGGTCAAGGAGGAAATAGATAAGATGATCAGCTTCAGGAATCATTGAGGTTATGGAGGAATCAAAATGGATAAGCCTAATGGTCATCATTTTAAAGAAAGATGGAAGAATAAGGATCTGTGTTGACTACAAGGACCTGAATGCAGTATGTGTCATCGATCCTTTCCCAACCCCCTTTATTGAAGAAATTATGGAGGGAGTAGCTGGGCATGAGGTCTACTCTTTCACAGATGGGTTCTCAGGGCTATCACCAGGTCAAGGATTACAAAGGAAGACCAGAGAAAGAAAAAAATTCACCACTGAGTGGGGAAGCTTTGCCTATATGGTCATGCCTTTTCGGATTGAAGAAATTTGCGTCTGTTGTATTCTCGCACATTATGGTACAAGCATTTCCAGGACTTCATCTATAAAGTTTCTTTGAGTCTGACTTGGATGACTAAACTGTGTATGGGTCTGGTAAAATACCATTGTGACATTTTTGAGGTTGATGTTTGAGAGATGTTGGTAGTTGAGTATATCCCTCAACATTAAGAAATGTGTCTTTGCTACTCCATTTGGAACCCTGTTGGGACATATTATATGTAGAGGAGGGCTTGTTAGTAGATCATGCACAAAATTTATTGTTATTATGGGATTGGCAGAGCCTACAAGTTAGAGCACAGTGCGTGGATTTCTCGGGCATACGGGGTTACTACAGGAAGTTAATCAAAGTATATGCCAAGATCGTCGCGCCCTTAGAAGATTTGCTAAGAGTACAAGAGTGCCTTCTTTTGGGGAGAGGTGCAGCTGAAGGCATTTGACACTTTAAAGGATAATCTCATCACCGCACCCATACTATGATTCCCCTCTTGGGATAAGCCCTTCCATGTTCATGATGATGCCTCAGGAACCACCATTGGAGTAGTACTTGTATAGCCTGGTGAAGGGATTTTTGATCATCCTTTATGCTTTACAAGTAGGAATTTGACACCGAAAAAGAAAAATTATTCTACAATTGAGTGCAAGGCATTGTCAATGATCTAGGCACTTCATGTTTGGTTTTGGAGCTTGTTTTTGGTCTTCTCAAATTAGTATTAAACTGTGGATTTCAAATTGGGAAGATGAAAGGTCATGACTGTTTCTTTTCTAGCCATGGGAAGATGAAAGGTCATGACATTTTCTTTTCCAGTTGTGGGAAGATGAAAGGTCATGACTTTCAAACTTCTAGGGTCGGCCTTAGGACTTCTTACAAGGATTTTAATCCTATAAATATAGGTTTTAGGGTATCTTGAAGATATCTTGAGTGTTCAAGAGGTCTTGAGACTTAGTGCTCAAGAGGTGATCAAGAGTGATTAAGGTTGAGCAATTGAGGTATTAATTGTGGTTTAGATTTGGTTTAACATATTTGGAATTTTGTTGTGAGTTCATAACTGAGAGAAGACTGTGAGAGTTGTTTTACTCTTATTGATAGTAAAATCTGAGAAAGTTCTTGGTGGACGTAGCCCACATTAGGTGAACCATGTTAAATATTGTCTTGTCTTCTTTTGTGCATTGTTTATTTATGTTGTTATATTTCTACAAGTATAATTCTGCTATATAGTTTCCTACTGCTATGATTTGAGGAATTGTTTCCGCATATTTCTTCACTAATTCCTAACAACTTGTATCAAAGATTTGGTGGTTTTTTTTTGCTAAAGTGGTAAATAACAGGGAAATTTTAGCTTGAGTGGGAGCTATGGTGCAGATGAGGGTAGATCGAGGGTTGAGAAGTTCAATGGGAAAAAAAATTGGTTTGTGGAAGATGTAAATGGAGGACTACTTGTATCAAAAGGACCTCTATGTTCCTTTGGCTGGAAAAGAAAAGAAAAGAAACCTACAACCATGTCGGATGAGGATTAGGAGTTTTTGGATAGAAAGGCGCTTGGGGAAATTCAGTTATGCCTTGCATCTTCAGTTTGCTTTCAACATATTGCAGGAGAATACCACGAGAAGGTCGCATAAGTGTGTTGGGGAAGTTATATGAAAAAACCTCTGCCTCTAATAAATTTTTTTGATGAAAAATTTATTTAAAATGAATATGTATGAGAATGGTTCTATGTTGCTAATCATTTGAATGAATTTAATACAGTTGTGAGTATGTTAAACTCGGTAAAAATTGAATTTTATGATGAGGTCAGGGATTTTTTGATTTTGTGCTCCTTGCCAGATAGCTGGGACAACTTGGTTATGTGATGTAAGTAATTCAATCTCTAATAATTCAAAGTTGAAGTTTGAGGATGTAATAGGTGTGAACCTAAGTGAGGAAATGCAAAGAGCACCGGAGATTCTTTTATGTCTAGAAACAATTTGAAAATGGAAAGCAGAGGGAGACAAAAGAATAGAGGGAAAGGTAACCGTGGGAAGTCAAATTATTATCGAAGGTAAAATTCCAAGAGTAAGTTAAAATTTTGGCACTATGGGAAGGTTGGTCATGCTAAGAAATATTGTTGGGCTCTTCGGGATAAGAAGAACAAGGAGGAAACTAAAGAGATAAATGTGGTAGTAGGTGATGTATTTCAGGATGCCTTAATTCTTTCTTTAGATAATATTGTTGAGTCTTGGGTGTTAGATTTAGGGGCTTCTTTCCATGCCACCCCATATAGACATTACTTTAATGATTTTGTTCAAGGATATTTTAGACATGTATATCTTGATAATGATGAACCATGCAGAATAGTAGGGAAAGGTTGTGTTCAGGTGACAATGCAGAATAGGAACACATGGCTACTTAAGGATGTCAGGCAGGTTCCTAAGTTGAGGTGGAACTTGATATCAATAAGTCAGCTAGGTAGTGATGGCTATATGATCATTTTTATAATGGATTCTTGGAAGGTTACTAAGGGAACTCTTGTGGTTGCAAGAGTTAAGAAAACAAGTACTTTTTATTTAACCAGTAGTGTTGATTATTATAATTTATTTGCTTCAGATGGATATGTAACTTTGTGGTACCAGAGACTCAGTCATATGAGTCAAAAGGGCATGTAGATCATAAAGGACAAGTTTCTCGAATTAAAGGAGTTATATTTAGACTTCTATGAGGATTGTGTTTATGGAAAACAGAAGTAGGTGAGATTCCTCAAGGTTAGACCTACCAGGAAGGATGGTAAGTTGGATTTAGTGCATACAGATGTATAGGGGCCAGCTAAGGTAAACTCTATTGGTGGTTCACATTATTATGTCACTTTCAATAATGATGCAACTAGAAAAGTTTGGGTATATTGCATTAGAAATAAATCTGATGTGTTTGAAACCTTCAAAATATGGAAAGCCTTGGTTGAGAACAAAACATGTCTCAAGTTAAAATGTCTCAAGTTGCATAATGGAGGGGAGTATTGTATCAATGAATTTCTTGATTATTTTTTAATAAATGGGATCCACAGGAAAAGAATGGTTCTAAATGCTCCATAGGAAAATGGAGTCTCAAAGAGAGTGAACAGGAAAATCATGGAGCGTGTTAGGTGCATGAGGTTACATGTGAGGCTGCCACTCATGTTTTGGGTGGAAGCGGTGAGCACAACTATTTATCTGATTAACAAAGGAGCCTCTATGGCTTTGGATGGAGGTACACCTAAGGAGGCTTGGTCTGGTAAGAAAATTAATTACTAATTTTTTAGAGTATTTATATGTGAGGTATTTGTTCACATTGATAAATATGATAGGACTAAGTTAGAAGCTAAGTCTTAGAAACACACTTTTTTGGATATGGTGAGGATGACTTTGGTTTCCGTGTTTGGAGTCTTAAGGACAAGAAAATATTCTGGTATAGAGATATTATCTTTAATGAAAAATTCATGCATAAATATCAGTTGCAAGAATAGAAAGAAGAACCAAAGAAAGAATACACAATGTTAGAGGACATTACAGATAATAAGGTGTCCAAGGGGCCGGTTCAGGTGCAACATGTTAGGGCACAGCCAACTCAGGAACCTACTCATCAAGAACCCCAAACTCATGAGTTAAGAATGTCTTCTAGGGTAAGAAGGGAACCTAAAAAATTTACTCCATCTTTGAATTATTTATTACTCACTGATAGTGGAGAGCTAGAGTGATTTAAGGAAGAAGTGCAAATGGATGCCAGGAAGAAGTGGGAGATAACCATGGATAAAGAGCATAGATCTCTTATGGAAAACCAGACTCGGGATCTGGTGGAGCTACCCGAGGGTAAGAGAGCATTGTAAAACAAGTGGGTGTATAGAATCAAAGAGCAAGATGGAGGAAGGAAAAGATACAAGGCCTGGTTGGTGGTCAAGGGATTTCCACAGAAGAAAGGTATATACTTTGATGAAATTTTTTCTCCTTTTTTTAAAATGACTTCTATTAGAACTATTCTTGGTTTAATAGCAGTAGAATACCTGCACTTAGAGTAGTTGGATGTGAAGAATACATTCCTTCATGGTGAGTTGGAGGAGGAATTGTATATGCAGAAGCCATAGGGTTATGAGGTCAAAGGGAAGGAGACGTTAGTGTGAAAATTGAAGAATAACTTGTATGGCCTGAAAAAATCTCCACAGCAGTGGTACAAGAAGTTTGATAGTTTTATGGAGGAGAAGGGTTACTCCAGGTGTCACTCAGACCATTGCGTGTACATCAAGAAGTTTCTTGATGGTAGTTATATTATTATGTGCCTGTATGTGGATGATATGTTTATTATAGGGAAGAACATGTAGGAAATAAAGGTACTCAAGAAGCAACTCGGTGACTCCTTTGCTATGAAGGATTTGGGGGCATAAAAACAAATCCTTGGTATGAGAATAACTTGGAAAAGGAAAGAGAGGAATCTTGTGTTATCTCAAGAAGAGTACATCGAGAAGGTCTTGGAGAGGTTTAGTATGTAAGATGCTAAACTAGTTAGTACCCCTTTTTCAAGTCACTTTAAATTATCAAAGGAGTAAAGTCCCAAGACTGAGGAGGATAAAATCTAGATGTCCAGGGTACCGTACTCATCAGTGGTTGGTAGCTTGATGTTTTTTATGGTATGCACTAGGACTTACATTTCCCATGCAGTGGGAGAAGTGATCAGGTTTATGAGTGATCTAGGTAGAGAGCAATTACACGCAATGAAGTGGATGCTTCAATATTTGAGAGGGACCATGTGAGCAACATTGTGTTTTTATGTATCAGATACTACATTGTGTGGCTATGTAGATTCAGACATGGCAAGATATTTGGACAACAGGAGGAACACCGCAGGATATGTATTTATGGTTGGTGATATAGCTGTGAGTTAGATTTCACAGTTACAAAAGGTTATGGCTTTGCCAACCACAAAGGTTGAGTATGTTTCTACCATAGAGGAAAGTAAGGAGATGATTTGGCTACAACAGTTGCTTGATGAGTTGGGTCATAAGTAGTAAGTTGGGAGACTACATAGGGATAGTCAGAGTGTTATTCATTTACTGAAGAAATCTACTTTTCACTCTAGGATGAAGCACATTCAGTTGAGATATCATTTCATCAGGGTAACTTTGGAGAAGATAAGTTGAAGTTGGAAAAGATTCATACTAGTTAGAATCTTGTGGATATGATGACCAAGGCGGTCAGAAGGGAGAAGTTGAAGTTGTGTTCAACTTTGATTGGCCTTCATGGTTGATAATGAAGGGTTGAGAACATTTCTCAGTAGGAACAGTCTCCAAGTGGGATATTGTTGGGGTGTGGAGCTTTTTTTGGTCCTTTCAAATTAGTATTAAAGTGTGGAGTTCAAATTAGGAAGATAAAAGGTCATGACCATTTCTTTTCAAGCCATGGGAAGATGAAAGGTCATGATAGTTTCTTTTCCAGCCATGGGAGGATGAAAGGTCATGAATTTTAAACTTCTAGAGTCGACCTTTGGACTTCTTAAAGGATTGTAATCCTATAAATAGAGGAGTTAGGGTATCTTGAAGATATCTTGAGTGTTCAAAAGGTCTTGAGTCTTAGTGATCAAGAGGTGATCAAGAGTGATCAAGGTTAAGTAATTGGGTGTCAATTGTGGTTTAGATGTGGTTTAGCATCTTTGGAATTCTGTTGTGAGTTCATAACTGAGAGAAGACTATGAGAGTTGTTTTACTCTTGTTGATAATAAAATATGAGAAAGTTCTTGGTGGATGTAGCCCACATTGGGTGAACCAAGTTAAATCTTGTCTTGTCTTCTTTTGTGCATTATTTATTTATGTTGTTATATTTCTACAAGTATAATTCTGCTATATAGTTTCCTATTGCTGTGATTTTAGGAATTATTTCCTCATATTTGTTCTCTAATTCCTAACAATTCACAAGTTCAGACAATATCTTCTTCCAACCCCTTTTTATATTTTACACTAACCATATGGAATTGAAATATTTAGTGAGAAGGGCCATTCTGCAAGGGCGCATATGTTGGTGGTAACTGTTGTTCCAAGAATTTGAGTTCACAATGGTTGTCAAACCAAGAAAAAGTAATTCTAGACCTGATCATTTATCTAGAATTGATTTAGGGGAAGATGTAAAAATAATTGAGGATACCATGCTAGGTGCACAACTATTTAGGCTACAGCGCGTGCCCTCATACTTAGAAGATATTGCAGTATTTCTCAAGATAGGTTTAGCATCGGAGGGAATGAAGGCATTGGATAAAAATCAGTTAGCTATATGCTCCACTCCGTACATGTTGATTAATAAGGATTTATACAAATTAGGATGTGATGAGATTCTACATCGATGTGTTCTAGAACATGAGTTCCTAGCCATAATAGAAGAGGTGCGCGGAGGTAGTGTTAGTGGGCACTATGCATGCGACACAACTACATGTAAGATATTTATGGTTGGATTATGGTGGGAGACCCTATATCAATATTGAAAGGAATATTGCAAGGTGTGTGACCATTGCCAATGCATTGGAAAATAAGAACAAAGAGTTGAAATGCCTCTGTGGCCTATTCCCAGCACTGAGCCATTCAAAAAGTGGGCTATAGACTTCGTAGGCCCTATTACACCAGCTGCACATAGGAGTGGGTCACGTTATATAATACCTTGCATAGATTACTTGACAAGGTGAATAGAAGAAAAACCTACCAGGGATTGTACACCAGCTACTAAAGTAAGGTTTCTGTTGGAAAACATTATTACAAAGTATGGGTGCCCTTTGATTTTGACTAGCGATAGGGGTATACATTTCTTAAATGAGACATTAAGGATTCTGTCAGTAGAATTCATGGTGGCTCATCACAAGACTACCCCTTACCATCCATAAGCAAATGGAACTATGGAGGCATTTGACAAAATACTAAGTCCTACCCTAATAAATATTTGTGACGTTGGTAGAGAAGATTGGGATGAAAAAGTATCAACCTTTCTTTAGGTATATAGGACAACCTATAAGAGGTTAAATAAGGCCACATCATTTCAATTAGTGTTTGGTGTGGAGGCTGTCCTACCAGTTGAATTCATATTACCTTTTCTGCGTATAGGACACACAGGAGGATTGGACGATAAACAAGTGTTGGAAGAAAGAATTAACAAGTTAATGAAATTAGATGAAAGACGATAACTCATTAGGTGGAGCCAAAAGACTGAAAAAGCAATACAAAAGGTATGAAATGATCATCAAATTAAGAAGAAAAAGTTCTAGGTTGGGCAAATGGTGTTACTATATGATTCCAAGTTACTACACCATCCTGGGAATTTAAAATTCCATTGGTTGGGTCCCTACATCATCTTGTACATCCTTGATTTAGGCACATGCCAATTACAAGTGCTAGATGGGATGATATTTCCAAGAAACTTCAATGGGAGTAGGATGAATCCCTACTATAAACAAGTCTTCTTGGCGTTTGTAATAAGGCAGTATTGTTAGATAGGTTAGGACTTCCTTCAATGCATTTTTTTTCTTTTCTTGTGTTTCCCTTTCTCGTTATTATTTTGTGTTGTTCCTTGGGTGTTCGTAACCTCATTACTTTTTTGAAGGTTTTGAATTCATAGAGGATTGCGTATAATTTTAGTGTGGGGTGGAATAATGTGAAAGAAAGTGCAAGGTGTAAAGTACAAGGAAGGATTGCATTAGAAAGCCCAAATTGAATGGTCCTGTGAAAGGAAGCGCATGGATGGCCCCGAAAAAAATGGGTGAATGAAGATGGTTGGTGTCAAGATAAGACTACATCTTAGTTCCACGTACAAGGGAGGAAGAAGTACCTTTGGCATTGGTAACGTGTGCATAAATTCTTCTGTCAGATAGATTGTTTGCGTGCCAAAAGGTTGTAGGATTGTTCGTGGAATGTTTGATGCATTAGTGGGGGAACTAGAGTGTGGATTAGTGGAAAAATATGTAATAATTGTTGAAGTATGGTGGTAGGTCAAGTAGAATTTAATGCTAAAAAGAATAGAAAGATATAAATAGAAGGTTGAGGACTTCATTATGGACATAATACAAAAAAGGAAATCTCTTGTGGACTAGGGTTTCCATAGTTGATCTGTGTGAAGAAATGTTTGAGGAATTAAGGCATGAGTTATTAGATTTGATCTATAAACCAGAAGGAAATAAGTTCACGTGTGTCAAAAAAATTGTGGAGAAGCATCGTCTTATGAACAAGGTTATTCTAGTTAGGGTTAGGCGGCTAGGGCATGGGCTGAAAAGGGTTTCTTCACAAGTTTGAGGTTTGAGCTTAGAGAAGGTAGAAAATCAGACCAAGTAAGATAAGTTGAAGTGATAAGATAACCTAAACCATGGCACCTAAGAAGCCGAAGGGAAAGGGAAAGGGAAAAGGAAAAAAACTAGAAACCCCCGTAAGTATGAATGAAGAATGGTATGCAGAGATGCAGTACCCAGATGGGGTTTTACTCAGGAAAGAATGGGAGTACCACTTAAGAAACATGATGGTGAGTGATTACAAACATCAAATGAACATGACAGAAAAGGAATTAGTGCTGGAGTTGGTGCACCCTTCAAATAAGAGGACACTAAAGGGTTTACCTATCTATAGCGATGAGGTAAAAGTAAAATTGGAGAAGGTGGGATTATTACAATTCTATGAGTTTTATTTTTGAAAACCTGAGCACCTCTATCAATGGTTAATGTTGTGCATGCATGAGGAGCAATTTTAATTCATAGAGCACAAGATGTGCATAACTCCTTAGCTGATTTCAAAATTCACAGGCCTCATATGTGAAGGAGAAAGTATAGATGATGACCTGAGTGACAAGAAAGCCATCAAAGAAACTATCTCTGAATATGATTATAAGAAGGGATCATGGTACTTTGATACCACATAAATGTAAGATCCTATCATGATAATGGCCACAAACCTTGTGACAAAGATAAATGACCAAGAAAGGTGGACATAGGTAAATAAGTCCTGGTTAAATGTGTGCAAGAAAATATCAGAAGGCACCATCTACAACTTTTCTGCCTTCACCGCATGTTAAATTATTAGTAGCGTGAACGAAGGAGATAAGATAATCTTTGGAATTGACCTCTTGATAATTGTGTTTTCAGAGATCAGAGTGCCATTTGCGGCAGATAATTTTGTTTGGGATTATATGGAGGAAGACCCCTCACCTGTAAAAATATTAACATATTACACTTGCGATAACATGACAGCTGCTCACAAGGCATGCCTATAAAAATGGTATAAGTGCTTAAAGTATGCATTAGTGGTGGAGTGGAGGATCCCAGAGTAGCTTCTAGTACTCATTTATAGAGAATAAAAATTTGCGTTGTACCAACATTTCTACATTGGAAGATTTAAATTGATAGATAAAAACATGGGACCCTGACACAAGCTCCCCTTCTCCTTCACCACTCAATATTTCCAAGCAAGGGTAAATAGACTTAAATAGGCCAAAAGACTAAGGTTTGACCTTATTGAGGTAGATCAAAACCATAGGGAGCTACGTAAAAATCTCATTTACCCCAAGAAGCGTGCATACGTGGAGAGGTATGTCTCCCATGAAGTTCAAATGACAAATCCCTTGACTTTGCCAATAGCATGAGAGACCGTGAAAAGGGTTTATATGTGCATAAGACCAAAGTTTGAGAAGGGAGCATACCTATAATGTGATTTCTCCATCCCTGAAGACCCCGTGGGTAGAAAGAATCCCACGTCGGTAAAGAATGGAAAAGAAAAGGTGTAAGGGAAGAAGGAACCAAGTGTCCAAAGTGCACCACAAGTGGGTGCCATAGGAACAAGTGCCAGAACTAGTACTTACACGCGCAGGAAGAGGTCCCCAGTGAGAGAGGAGGCACTAGAACAAGAAAATAATATCACAAAGGAGAATTCACCAAAGGAGGAAGAAGAAATATCTTAATCTCCTATACTGGAATCCCCAATTAGGAAGAAATAGAAGGTCATAGAGGAGGCTGATTTGGAGGAATGAGAGAGCTTCAAAGCCTATAGAGAAGAGAGGGATGATGATGAAGAAGATGAACCTGAAGGAGCCCAAGAACCAATATTGTTTGATGTGCATGATTTAGAGTAAGAGGGTGGAGATGAGTAAAATGAGTTTCTCTTCATGAGAAGGAAGGGTAGCCAGGAGGAGGAAGGTGCCCCAGATAACGAAGGAAGCAAAGAATTGAGTACAAAAAATCATACTTCAAGACTCACGCAAGAGTAGATAAATGAGGTGGTAGAAAAAGAAGCGGCTAAAATCATTGAAGCCTTGGTAGAACAAGATTTGGAGCACAACGCTGATTTACTAATGAAGAAAGATAAGGAAGAAATTGTGGTCATCACAACATAGGAGGAGGCCCCAATTTGAAGGTATGTATTCCTAAGGGCACATGCATAGGAGGAAGGCACGCAGAGATCCAGAGACCAAGAATGGACTATATTGATGATCCAAACAAGGTGTTTCAAATGCATTTCCAAAACATGGTACCAATAGAGAAACTCTTGGCTATGAAGTCATTTGATGAGGAAGGTGCATACCCACGAACGAGGAAAATGATTTCTTGGGGAATTGAGTCCCACATTGACGAGACAGAATTCAAGGTAAGCCAAGGGGAAATAATGAAGGTGCATGAGTCAAAATAAGACAACCCCTTGGTGAGAACTCAGTGGCTATTAGACAAACAAGTCTGTAATGTGTTGAACAAGGTATCGATTGAACTAGAAGCCAGGTTATTCGGGAGGAATGATATGGTAAAATTCCTAGAGGCAGAGCTAGAGAAGAAGGAAGAAGATCTCAAATAAAGGACCAAGGACTTAAATTTGGAGGAGCTAATCAGTGCGTAGCTAAGGTGTGAGTTGAAATAAGATAAGGCAAGGGTGCACAAGTTTTGTAAGAAAGCAGATATGATCACAGATGCCATTTTCTTAAAGCATCCAAATCTAACACCACTCCCACAGAAGTATGGATCCACCCTAGAGTGTCTAGAGGACTTGACCTACATCCTCACAATGGAAAGGAAACCACTTGCCTTAGAGTCTATGGAGGAGGCATCAGCGTGCAAGGAAAAGCAGTACAAGATGAAGGTTATGGAAATTGTTACCGAGTGCAAGAAAGTCCTCACAAACGTGAAAGTTTATACCCAGGATGTTGAGGTCGTTTATGACAATTACACTTATAGAGATAGAGTGGTGATCATTCTAGTCACCTCCCATAAAGTGGAGGTCAAGGATTTCCAGGAGAAGAATAAGGTGAATAGAGCGGAACATGAGAAGATATTAGCTGAATTTGAGAAGAAATCAAAGGCTATTGAGACCTTTCAAGTCTCAATCAAGAACCAGATAAAGGATTTGTATCCCCATATCACTCTAAGAATGGCTGCACTCAAAGACTTGAGAAAAAAATTGTAGGAGATCGTGGAAATGATGAATACCCAAGGAAAGGGACTAAGCTTTGAAGAGGTGATTGCCTTAGTTGGAAACATTTGTCAGTGGGCATAGACCGAGGTAGGTACCTGGAATAATCTAGAGGTAGACCTAAAAAATAATTTCCCTCTCCTCTTATAGAAGTGATCATAGTTCCCCCATTCTTTCTTTCGTCACCAAAGTTCTTCATTCCCTTTCTCCAAACCATTTAAAGGTATTCATTCTTTATTCATTAATATTTTTTTCCTGCGGGTGGAGAATAGGCGTAGTGTGGGGTGATGTTGGGCCCCTAAAATATTGGCCAAGTATAAGAAGATGCATGGGCACGAAAGGCCTAGTCAAGGAAGGATGTGTAAGGAGAAAGTGCATAGGATAGGATTCTAGTAGGGTTTAATAGATCAAGTGGCAAGTTTGCAAGACAAAACAAAGGTTTAAAGACTTAGCCATATTTGACACATCAGGTAGAACATGATAAAAGTGTGACCTGACTATGTAAGTGGAATAGATAAGGTGCCATCCTGGTGAAATGTTGGCCTAAGAAGAAATATACCCTGTGATGGAAGTTTTTAGAAAGCCATCATTGTAAAGAGTGGAGAGATCGGACCTGAAGAAGCATCCTCCCATGAAGGATGACCTTGGACACTTGGAAACAGATCTACAACTCATGTTCTAGCTTGATGATGTTGAAAAGGGCTATAAATACAAACACACGCTAGAGGAAAAAATGAAGGAGGTGGAGAGAATCCGAAGGAATTGGAGCCATGTGGGAATACTATGAGAGCTCCATAAGTTGGGTAGGGATATATAGGAAAAGGATATAATAAGGGGTTGGGATTATAAAATTTCTCTTGAGAACTGATGGGTATAAATCTAGCTATGATGTATGACTTCAATCTACATAACTGTGGTAGTCTGTAATGAATCCAATGAATATAATGAGGTTACCAGACTTGATGAATATGGTTATTAATGTTTCTTATCCATTTTTATAGCTTACAGTTCTGATTCATGAATGTTTATGGAATGAATATAAATCCTTATGCATTTCCTTTCTGTTTTGGTTCTTCTCTATAATCTGTTAAGTACCATTTGGTTTGGGATGACTACACTTGTCTAGAATCCATTCTCCATTATGAGTTATATGATAAGCGTATGTCTCTTTCACACTCACTCTTTTTAAGCTCCTATCATAGATTATGTTTCCTACTTAACTCACAAAAAAGAGAGACTCGGCACCCACGCGTGCCTCGGGTGATAGGTTAGCATGCATGGGGTTCCCTTGTTCTTGGTGGGTGTAAAAATTACTATACTACCCACTCAATGAACTGGCCACTACTAAAAAATTTGGTGATCATGTGACTTTCTTCATCCTTATAATAGTCCATTATGCAATGCCTTTAGGCTCTTAGGTTCATAAGCCCATCTTTGGTATGGTGGACTCATTAGGGTTATTCCAAATGGAAGCGCTGCTATTGCAGAGGGCTTTTTCCATCTTCCCTTCCTCCCATGCCCTGTTCCTCTCCTCTCCATGTAGACAAAATGACACAAACACACAAAACACAAAACAGAGAACAAATAACCACTCGAACTAAAAGATAAACAGCAGGCAAAAACATGCGAACAGAGAGCTTAAATTACCTTGCCATGAAAACTCACCTTGCTCTTCAGAATCCTCCACTTCACTGTCGCGCAGATACAAATGCAGAAATCCTAGGGCACGGCGCTACAAGAAACAAAGCTTGGCCACTCTTTACCTCGAGCCTATTTCTCCCCAGCTGTCAGAAGCATATTCTATCTTAATGTGCATGATTAGTCAATGCACTTAGAAAATTACCAAACATATAGATCTACCATTTTATCACATTATAAAAACATCCAATCACTCAATTCACATTTCCATAATATCAAAGATTTTTGAACTTTGCACCATAACATAGATATAAATCATCATTTATTTCCCATGTTACTAATAACTTGGAAATTAAATCAACAAGTACAAAAATGACTCCATCATGCCTAAACCGACCTGACTCCATCATGCCTAAACTGACCCGACTCCATCATGCCTAAACTGACTTAACTCCATCATACCTAAACCGACCTGACTCCATCATTCCTAAACCGACCTGACTCCATCATGCCTACTCTACCTAGTTTCCACCCATTTACATATAAAAATGGAAATTTTACAACACAATTACATCATCCATACCCTAAATCTCATCATTTATATCAATGAAATTCTATACATCAATAAAATGTGCACCAATAAAAATACATATAAGTATCTCAAAACTCTCATATACAACCTCACCATCTTTGGCATGCAGGCTAATATATGATCACAAATCTCAAAAAAACTTATGTACATCCTCACTATAATCAACATATAGGCCGGTATATATAAAAAATAATAACCAACATGACAACATCAGGCGTCAGCCCATATGATGTCCATATTAGTACCATATATATCCTCTCCTCTAGCCCAACACCCTGCCATCATCTCTCCACCCTCTATGGGTTTATCCTTTTCCTTCACCTATCCTACAACTAGGTCAAGCCTCTGTGAACTAGTGGCTTCCCATTGACCATGTTTATGGGATCGTTGGCCCCCTGTACTGTCTACACTATGTGTGCTAGAGCTTATTCTCTCACTCAAGGCCTATTGTACCCTACAATAGTCAAATGATCTTGGTAGTATCTTGCCTCATTCAAGGCATCCCTGAATCTATCTATTGCTGTAACATTCCCATTTTAAGACATTAGAAATAAGGGGATTTTTTTTTTAAAGTGATTTTCTCTATTCTAAATACATAATTTAGAACACACATTCCATAACATCAATTCCATATCATTGGTGAATTCAGCTGCTAACCTAGCCTTTTTGTTTTCTAGGTGGACAAGTACATTAGTATTGTCATTATCAACACCCAAATTAGTGTTGTCCTCAGGAGGTGGCTGATTGTTATTACTAGCTTCTTCTTCCTCCTCATTACCCATCACTTGTTGTTCGAGTATAGCCAAACAATCTCTTGTGTCCAAAAGGGCAGCAAGGATATCATCAAGTTTTTGGGTTTTTGTTGCTCTTTCATCAGGAGGAGCATTATTCGAAACATTTCCTCTTGTTCTAACCATTTTTTGTTACAAGAAAATTCAAGTTTTTATCAGATTATGGACACAATAGATCCAAGAGCTGCAACCTTCATCTCTGATACCAAGATGTAACATTCCCATTTTAAGACTTTAGAAACAAAGGGAAAAAAATTTTAAGTGATGTTCTCTGTTCTAAATACGTAATTTAGAACACAAATTCCATAACATCCATTCTCGTAACAGATAACCATATGCAGTTGTAATGACTCGGTGAGCCACCGATCTATTCATTTCATGACTCGGAGAACTACCGATCTATACATGTTTAACATTAAGTATTGAATACTTTTCTATATACTATGTATACTAGGGTCTCTTCCTTTTTCAGGGTATCGAGTGATCTATCTAGGAACCTATCTAAGTATTTGCTACCAATACTCATATGCATCTCGAACCTTAGACTAGGTGACATAGGACAACGCAATCAACAACTTGCGATACTTTGGCAAAAAATTTCTAACATATTGTTCGTATTACTCATTCCTTGACGGAATACTCGTCAATATGGAATATGTCCTTCACCCACTCAATTGTTACCTAGAGTGTCTTGTATTTACTTTCGTCAGTCCACTTGCCCAAGGTCTAACCCTAGTTCAGGTTAACAACATAGGTTGTGATATGAAGAGGCTCACAAAGACTTAGGATATATTGGCATACTAGGTCAACCTAGGTCAACCACATGTGCCAAGGTACCCTAAGTCCTAGAGGGCTACTTTATATTGTAACTGTGCTACTACCCAGTCCTAGAGAAAAACTAAGTTCAAGTCCATAAGCGTGTAGATCTAGACGATCAATGAAGAAGGGTGTTGCCACATGTCAACTACAATGATGTATCCTCGAGAAGATCCTAAACTTCTCAAAGGCATATCCCTATAGTTGGCGTGTTCCAGCATCCTATAGAACAACCTCATCAAGGTGTACATACCCCTAGGATATTATTATTATTTAATAAATTTGGATAATAAAACACAGATTTCAGCAACCCTACCCAAACCCTAATCCAACTCTCCCTAAGTTCTTTCCAAATTAGGTTCCATTAATCCTTGAAGAACTTCCGTAACTTAATATTATTTTAGATGTTTGTTAATTTTGGCTTAACAAGAAGTTACCAAAAAGAAAGGATAGCAACCTCATAAGTTCCATTTAATGTGACTTAATCATTCAAGGAAGTGTAACAACTACCTAGGTTGTAACTTAATAGACTTTATTAAATGAAGTCTAATGATTATAAATCATATCTTCCTTTTTGTTTAATTTTTCATGAGAGAGGAAGAGTCTTCCTTTTCATGGATAAGTTCCAGGGTTTAACACACCCTTTTTGTTCTTTACAAATTCTATAGTTTTCATTGTGCGTTCATTACACATAATCTTACTATACTGAATTGTTTATTTAAGAACATTAAATTCTGTAACTTATCTAGCTGCATCTTAATTAGGGAAATTACTCTAATTCCCTTTATCCTATTTATTCGAGAATCCTCATTTAATCATATAAATAATATGAAGAATATCAACAAGATAAGATTTCGTTTCTCTCACAAAAGTACAAGATGATTTACAAAACCAATGCAAGTAAATTCTCATGTTTCAATTCATATTCAAAAATTATACATTTACAAGCTTATGCATTTTAGGCATACTGCATACAACAGTCTTCCTTCAAAAAGAATATAAGTTTTCTTTTTCAATACAACTCAAGAACGAATCAGAATTATTCACTAGAATCAAACTTATATTAGCCAATGCATCATATAATATTTTGCCATCTTTTATCACTTACGAAGTCCATCTACAAAAATTGCTAGCACGGGTCAGTTCAATGAACTGATCGTGATAAGAAAAAAGCCTTAAAATGAAGTGCATTCTACTAATTGTTCCAATCAAACAACCTTATTGAATGAACAATTAGTATTTCATAGTCTAAACATAAGTAGTAAAAATAAAAAATAAGAGCATTAATGAACCTGAGTTCACTTCTAAAAGAAGAACAAAATATAATCTATAATATCTATCTTACAAATTAAAGTATGATTGGTCCTATCAATCATCTTTACTAACAACAAACCATAACATTTCATTGTTTCCCATTCTACTAAAATAGAATACAACACTTATCTTATCTATAAGATACAAGAAGTATTTTCAACATGTTCTCACTAGGATTTTTCGTCTAACTTTCAAGTAAGAAGAAGATAAACAATTTGCATTATGCTAAAGTAAATAACATCCAAAACAAAAAAACAGGTTCATATCATAACCTAAGTTGTTTCATCTTAAGATTAACTATCTTAAATCAAACATTTAATATATTCATCAGAACATGATAAATAAAGATCCCAGATGGACAGATGAAACATCAACCAACTAGAATGATACATTCTCTTTTTAACAAACCAGTCATCACTCTCCTTCTATTTCATTTCCATTAATGATAAGTAAGATAAGGTTAACCAAATAACGATTAAATTTTTCCTATATAATAATCAACAAAATATTACAAACAAATGAACTTATTCCCAACTGCATTAGAAAAGAAGCTTAACAGAAATTATCCTAACCAGTAATCATTTCCTTCAACTTAATTAACAAAGTCCCTTCTTCATCATATATACAGTTCAAGTTCATATAAGAGTTCCCAAGGAAGAACAAGAACACCTTAAAGTAAGAAGGTATCTAATGAAACTTTTCCTTTATAAACTTCCCATTGTAACCAAGAGATCTATTCAAATAGGAACATCAGAACAATGAAGGTCATACACAGTCCATATACACAAAAGAATCATAAATAATTATTTTATGGGTTCTTCATTTCTTTCAAGGGACCTAATAGAAGAGAAATACGAGTAGATGCTAATGCTCTAAATTACCCAAGAGTTAAATCAAAACAATGTTATTGCCATACTTTTCAACATACTACATCTAGAGTAAAAACATTGAATCCTCATTAAGAACGATAAACTTCAAAGATGATTCTAGTCAAAAATCACCGAGTTTCCAAACGTCTCACAAGACCATGTTCTATTTTTCTCCATGCACATACAACTAATTCTTATGCGTGTAACTATTTCTTTATAAGAGATCTGAGTTTACAATATTTCACCCTAGAAATGAACTCAAATTAAATCACAAGATCTAACAACATATTTAAGAAAATATGTTCTTTTCAACACACGAAATACCAATCCGTGCACCATGTTGATAATAAATTCCTACCAAGGGAAAAATCATTCAAATGATTATAATCAAGCTCGGGTAACTTATGTTTCCTCTTGGTTTACATCTTAAAGAGGAAAACGAGAATGAAAACCAATTGAACCGACACCTTACTCAAATTTCCATTTCCAATAATTAAGAAAGAATTTACCTAAATTGCTCTACATCATATCACCCCATATTGGGTTAATATAACTCCCACATCTTAATACTAAATAAAATGCAATGAATAACCTTTAAATAGTTCGAATTAAAAATCAAGCTCCATTTTCAAATAACTCTCTTATAAACCTTACTTGACAACTGAAGTGGTTTGTAAGATCACAAAAAGAGTTCAGACTACACACCATAAAAATACTAAGGCCATATTCTTAATGAACTCTCAATACAATACATAAGGTCACAATAAAACACAGACACCAAACCAAATGTGGGCTAATAACAGTCCATAATATTCATGATAATACCACACAAATATCACATCGTGTTAGGGTTTCAACAATATCAAATGTTTACAATCTAGAAAACAAGAACCAATCCATATACTACTCCATTCGTAGTTCCTTATATTTATGAAATGAAACACAAGAATCTTAGCACCAAGAACCTGAAAACAGCTCCCAAATACCCAACAAGTTTCCAACAAAACTCGAGATTGCGCACATGTTTTCATAAACAACATGAGCTTTTTCCCATCTCGAGATCACAAAACATTAGTTTCAACAGAAATAGGAGAACACCAAGATTCTCCAAAGAACTTAAGTGAGAATACATTGGTATGAAATTCAACAAAAACCTAACCATTAGTTACCAAATCCAGTTAAGCCAAGTAGAGTTACAGAGTCGTTCTTGCATGCATTTTTCATGTGCTTAAACAAACACATACTATATTTTAAACCAGACCACTTTTGCAAGGGATTCGAAACCAAGAATTCAAGATTTAATAAACTCAGTAACCAAACAACCAGGTACATCATGCAATGCATAAAACTCACAGAGAAGAGTTTCTTTAATGAAAACACTTAGAGGAAAGCAAGATATTTTAACAGTTAGAGCCTATCATGCCTGATAGTGTCTCTGTCAAATCAAAGAAGACCTCTAGCTGAGCTCACTACTTCTCCTCTTCTCCACGAAAGATCAAACAACCAGATACCTCTTCTAAAATGCCTCTTATAAATTCCATGAAATGAAAATAGATTTGAAACTTCAAAAATAGCCATGAAGTGCAGTTCAATCTACTGGTTTGAAAAACCAGAGAGCATGCAAAGTAAAAATAAAAAAACATGAAAAGTGAAACAACCCAAGAAAAATCCACTTGGCATGCCTACTAAGATGGTTTGGGCTCATAAACCGAAAGCAATTAATTCCATTAATTCCAAATCTCCTTCCTAATCTTCCTTGCCACCACCTACCAAGTCTGGTGAATGCCAAGTCAAAAATAACAAGTATTTCCCTTTTAGTGATACTGCCACCTAAGCCTCTACCAAGCCAACTAGCCCCTACTTAAGTTGGCAGTACCGTGTACATTACAAACCTTATCAATATCATAAATGCCTTAAGAACTATCACCAAAATTCATGTGACCACATAAGTCCCCATTCATGCCCAATAGTTTAGGATAGATTACTTGCTTAGGTTAGATCTTAGGTAGATTAAAGTTTATACCTTAGGATATAACACTAACAACTAACCCCCACCATAGGCCTTAGCAAATAGGTTTATATAATTCCACATAGGTAAATAATTCAAAATGCCATAGTTTAAAGCACTAGGTTAGATCACCATATAGCCTTGTAGTAATAGGTTCAAGTTTAGTTTTAATACCTAGTAACCTTTCCAATTCCCTTAGCACCAAGTTTGGGTTAGAATCAAAATTATATCAAGTAACATAGCTTAGGTAGGAAATATTTTTACCTAGCTTAGGATCTTGTAGGTTAGTCCTTTATAGGATTCTGGTTCTCTCCTATGCCATGAACAGGCTGAAATCCCAATTACGTTAGTAATGACCTGCCATGGTCGATCTCCAAAGACCCAAACAAAACATACCACTGAATGGAAATATTTTCACACAAAAAGAGAATTAAAGAACTTGTATCTACCAAGTTCAGTCCATATGTTTCTTAATTCATGGAATGCCAATTCATCAGTTGTTCACTCTGAATAGATTTAAAACATTCCTTGGATCACTGAAATTGATCTAAGGATGAGTCGGGTAAATAGATAAGTTTACAACTCTTAAAACCAAATTGCAATCTCACCTACAAGAAGTGAAAAATGAATTCAGGAAAACTATTCCAGTTCATTTAAAAGATCTTAAGAGTAGAAAGGAATTATCCACACCAAGCATGATTTCCCAAAGTCAAAAGAACATATCCTAAAAAGGAAATCACATGCCAACACTTGAAATGAAAAGGAGGAAAATAAAAACTGTTAAGGGTGTTACATGCTTCCCTCCTAAAAGAATCATCATCCTGATGATTATCTCTTTTAACAATTTACATCAAGGACAGTCAAATCATTCACTTCTCTTACTCAAGAAATATTTCAAGACCTTATAGTTCCAGAAATCAGCATTAAATAACTGTTTGTTCAAATTAAATAATTATCTACCCAAAACTGGCTTATGTAATGTCATATAAAGATAAAATCATAAATCTTTATCAGTCAACAGATTATATCCTATTCAAATAGATATGGAAATCAGTTTTCATATCCTCTAGATTTTCCCAAGTTGCACTCTCCTTGTTAAATTGGTCCCACTGGACCTTACATTGACTTATTTCTCTATTTCTTAAATGCAACTGGTGAGTTTCTAGCACTCGAATGGGTTTAACCATGATTATTCCTGGGTCTTGGACCTACAAGGAATTCCAATTTAACACATGTGATAATTCTGAAACATATTTCTTAAGCAAAGAAATATGGAAAACATCATGCATTCGTGACAAAGCAGGTGGTAGTGCTAAATGATAAGCTACAGGGTTGATTACTTCAACTATTTCAAAAGGTCCCACATAACAAGGTGATAACTTGGCAGCCTTGCCAAAAGTTATAGAACTCTTTTTCGGTTTAACCTGAAGAAAAACCTTCTCTCCAAGTTCAAATTTCCTGTCAACCCGCTTTAAGTCAGCATAGCTCTTTTTCCTATCTGTTGCTTCTTTCAAGCGTTCACAAATTAATTTAACTTGTTGTTCCATTTCCGTAAGGATTTCAGGTCCAATTACCTCTCTATCCTCAATGCTATCCCAACTAATAGGGGTTCTGCATTTTCTTCCATAAAGTTCCTCGAAAGGTGCCATCTTAAGAGAAGCATGATATGTATTATTGTATGCAAATTCAACTAATGGAAGGTACTCCTCCCACTTGTACTGCTGATCCATACAATACATCTGTAGCATATCTTCCAAAACCTGATTTACTCTTTTAGTTTGTCCATTTGTTTCCAGATGATACGTAGAACTGAAATTCAGTTTAGTTTCAAGAGCTGCATTAAGCATTTGCCAAAACCTTGACATCATTCTAGGGTCTCTATTAGATATGATTAATTCAGGTACTCCATGTAATCTAAAAATTTCATGTACAAATCTTTTAGCCAAAACAAGAGAATCATCCTTTAGATTTCCAGCAATAAAATGAGCTACTTTCGTTAGTTTGTCAACTACTACCAAAATAACATCATGTTTATTTCTTGACATAGGCAATCCTTATACAAAATCCATGCTTATTACCTGCCATTTGTACTGTGGTATGCTATGAGGATACAATAAACCAGTTGGGTGCATATGTTCCACTTTTACACGTTGACATTCAAGACAATGAGTCACAAAATCAGTAACATCCTTTTTCATTCCTTTCCTAAAATATTGTTGTTTTATATCAGCAAGCAGTTTTGTAATGCCAGGGTGTCCAAAAAAAGGTGAATTGTGAAACTCTGCCAACAATTTCTTTCTCAAATCATTAGGCAAAGGTATGTATACTCTGTTTTCATATCATAATATTCCTTCATTATCAAAGTGAAAACCTTTATATCTTTCATCTTTTGGATCTACAGCAAGTGATATTTTTACTTGTTGAAAGTAAGAGTCAGATTCCATAACACTTTTTACTTCATCCTTAAACTGAGTTCTTAGTGTTATAAGAGTAGAAATGTGCTTCCTACAACTTAGAGCATCAACCACTCTATTCTCTTTTCCTTTAATGTAACTTATGTCAAAATCATATTGAGACAAATGATCTAACCACCTTCATTGTCTTGCATTCAGATTTGGCTGAGTGAAAATGTACTTCAGCTCAAGATGACTAGTCTTAAACTCAAATGGTTTACCCAACAGATAATTCCTCCAAAATTGAAGTGCATAAACTATGGCAGCAAGCTCTAAATCACGTGGAGCATAATTCAACTCATGTAACTTAAGTTTTCTACTTTTATAAGCTATGACATGATCATTTTGTAACAAAATACCTCTAAGACCTTCCCTGGATGCATCAGTTACAACAGTAAAGTCTCCATTAGGACCAGGTATAACTAAGATAGATGCTAAATTCAACTGACTTTTCAAAATTTTAAAAGTAGATTCACATTTATCATTCCAAACAAATTTCTTATCCTTTTTCTGTAATGAAGTTATTGGTGCAGCCACCTTAGAAAAATCCTTAACAAATTTTCTATAATAACCTGCAAGGCCCATGAAGCTTCTAACTTCATGTACATTCTTTGGTGTAGGCCACTCGGTTATAGCTACAATTTTAGAAGGATCTACAACAATTCCAATCTTTACATATAACATGACCCAAATAGTGAACTCTGGTGTCTTAGAAAGAACATTTGGATAGCTTACCATACAACCATCTCTTTCTCATAATTTCCAAGACTATTTTCAAGTGTTCATGATGCTCCTCAATACTTTTAGAATATATGAGAATGTCATCCAAAAATACAAGCACAAACTTGTCCAAGTATTCTTGAAATATATTATTCATTAAGTTCATAAAAGTTGCAGGTGCATTCATTAATCCAAAGGGTAAAACCATGAATTCATAATGCCCATACCTTGTCCTGAAATACATTTTATGAATGTCCTCATCCTTAATTCGTAATTAATGATATCCATATCGAAGATCTATCTTAGAATATATTGATGCTCCACACATCTGATCAAATAGATCATCAATTCTAGGAAGTGGGTATCTATTCTTGATTATTGCTTTATTTAACATCGTGTAATCAATGCACAATCTAAGTGTTCCATCTTTCTTTTCACAAAGATCACAGGTGCTCCCCAAGGTGAAACACTTGGTCTAATCAAACCCTTAGACAAAAGTTCTTGCAAATGAGCCTTAAGATCTACTAACTCTGTGGTATTCATTCAATAAGGTGCTTTAGAAATAGGTTTTGTACCTGGTTTGATTTTAATTGTGAATTCAAACTCCCTTTTGGGTGGTAATCTCGATAATTCTTCCAGAAACACATCACTGTAGTTTTGTAACAGTGCATAACGTTCCATGAAATCATTTTTTTCTTCTATAAATTCTGAAATTTTTACTGCATATAAGGTACAACCCTTATTTTTGGCCTTTTTAAGTTGCATAGCTGACAATTTCCTAACAGAAATTTCTCGTTTTACACCTTGAATCTCTATTATTTTCTACAGATAATCTAAACAACTAATATGTTTTTCAAAATAGTCTACCTTTACTTTATGTTCTGCTAACCAATTTATGCCTATGACTATATCATAAGATCCCAAAGGTGCTACATAGAGATCAACTTATGTGGAAAAGCTAAGTAAGTCAAGGACTACCCGAAAAAGACACATACTAACTGTATGAACATAATTATTACCATAATGTACATTCCATGATTTATCCATTTTTCTAGCTTTTCTTTTAAGTTTTGAAGCAAGTTTACTAGAAATAAAACATTTAGTAGCTCTTGTATCAAAAAGAATAGTTACAGGTATGCCGAATAACTTACCAGGAACTTCTATAGGTGTAACTTTCTTTTCATCTTACTTGTTAGCTACTGCAGCATGTATCTTGTGCTACTGATTACGATCATTCTTCTTCAAAGGACATTGATTTGCATAACCTCCTACAGGTCCCTTCTTAGACTCAGAATTATTTTCAGCCTTAAAGTTATCATTTTGGCCTCCATAGGACTTCTGTCCGTTATTATTATTCTTGGAAAAATTATTCCGTGCATTTCTAGCAAACTTATTCGTTGTTTTTTTCTTATTATTATAGGTTGATAGCTTAATTTTGTTACCAAACTTTTTTCCATGGTCCTTTCTTAGGTGTAACAAAATCTAAAAAAGAGTTTGGAACTTTCTTCTGTACTTCCTCCTTATGAGCAGAAATAGCCTTTAATTTATGTTCTTACCTTATGGATTTTTCAATAACTCCTTCCATAGTGGTTGGGTTGTGAACATCAACCTCTCCCCCAATAATGAGATTCAATCCCATAATTAATTTTCATATCCTGAGCTTCTCATTAGTTTGATACTAAGGTACATACCTAAGTAGTTTCGTAAATCATTCCCAATACTTAGGTACAGTTAACTTCCCTTGAGCCAAGTTCTAAAATTCATTCATTCTCTGATCATAATAAACTTGTGGCAGCCAACATTTCCTAAAAAAACTTTTAAATTAATCCCAAGTGATGTTAGTTTCATCAATGTTTAGCTCAGCCTTACAACTGTCTCACCATGAAGATACTTCATGGGAAAGCTGATATGCTCCATAAATGGATTTGGTTTCCTCCAAGAAGTTTCTTATTGCAAAGTACTCCATTTCCTTGAGCCAATTCTCAGCTCCATCTCCTAATGTGGTGCCATCAAACTTAGGTGGACTTATCCTTTTTATATCATTGGTGAGTTCAGCTGCTAACCTAGCCTTTTTGTTTTATAGCTGGATAGGTACATTAGTATTGTCATTATCAACACCCAAATTGGGGTTGTCCTCAGGAGGTGGCTGATTGTTATTACCAGCTACTTCTTCCTCCTCATTACCCATCACTTGTTGTTCGAGTACAACCAAACAATCTCTTGTGTCCAACAAGGTAGCAAGGATTTCATCAAGTTTTTGGGTTGTTGCCACTCCTTCATTAGGTGGAGCATTATTTGCAATGTTTCCTCTTGTTCTAACCATTTTCTGTTACAAGAAAATTCAAGTTTTTATCAGATTATGGACACAATAGGTCCAAGAGCTGCAACCTTCAGCTCTGATACCAAGATGTAACATTCCCATTTTAAGACTTTAGAAACAAGGGAATTTTTTTTTTTTGAGTAATGTTCTCTGTTCTAAATACATAATTTAGAACACACATTCCATAACATCCATTCTTATAACAGATAACCATATGCAGCTGTAATGACTCGGTGAGCCACCGATCTATTCATTTCATGACTCAGCGAACTACCGATCTATTCATGTTTAACATTAAGTATTGAATAATTTTCTGTATACTATGTATACTTGGTTCTCTTACCCTGTTTGGGGTATTGAGTGATCTATCTAGGAACCTATCTAATATTTGCTACCAATACTCATCTGCATCTTGAACCTTAGACTAGGTGACATAGGACAATGCAATCAGAAGCTTGCGATACTTTGGCCAAAGTTTTCTAACATACTATTTGTATTATTCATTCCTTGACGGCATACTCATCAATCTAAAATACGTCCTTCACCCACTCAATTGTTATCTAGAATGTCCTTTACTGACTTCCGTTAGTCCACTTGCCCAAGGTTTAACCCTAGTTCAGGTTAACAACATAGGTTATGATAGGAAGAGGCTCACAAAGACTTAGGATATATTGGCATACTGGGTCAACCTAGGTCAACCCCATGTGCCAAGGTACCCTGAGTCCTAGAGGGCTACTTCATATCGTAACTATGCTACTACCAAGTCCTAGAGAAAAACTAAGTTCAAGTCCATAAGCATGTAGATCTAGATGATCAATGCAGAAGGGTGTTGCCACATGTCAACTACAATGTTGTATCCTCGAGAAGATCCTAATCTTCTCAAAGGTATAGCCCTGCAGTTGGCATGTGCCAGCATCCTACAGAACAACCTCATCGAGATGTACATACCCCTAGGAGATTATTAATATTTAATTAATTTGGATAATTAAAAGCAGATTTCAGTAACCCTGCCCAAACCCTAATCCAACTCTCTCTAAGTTATTTCCAAATCAGGTTCCATTAATCCTTGAAGAACTTCCATAACTTAATATTATTTTTGATGTTCGTTAATTTTGGCTTAACAAGCAGTTACCCAAAAGAAAAGACAACAACCTCATAAGTTCCATTTAATGTGACTTAATCATTCAAGGAAGTGTAACAACCACCTAGGTTGTAACTTAATAGACTTTATTAAATGAAGTCTAATGATTATAAATCATATCTTCCTTTTTGTTTACTTTTTCATGAGAGAGGAAGAGTCTTCCTCTTCATGGCTAAGTTCTAGGGTTTAACACACCCTTTTTGTTCTTTACAAATTCTATAGTTTTCATTGTACGTTCGTTACACATAATCTTACTATACTGAATTGTTTATATAAGAACATTAAATTATGTAACTTATCTAGTTTCATCTTAATTAGGGAAATTACTCTAATTCCCTTTATCCTATTTATTCAAGAATCCTCATTTAATCATATAAATAATATGAATAATATCAACAAGATAAGATTCCATTTGTCTCACAAAATTACAAGATGATTTACACAACCAATGCAAGTAATTTCTCATCTTTCAATTCATTTTCAAAACTTATACATTTACAATCTTATGAATTTTAGGCATACTGCATACAACAATCTTCCTTCAAAAAGAATATAACTTTTATTTTTTAATACAACTCAAGAATGAATCATAATTCTTCACTAGAATCAAACTTAGATTAGCCAATGCATCATATAGGATTTTTCCATCTTTTATCACTTACGAAGTCCATCTGAAAAAATTGCTAG
Source organism: Taxus chinensis (assembly GCA_019776745.2). Lineage (NCBI taxonomy): Eukaryota > Viridiplantae > Streptophyta > Pinopsida > Cupressales > Taxaceae > Taxus > Taxus chinensis. The sequence goes on along the minus strand of CM034148.1, from coordinate 37,085,952 downwards.
CATGGGTCAGTTCAATGAATTGAGCATGACAAGAACTAAGCGTTAAAACAAAGTGAATTCCACTAATTGTTTCAATAAAACAACCCTGCTTTAATGAACAATTAGTATTTCATACTCTAAACATAAGTAATAATAATAAAAAAAGAGCATTAATGAACTTGAGTTCACTTCTAAAAGAAGAACATAATATAATCTATAATATATGTCTTACAAATTAAAGTATGATTGGTCCTATCAATCATCTTTACCAACAACAGAACATAACATTTCATTATTTCCCATTCTACTAAAATAGAATGCAACACTTATCTTATCTATAAGATACAAGAAGTGTTTTCAACATGTTCTCACTAGGATGTTTTGTCTAACTTTCAAGTAAGAAGAAGAGAAACCATTTCCATTATGCTAAAGTATATAACATCCACAAAGCAGGAACATGTTCATATCATAACCTAAGTTGTTTCATCTTAAGATTAACTATCTTAAATCAAACATTTAAGATATTCAGTAGAACACAATAAATAAAGATCCCAGATGGAAAGATGAAACATCACCAACCAGCATGATACCTTCTCATTTTAACAAACCAGTCATCACTCTCCTTCTATTTCATTTCCATCAATGATAAGTAAGAGAAGGTTAACCAAATAACGATTAAATTTTTCCTATAGAATAATCAACAAAATATTCCAAACAAATGAACTTATTCCCAATTAGATTAGAAAAAAATCTCAATAGAAATGATCCTAACCAGTAATCATTTCCTTCAACTTAATTAACAAAGTCCCTTCTTCATCATATATATACAATTCAAGTTCATATAAGAGATCCCAAGGAAGAACAAGAACACCTTAAAGTAAGAAGGTATCTAATGAAACTTTTCCTTTATAAACTTCCCATTGTAACCAAGAGATCCATTCAAATAGGAACATTAAAAAAGTAAAGGTTATACACAGTCCATATACACAAAAGAATCATAACTAATTATTTTATGGGTTCTTCATTTCTTTCAGGGGACTTAACAGAAAATAAATCTGAGTAGATGCTAATGCTCAGAATTACCCAAGAGTTAAATCAAAACAATTTTATTGCCATACTTTTCAACATATTACATCTAGAGTAAAAACATTGAATTCTCATTAAGAACAATAAACTTCAAAGATGATTCCAGTCAAAACTCGCAGAGTTGCCAAAAATCTCACAAGACCATGTTCTAGTTTTCTCCATGCACATACAAGTAATTCTTATGCGCGCAACTGTTTCTTTTTAAGAGATCTGAGTTTACAATATTTCACCCTAGAAACAAACTCAAATTAAATCAAAAGATCTAACAACATATTTAAGAAAATACGTTCTTTTCAAGACACGAAATACCAATCCGTGCACCTTGTTGAGCATAAGTTCCTACCAAGGTAAAAATCATTCAAATGATTATAAGCAAGCTCAGGTAACTTATGTTTCCTCTTGGTTTACATCTTAACGAGGAAAAATAGAATGAAAACCAACTGAACCGACACCTTACTCAGATTTCCATTTCCAATAATTAAGAAATAATTTCCCTAAATCGCTCTACATCATATCACCCCATATTGGGTTAATATAACTCACGTATCTTAATACTAAATAAAATGCAATGAATAACCTTTAAACAGTTTGAATTAAGAATCAAGCTCCATTTTCAAATAACTCTCTTATAAACCTTGCTTGACAACTAAAGTGGTTTGTAAGATCACAGAAAGAGTTCAGACTACACACCATAAAAATACTAAGGCCGTATTCTAAATGAACTCTCAATACAATACATAAGGTCACAATAAAACACAGACACCAAACCAAATGTGGGCTAATAACAGCCCATAATATTCATGATAATACTGTACAAATATCACATCATGTTAGGGTTTCAGCAATAGCAAATGTTCGCAAGTTAGAAAAAAAGAACCAAGCCATATACTACTCCATTCACGGTTCCTTATATTTATGAAATGAAACACAAGAATCTTAGCACCAAGAACCTGAAAGCAGTTCCCAAATACCCAACAATTTTCCAACAGAACTCGAGCTTGCATACACGTTTTCATAAACAACATGAGCTTTTTCCCAGCTCGAAATCACAAAACATTAGTTTCAACAGAAATAGGAGGAACACCAGATTCTCCAAATAACTTAAGCAAGAATACACTGGTATGAAAGTCAACAAAAACCTAACCATTAGTTACCTAATCCAGTTAAGCCAAGCAGAGTTACAGAGTCGTTCTTGCATGCATTTTTCATGTGCTTAAACAAACACATACAATATTTTAAACCAGACCACTTTTGCAAGGGATTCAAAACCAAGAATTAAAGATTTAATAAATTCAATAACCAAACAACCAAGTACATCATACAATGCATAAAACTCACAGAGTAGTGTTTATTTAATGAAAACACTTAGAGCAAAGCAAGAGATTTTATCTGCTTAGAGCCTATCATGCCTGATAGTGTCTCTATCAAATCAAAGAATACCTCCTGCTGAGATCACTACTTCTCCTCTTCTCCACGAAAGATCAAACAACTAGATACCTCTTCCACAATGCCTCTTATAATTTCCATGAAACGAAAATATATTTGAAACTTCAAAAATAGCCATGAAGTGCATTTCAATCTACTGGTTCGAAAAACCAGAGAGCATGCAGAGTAAAAATTGGAAAACATGCAAAGTGAAACAACCCAAGAAGAATCTGCTGGCATGCCTACCAAGAAGGTTTAGGCTCATAAACTGAAATAAATTAATTCCATTACTTCAAAATCTCCTACCTAATCTTCCTTTCCATTTCCTGCCAAGTCTGGTGAATGCCAAGTCAAAAATAACATTCATTTCCATTTTAGTGATACTGCCACCTAAGCCTCTGCCAAACCAACTAGCCCCTGCCTAAGCTGGCAGTACCATATACATTAAAAAACTTATCAACATCATAAATTCCTTAGAAATCGTTGCCAAAATGCATGCAACCACATAAGTCCCCATTCATGCCCAATAGTTTAGGATAGATTATTTGCTTAGGTTAGATCTTAGGTAGATTAAAGTTTATACCTTAGGATATAACACTAACAACTAACCTCCACCATAGGCCTTAGCAAATATGTTTAGATAATTCCACATATGTAAATAATTCAAAATTCCATAGTTTAAAGCACTAGGTTAGATCACCATATAGCCTTGTAGTAATAGGTTCAAGTTTAGTTTTAATACCTAGTAACCTTTCCAATTCCCTTAGCGCCAAGTTTGGGTTAGAATCAAAATTGTATCAAGTAACCTAGCTTAGGTAGGAAATATTTTTACCTAGCTTAGGATCCTTTAGGTTAGTCCTTTATAGGATCCCAGTTCTCTCCTATGCCATGAACATGATTAAATCCCACTTACGTTAGTAATGACCTGCCATGGTCGATCTCCAAAGACCCAAACAAAACATACCGCTGAATGGAAATATTTTCACACAAAATGACAATTAAAGAACTTGTATCTACCAAGTTCAGTCCATATGATTCTTAAATCATGGAATGCAAATTCATCAGTTTTTCACTTTGAACAAATTTAAAACATTCCTTGGATCACTGAAATCGATCCAAGGATGAGTCAAGTAAATAGATAAGTTTACAACTCTTAAAACCAAATTGTAATCTCACCTACAAGAAGTGAAAAATGAATTCAGGAAAACTATTCCAGTTCAATTAAAATATCTTAAGAGTAGAAAGGACTTATCCACACCAAACATGATTTCCCAAAGTCAAAAGAACATATCCTAAAAAGGAAAATCACATGCCAACACTTGAAATGCAAAGGAGGAAAATAACAACTATTAAGGGTGTTACAGTTGGCACTGTCTGTTAAGGTGCCATAGGTCTCGCAGTAACCTATGAGCTCTGACCTGTTACTGGTGGTCTCAACCCCTATATCTATGACCCCTACCCTCCTCCTTGTACCATGGGACCCTATCCTACTATTGCCTGTAAAATGGGACCTTGTCCTTTGGCCTATGAGGGTTCCTGTGATGTGACCTGGGCCTATAAGACCAAAATATGTGCCTGTACAGTGTCCAACTGGCCCTACAAACCTATAACCTATCCATGCAAGGTGGCCGCTTATCTCCCATCTCCATCTCCACACTGTGCGGGTGCCTATCGATGTGCAAACATGTCCTGAAGGGATGCTACCTATGCCTGTAATGTAGTAACATGTTCATCATATTTTTTCAGCTACCCCTACACTACTCCTATCTGTGTCAGAAGGGTAATCACCCACCCTTGTAATGTGTCCCTCTTAACAGTAACTATGGCTAGATCTGACTTCCTTATCCTTGGTGGTTCTTCCCATAGTTTTTCTTCCCACCACTACATGTATCTATCTGTCACTCTAGCGTCATCAATCTCCGCTCCACTTCCTTCTCCTCCTACCCTGTCGGCACTGTCAGCTGTTGTAGAGGCATATGCCTCTCCACGTTATCTCTCCTGTATTGAGGGAATAATGGAGGCACATAATGAGGAATCCCAAACTACTGTCTGACCCTATCCATTGGTATCATCTCGTGCTCTCTAACACAACAAAAATCTATCCATATGAGAAGTTGTAGTTCATCTAACTCTACTTCCATTTGCCTGTATAAAGGGAAACCAATATACGGCCTCCAAATAATGTCCACTCCAGATAACCCCTACAATATGTTTCTATAATATGCTACATCTTGTGTATCCCTAGAAGCCATGCACTCTCCAACAATAGGCACTCAATGTCTGTAGCCAACTTGAACCAAGCACGCAATGAATGCATCAAGATGGGGCATACTAGCTGTATACACACATTCGATGTGTTTATATGCCCAGTAGTGAAGAAGAAATGTACAACACAAACTAAACCTTCATAGCCTCCCATAGGCCCATAGCTCACTATATAACTACACCAAGAATGTTGGTGCCAAAGAAAAGTGGGTCCTATCCTCCATCATGTCATAGAGAACCCCCATCAGCACTCATGGGAATATCCCACCCTCTGCATCTGGTAGCACAAAACAACACATTACCTCCATAATAAGGACAACCAACCTCATCTCCTGATGATGTGCGGCGTACATATCTCTGTAACTCGGGCTTGCATAATGGAACCTCATCTCTACCATCCCATCTCCAAACACCGCTAACATCATCTCTTCTAATGCCTTTGAATAAATTGAATACACTTGCTCTCCCACTATAGGTTGCCATCGGATCCTGTATATGTTCTTTAGGGTGACTGTGATCTCACCCATTGGAAAATGAAATGTGTTAGTAGATGAATCTCATCTCTCGATGAGTGCAACCATCAAGCTTGACTCCTGAACTATCTTCCTATAGCATCGAACCCCAATTAGGTTGATTTCCATCACATGCCTCCACTCTTCGGTGGTCACACTCAATCTTACCACTAGTAACAAGGGTGGAACTCTGTCCCACATCTACAGCTATGTCCCTAGCATGCATCCAACAAACCACAACATTGTTAAACCTTAATTATACTCAACGTAACTCATAACCAACCAACCTATTCCCAAGACCCTCCGTACTTATTACCCCATAACCACACCCCAACATAAAATACTACCCCTTCTCCCCCCATCCCAATTTCACATCTGTCCACTCATCCCTATTGGTACCTATTACCCGACCCATTCTCAATATACCTGCCTTTATATCTCATTTCCTATTGTTCCCTCCCACCTTATCTTGATTGTTGACCTATTTTCCTTTAGAACTGACTGGCATCAGTCACTCTTGATTTGCATTAGTCCATAATCAATGGCATAAGTCACCTAATACTTAACCGATGTCAGCCAAGGCCAACCAATGTCGACCAAACCTTAATCGACTTTGTTCATTGTCGCGGTGTCAAAATCCACAAACCCCTACCCTATCTCTCACAAAATTATCAAAATTGGCCTAAATACCCATTCTAACCTACCCAAAGCTATCCTAGATTCATTCCCACTCCTATTTAACCTACATTGGACCTTCCCACCCCTCATTTCCTTAATTTTTACCCATAACTTTAAAAATTAAAATTTCACCCAAATTTTAAATAAAACCAATTTTAACAACCTATTTCAACAACAAATGAAGGATCAAAATCAAATCCTACCTCATCGTGGTGCCATCGGCATGGTGGTATGTCTAGCCATTACACCAGTGGTCCACCCAAACCCTCTCCCACCTCTTTCAACACTGAATCAACTCCCCACCTCACAACCAATGAAATCTCTCGAACCTACAAACTAAATTCCAATAATGCAATTCGAGGCTCACCAATTTAGCTCTCCATCTTTTTTTGTCACTTTCCAACTTTCCACCTATCCTCTGTCATTGTTTACAATTGGAAAATGACAAATGATTCTATAAAAAGTGGAATTTTCCTTTTTAACTCCAATTCGACATGACCGACGTCGATCATAATTGTGCCCTAGCTAACTGATGTCGGTTAGCATATAACCAATGTTGATCAACCCTTATAGCTAGTTTTCCTTGCTGAGCTTTTTTTTACCTGTAACCATTAGTGCTCAAACACCTTTTATCATTACAGACACCTATTTAATCATACCTAAAACTCCACACTACCCTTACATTTCATTAGTTATGTCTTGGAATTTGTTATTTTACCTGTACCTTTGCCTTACTCGTGTCATGACCTATTTTCCTTAACATGACCTATTTGGTGTGACCATTGACCTTATGTACTCGTTATACCTTGCGATGTTGTTACCTATGTTGTTTTAGCATAATAACCATACCTTTCCTATTATCATGTAGTTTATCCTGACCAAAACTTTGGTGTACCAGAACATACCTAAATGTTCCTACACCTAACCTACGTTGTGTTTCCAGACCATAACCTATACCTTGGATACCTGAATCACTTCACCCTTATTTAGATAAACCTATTGACCTTGGATGATGTATATTTTGTAATCTCTTCAACCTGGTACCATGTTGTAATATATATGTGTGCGTGTGTTTGATTTCCATTACCCATTACCCAATTTTTACCCTAGCCTATTACCTATTACTCGATTTGACCACTACCATTCCCCACCTACCATCACTTCCACCAACTCCACATTTTTCAAACCACTCACCAATTCCACATTACACCTCATTGATTCCTAGTTTGAGGGGGATCACCTTCACCCACACATGGGGCAATCACTTCCTATTTTTTTCCGCGTTGCTTACCAATACAAGCCATGCAAAAAAAAGGGGGGAAATGTAGACACCAAAATTAGGTCACACCCCCCTTCTCCCCACATGTATATTAATTTAATTACCTAAAATTAAATTAATGTTCACTCTCACAATATTCATTATTTAATTACCTTAATTAAACTAATTTCCACCTCACCTAGACACCTGATCATAAACCTATTCTTATCATGTTTCCTTTTCACTAAGACTCAATATCCACTTGTCATATCTAACTAAGACTTAGTCCTACCTACCTTAATTAATTAAGACTTATTTCAACCCTAAAATCACATGCATATTCTTCCTCTAACTGCATTCCCACTTATTTAATCACAACATTCTGTTTTGATCCATGAAAATGGAAAGATCTGGCCTAAAATATTGCCTAGATTTGTCATTTTATAAAACCTAGGATTTCCCACCTTAACCAACACCAGCCAACCCAAAACCGATGCTAGTCATCATAAACCATCATCAGTTACCATATATTCACTTTGGTAACCTTGTTTAAGAGGTTGGGAGAATTATTGGAGTTTTGGAGAAGAGAGATATGCATGAAAACATGGACCAAAGCACTCATGCACATTCAGACATCCTGAACTAGCAACCAAGCACTAATATGAAAGGAAATTGTTGATGCAAAATCACAGCACCCCTGGATATTGATCAGTTTTCCAGGTTGATCATATTAATATCCAGTGTGATAGCATAACATTGAATCCTTTCTCCAAGTGTGGGACTTGAAGAGTGAGAAAGGAATCTCCAGAGAAAGGCTGGTTCCTATTCCTCTGTTCAGGTGCACACAAAATATGCAGAGGGTTTTCTCAAAATCTAATCTAATTTGCCAAGGAGACAAGGTAAGAAGATGCATAAAATAATTCTAAGCTAATAGAGGTGATGCACCGAGGAATGAAGAACATATGCTTTGCCACATTAAACACAGACCATGTAGATATAACACAACACCATGCACAGATAGCAAAAATGCAATGAAAGATCAAGAATGACAGTAATAAATATGTAAGAGGGTTTAGAAGCAACCACAGACACATATATATTGCCCAAGGATCGATTCAACACATTGCAATAGCCAGAAGGAAAAAACGGTGTTACAGTCTATATGGGAGGTTTGAAAACTCAACAAATCTTCTTATGAACAGGAGAGAAGGGAGGGTGCAAAGCAGAAAATGTCCAACTCTAGAAAGAAACCCCTCCTTACAGTATATAGGAAGAATGGGAGAGAAAAGAGAGAGGAATTTGAACTGCCCCAACCACCTCTAGGTTGCATTTAATTCGTCCCATCATGGCAGAAGCGGCGGGTTCTGGCAAAGCGGTGGTTTGCCTAACAGAAGCGGCGGGTTGTCTGCTGCATTAAAGTTGTTAGTTGAGCATCACTTCTGCTTATTATTTCATGCCAGAGGTGTCTTCTGATTTTCTTTCTTCAAACTGAACCAAAATGCAAGATTGACCCTGGAAACGTGTAGAGAATCTCACAAGCTTTCCGTTGATATCAAGAACATGTAAATCCGAGCTCTGGATCGAAAGATATGGTCAATATGAAGATTTAGGACACGGAACAGGCAAAAACAGATTTTTGAATTTCTTCCCGCGCTCTGCCACTTGGATGACACGTGGCGTGCTCTGATTCACTGAATAATTCTCTCTCCTCTACTTTTCGGTGGGATTTTCTTTGAATTTTCCTCGTGGGTTCTTAAATGGGACACGTGGCACGATCCTATTTGTTCGGCTCAGTGCTCGAAAATTCGCCCTTTGACTTTTCTGAGCTTTACTCCTATGAGGACACGTGGCAATTTCTCAATGGTTCTCGAGCCTGCCGGGTCTTCCACGTACTTCGCGTCCATCCGTCTCAGACGTCCCTTTTGATTTTGGACCTCTTGGGACAATTTTGGCCGATTCGGCCGGGTTCGGGTATTTCTGGCCCGCTTGTTCCACTTTTTTCGGACTGACTTGACTCCTTTCGGCCGGTTCGGGTCCTTTTGTCCCGCGCGTCCCAATTGCTTTTGGGCTCCTTGTGCTGATTTCGGCCGGTTCAGACATTTCGCGCATTTTTGTCCCGCTTGTCCCGAAGGCGATCCTCTTCAGCAGTTAGCCAATTTTTCTCCTCGGCTGGATCGGCTTTTTCGCATCCGTCGCGTACTTCTGTCCCACTTGTCCCCATTTTCTTTTGGACTGCTTGTGCTCATTTCGGCCGAACCGGCCGATTCGGGCATTTTTGTCCCGCTTGTCCCCGAGTAACACTTGGGACTAGGACTTAGCCGATTTTCATGATTTTTTCTGGATTGACCTATTTGCCTTTCTGCAACCTTTGATGCATGTTATCGAAATTTTACCCTGGGGGGTGAAATTTTGACAACAGAAATCATTAATGGTAATGTTATAGGAAGAACAAACATGACATTGACCACTAGTTCCATGGAACAACCATCACCTCCATCCAACCACTAGGTCTATAAGTACATGTACTTACATTTGGATTTGCACCTTCCCATATTTATTTAGGTTAGGTTCTTCATCTCTATTTGGGAGTTCTAGTCTCCCTTGCATCCCATCATCTCTCACCCTCCTACCAATCCCTCCACCTAATCACCTATAATCATTTAACCCTCCATACCCACCTCTAAACATATCTGATTATTCCTAGTAATGTCATCAACCTCACCATTATTTGTACATTCTCTTTGCAATCACAAAGAATCACCCAAACTAAACTTTATTAAGTTTCTATCAACCTACCCCTACTGACCTCGGTTAACCTAAACCTTTGTCAATCTATCATAAACTAGCATCAGTCATACCAAACCAACGTTGGTCTCTATGTTTATTATACCAGCTAATAACAACAACCCCATAACATTTACCTAAATAAACTAAACCACCCAAAACTTGACCCTGACATGTCCCAACAACCTTATTGACCTGCCTAACTTCTAGATCTCATCATAACCTAGCCTGTTAGATTATATTTTCTTATTGTATTTGAATGAGACACTTAAATCATAAATATAGTAGGACATTATTGGTTTACATCATTTCTTGTATTAATTTGTTTTAAACAGTGGATTGATAGCCATCTAGGAATTATCACACTTCGCAGATCTAGCATACGCTAGGCCATCCACTGAGATGTATTGTTTAATATTCCTCTTGTGGTCTTGTTTTTATTCACATGTATTTCATCCTATAAAAAGGAAGTTCTTGCAATCAACATTAGATTGATAAATTAGGACACACGCACTCTACCTTCCACCTTCATTCATAAGTATTCCTCCTCACTCTTACCTTATCTATTTTACTCTTACATATAGACACTATTCATTGAAACAAGTATCACTAATAAATTGTTCATCCTCCCACTGAAGGAATCCTTAGATGACTCATGCACCTCCGGGTCCTATATGACACATACATAAATCCTTTTTAGGTCTTCCTCACTCAAAGGTTTAACATAAGGTACAAATTTCCCATATGCTAAAGGGATAATAACTCTTTCTTACTTGTTCTAAAAACTTATATATCCCTTGTTGAACCTGTTAGTGAAAATTCACAGCACCCCCAAAATGACCTATGGATCTACTTTTCTAAGGCAATGTCATTTGGTGTGAATGCACAACATTGAGCTTTCCCAAAGTATGAGACCTTTGCAAATGGGGAAAGCTCTTCAGAGAAGGTTGGTTCCTCTTCCTAAACTACTTGCCACAAGCTATTTCATTGCAAGAAAGCTAATCTAATCCTAATCTAACTATGCCAAGGAGACAAAGAGAGAGAAAAGAGGGAAAAATAGAGCCTACACTAAAATGGTGATACACCAGAGAAGGAAAATGTTGAACATCTATCAAAACTATCATGGAACAAGAAGAGGCAAGCAATGGAAAGGATGGACAAGTGCATCAAAAAACCAAGGGCAAATTTCACACAAAAAATGTTCCAAAACTCCATGAACATAGCTCTAAAACCTGCAATGAACATTCAAACAAGCAAAAATACCTGCAATGAAGAAAGGCAAGAAGAAGACAAGAAAAATGAGCAAGGATGGACAAATGCATCACAAAACACATTTTTTATTGCTCCAGAAGTTTACACAAAACATCATTTTACTGGTAAGAGGAAATAAACACCATTACAGAGTAAGGGAGGAGTTTCAAACTCCATTTTCAACCCTAGGGAAGAAAATAAGGGAGAGGTAGAGAAGAATGATGAACAACTGTTACAAATGAGAAAAATTGGATTTTAACCATCGAGCAGAATGGAAGAAAGGAGAAAATGTGGGTAAATTGATTTGGGACTTCAACCACCAACAAGATTCATCTAATGGGCCTAAAAAATGATGGGTTTCCATAAAAAATTCCATACTTTGAAGTACATTTCTTTACAAAGCAAAACAGAGGCCCATACTTCATTAATTCTAATGGTTGGAGTCATTTTATGTGTTTTTTACATGCCTGATACGTTTTCCTATTTTTCTCCTGCAAATCTCGATCAAAAATAAAAAATTGAACCCTCCATCATATAGAGGATTTCAACAAATTTCCAATGATATAAAGAACGTGAAAATCTGAGCTCGGGATCGAACGTTATGCCCCTCTTAAGATTCAGGGCAAAAATTAGGTTGGTGGGCCAAAACTTGAAAATTTTCCATTTTTTGAATTTTGGAAAATATCCCAAACATTCCCCGTACCCCACCACTCCTCTACCACATGGTGCTTTCCCATTCACTAATGGAAACATGGGCTCAAACCTCAATTTTTCTCCTTTGATTTCATTTTGGGAAAAATTCCCCAAACACCCATGCGCCCCTCTCCGTCGATGCCATATGTCGGCCTTCGATTCATACGTGGGCTAAAATTTCCTTTCTCCCCCCACACCTCTGCAAACCCTTCTCCTTCTCCTCAGTGGGCCCGCGGGATATTTTTTTCCCTTTCACCCTTTTTACAATTTTGGCAAAAAACACAAAATTCCTTTGTGGCCCTGACTTCTACCACCACGGGGACACATGTTGCTTCCACATTAGCCACATGCCTTTGCAAATTTCCTTTCTCCCTTTTCCTCAGCTGGCCCACGCGCTGGTTTTTTCCCCTTTTCCCTCCACCAACTCTTTGGAAATTTCTTCAACTTCACTCCACCATCCCAAGCCCTGCCACCATATGCCGCATTCTCATTGGTCGTAGGCCTGTCTAGGGAAATTTTCGCCAAAAAACTCCGCTGAGCCATAACTTTCAAAATATTTAGAGTTAGGAGGAAAATTTTACCTTTCTAGAAAGGGGAAGAAAAATCCTATTTGATGAAGCCATTTCTAGATAATTTTGAGTCCTTGGAATGTGTAAAATTTTATATTGAAGCATAAGGAAAAAATGAAGGAAAGTTAGCCAAAATAAATAGGGGGCTCATTTTGGATAACAATTTTGGCAAGTCAGAGGGGTCATCTGCCTACTAGGTGAAGTGATCAGATGCCTTGAAGCATCCATTGGGCATGGAGTCATGAGTAGTAACTTGAAAACTTCCCTCTGAGCCACTTTGAAGCCTACTGAACTGGAGTTGTTTTCACCAAAATGCCTTTGCAATGGACTGTGCAAGAGCAAAACTAGCACCATAAAAACTATGTACAAAACTAAAAAATCATACATGCTACAAATGGAACATGTAGAGTGTGCACAAGCACTTCTTATCTGAAAGAAAGCCTACCTACCCTACTCTAAGTGGAAGCAAAGGTGGGCTAAACAAACCCTGCAACTGGTTGTGAAAAATAGCTTCCTTTCTTCAAAATTGGCAGCAGTGTAAATGATTTGGAGCTGAGTATGGCTGCTTGGATGAGTGGAAAATCAATTAGAAGTTGGTATTCTACCAAAATTAGCAAGGTGTTAGCTGAAAGCAAATTGAATACCTCTTTTAGTTGCTTTGCATTTAGATTGTAGAGGTATGGCAGTTGATCCTTGGTACTTTGTAGGTCATCCTCATGCTTAGAAGCAAGCATGACTGGTTGTGACTTCTCCTTTGGCTCTAATGAATCCAAATACCTTATTGGGAAAGGTTTGATCTATTTGATATGCCCATATATTTGATTTTCTACTTAAAAAATGAAGTCTTCTTGTAGACCTTCTTGAATGGATGGTGTGGAAGAAATGATGGAACTCTTCTATTGTTTTCCTTCCTCTAATGAAGAACATGGAAGATTTAAATCTTCCAATCTTGATTCCAAAGAGCTGCTATAAGATGAAGGTTGCTGCAAATGAAAGTTCTCCTCCATGAAAATAGAATCAAGTGTTTGGAATGTGGATGATGAAGGATAAAATGGTGTGATTTCAACCTGTTCCTCTTCATCAAAACAATCCTCCAAATTTGACAGATAAACTACCTCATTGCTGTCCTGTTGCAAATGTTCAACTTCTCCCATGGTGTTCTCTTGATCTGCAACTTGATCACCATGGTTTCTTTCATCCTCCAACATTGAGTTTGAGATATCAAACTCTTCTTCAGCACTAGAACTCGAGAGAGATGAAGTAGAAAGAAGAACTGAAGGTTCTTCTATAGCCTGATTTGTGCTCAAATCTTTTGGATCTGCCCTTTTCTCCCCCACAACTGGAATGTGCTCCACTTCTTTTTGTTCTTCTTCTGCTGCAACAAAATTAGTCCTAACCACCACTATTTCTTCAACCTTTACCTCCTCTGTAGGCTTCACCAGCAAATAAATTTTCTCAATCCCATATCTAAGACCCAAACTAACTAAGTTCTTAATCATTCCTTCTTTGCTTGGTTCTTCCTCTTGCTATCCTTCATGACTGATTTTTGCAATTTCTTCTTCCCCACATGGAATTAGGAATGCAAGAGGAGGGGTGGGTTGTAACTCAATTGATTTTGCAATTATTTTTTGTGGTGGAGGAGATGAAACTTCTTGTTTCCTTGGAGTGGAAGGTATTTATTTTTGCTCTTGTGGAGGGGATTTGGATTTGGAAGGGAAAAGGATAGAAGAATTGAGATGAGGTGGAAGACTAGGAGATGGAGAAATGGGATCAACATTTGGGGTAGCATATAGGAAACTTGAAGCTTGACATTGTTGAAATGATACAGATTGAGAAAGAGGAAAAGAAAGAGTATGAGATGGTGTGCTTGCCCGTTGACAAGGTTGCTAAATATTCCTCTCATACACCGCTATTCCCTTAGTCCACTTTGCAAGTAATGGAAGCGTCACAATCATGAATTCAAGCTTCTCTTGAGGGCTGTAATGCCTTGGAAAAGGTCCCACCCATGGACAAGGTGCTCCACAACTGATTCCAAATGCTTTCATTTGTGCTTAAGCCTTGGATTGCACCATGCCAATCTCCATTTTTTGGATTTTCTCCAAAAAATCAGCATCTTTCATTTGATTGTCTTCATTTTATGCATACCCCTGCTCTTGGAAAGAACCATAGCCAAACTGATTTTGGCACTACTGCTCATATGGGTATGCATACTGATCTTGAATATACTCAAAATGATGATTTGAAGGAGTTGTAAAGCATGTTAGAGGTGGATTTGGATGGCATTGTTGTTGTAAATGTGAATTCCATAATGGAAATGAAGTCATGATTGCACACATTCATGGGATGAAAGAAGATGGAAGAGATGAAAGGAAGAATGGATGAAAAATGAATGAAAATGAAGGTCTGCAACTTCAGAGATGGGTTGTTTACTAGATGGAGTCACTAGATGTGTTTACAATTACCTCTAAAGGCTGAAATCTTCACAGGAACACACCAACCTACAAAAGATGAAGTGGAAGACCTCTAAGGTCCCACTGGGCATGCCAAAACTGTTAGTGCAAATTCACAACACCCCCAAAATGACCTATGGATCTACTTTTCTAAGGCAATGTCATTTGGTGTGAACGTAAAACATTGAGCTTTCCCAAAGTGTGGGACCTTTGCAAATGGGGAAAGCTCTCTAGAGAAGGTTGGTTCCTCTTCCTAAACTACCTATCACAAGCTATTCTAGTGCAGGCAAGCTACTCTAATCCTAATCTAACTATTCCAAAGAGATAGAGAGAGAAAAGAGGGAAAAAAATCCTACACTAAAATGGGGATACACCAGAGAAGGAAAATGTTGAACATCTATCAAAACTACCATGGAACAAGAAGAGGTGAGCAATGGAAAGAATGGACAAGTGCATCACAAAACCAAGGATACATTTCACACAAAAAATGTTCCAAAAATCCATGAACACAGCTCCAAAACCTGAAATGAACATTCAAACATGCACAAATAACTGCAATGAATAGAGGCAAGAAGAAGACAAGCAAAACGAGCAAGAATGTACAAATGCATCACAAAACATGTTTTTTATTGCTCCAAAAGTTTGCACAAAACATCATTTTATTGGTAAGATGAAAAAACTCCATTACAAAGCAAGGGAGGAGGTTAAAACTCCATTTTTGACCCCAAGGAAGAAAATAAGGGAGACGTAGAGAATAATGATGAACAACCATTACAAATGAGCCAAAACTAGCTTTTAACCATTGAGAAGAATGGAAGAAAGGAGAAAACGTGGGAAAATTGATTTGGGACTTCAAAACACTGACAAGATTAATCTAATGGGCCTAAAAAATGATGGGTTTCCATAAAAAAATCTCATACATTGAAGTACATTGCTTTATAGAGCAAAATAGAGGCCCATACTTCATTAATTTTGGTGGTTGGAGTCATTTTCTATGTTTTTTGCATGCCAAATATGTTTTCCTATTTTTCTCCCACAAATATCCATCAAAAATAAAAATTGAACTCTCCATCGTGTAGAGGATTTCAAAATATTTCCAATGATATAAAGAACACAAAAATCTGAGCTCGGGTTCGAAAGTTATGCCCCTCTAAAGATTTAGAGCAAAAATAGCAATTTTAGGGCAAAAATTAGGTTGGCAGGCTGAAACTTAAAAATTTTCCATTTTTTGAATTTAAGAAAATTTTCCAAAAAATTCTTGTGCCCCACTACTCCTCTACCACATGGTGATTTCCCATTCACTGATGGAAATGTGGACTCAAACCTCACTTTTTCTCCTTTGATTTCATTTTGGGAAAATTCCCCAAACACCCTCACGCCCCACTTTGTGACTGCCACGTGTTGGCCTCCGATTCATCCACAGGCTCAAATTTCCTTTCTCCCCCCATGCCTCCTGTAGATTAAGAAACAGGGACGGAAGCCTGTGTTATTTTATTAATCTCAATCAAGTAAAAAAGTACAGAGGATGGGCTGCAATATTTATAGATATTGCACAGCCAAATACATCCGGGAAAATGAGTTGCACAGGTGCAACCAAAAACCAGAATAAACAAGCTTCCAAATCACCCAGGAAGCAACAATTACATAAAAACAAATATATTGTTGAAAACAATATAACAGTGTGCATACAGACAAATATGGTTGATTAACCATATAACAATATAACCATTCATTATTTAATTAATAAAATTAATTAAATAATCTAACTATGCATAATTAATATTTAGGATAATAAAATTTATCCTAACATTCCCCCCCTTAATTGTGCATTTTTTTAAGAGATGAGGAAAGGAACTCTCTAAACAACTTGAAATGGTCACGTGCAAGTGACTTTGTGAAAATATCTACTCATTGTTCAGTAATTGGACAAAATTAAAGCTGGACGTTGTGCTTCAACACATATTCACATATGAAATGAACCTGAACCTCAATGAGCTTTGTTCTCTCATGAAAAACTAGATTGTAAACAAGTTTTAGAACACCTTCATTGTCAACTACATGGTGGTTGGTTTATCCTATGGTATTCCAAGTCCTTCCAGTATGCGACGTAGCCAAATCACTTCAAAGACAACTTCTTCTGCAGAACGATACTCATCTTTTGTGGAAGAGTGAGAAACAAAGTGTTGTTTCTTACTTCCCCATGATATTGGTCCAGATCCCATAAAGAATACAAATCTATAAGTGGATTTTCTATCATCAATGTTACCTGAATGATCTGAATCCGAATATCTAATCAAGAATAAGTTTTTATTCTTCTTGTATTCTAGACCAAGATCCACTAATCCTTTGAGATATCTCAAAATGCACCTTGCTACTTTCCAATGACAAAATTTGGGTTCTTGCATGAACCTGTATAGATAAATTACTGCAAAGCTGATATCTAGTCTAGTCTAGTGTAGGTTAGGTAAATGAGACTCCCAATCAACTGTCGATAGAGAGTGGCACTTACCTCAGGGGATGGATTTGAATGAGATAACTGTAGTCCGTTATCCATGGGTGTAGCAATCGATGTGCATTCCAGCATCCTAAACTTCTTGAGTGTATTCTTGGTATATTTTAATTGAGAAATAAAAATATGATTCTCTTTCTGCCAGAATTTTAATCTAAGATAGTAATGCATCAACCTGAGATCGGTGATGATGAACGATCGATTAAGATATTTCTTCGTTGTATCAATCATCCTCACTAAACTTCCAGTGATGACTAGATCATTAACATAGACAACAACAATCACCATCTCCCCCCCTTGCTTTTTGAGGTAGATTTTGGGATCGTATGGATTTCTAACAAATCCATGTTGTACGAGATGCTCATCAATCTTGATGTACCATGCCCGTGGTGCTTGTTTGAGCCCATAAAGATATTTCCTTAGTCTGCATACCTTTGATTCTTGACCAGGTACAACATATCCCTCAGGTTGAGTCATGTAGACTTCTTCTTGTATATCTCTATTTAGGAAGGCACTTTTTACGTCCATTTCATGAACTTTCCATCCAAACTGAGTAGATAGAGTAAAGATCATCCTGATCGTTTTGATCTTAGCTGTGGGAGCAAATGTCTTCTCATAGTCAATGCCTTCTTTTTTTGTATACCCCTTTGCTACAAGTTCTGATTTATACTTGTCCATTGTCCCATTTGCTTTGTACTTAATTTGGAATATGCATCTGCATCCAACGGGTTTCTTCCCTTGTGGAAGATCGATAAGCTGCCAAGTGTTATTCTTGATCACTAATTGATATTCAAGATCCATGGCATCTTTCCAAGCTTTTGACTATTAAGGGCTCATCTGATTCAATAACTCTACTCATCAAAGAAAAAATAACTTCTTCTCTTGTTTTACTGTGAGTTCATGGTCCAGGGGTGGATGTATCTGGTGGAGCATCCAATCTTGCATCTCTTAATGTATTTGTAAAACATTTAGCCATACACTGAACTATGTCCATGGGTTATGGTTTTATCTGATCAACACCATCATCCCCATCATCACTTTCATCTTCTGAGGGAACATCATCTTCAACTTTTACAACAGGTGAAAAACATACATCTTGTGAGTTTGGAGGAGGAGTCTCTTCTTCCTTCTTCTCAAAAAACTCAACATCTCTGCAGGTGTAGACTTTTCTAGTCTTAGGATCCATCAATCTATACCCAAGAGTCTCTTCAATGTACCCAAAGACTCAACAGACTCAACATCTCTGCTGGTGTAGACTTTTCTAGTCTTAGGATCCATCAATCTATACCCAAGAGTCTCTTCAATGTACCCAAAGAAGACGATTTTTTGTGACTTCATGTCCAATTTCTTTCTATTTGGTTTGGGTATGTGCATGGTTGCATTACATCTGAATAATTTGAGGTGTGCAATGGATGGTTTCCTTTTTGACCATGCTTCTTGTGGTGTTATTCCATCAAGAGAAGTTGTGGGTGCTCTATTCAACAAATACACTACTGTCTTTGCTGCTTCTACGCAAAATGTATTTACAAGTCTGGAATCATTGATCATGCATTGCACCATTTCCATGATAGTACAATTTCTTCTCTCAACAACACCATTTTGCTGTAGTGTGTGTGGAGGAGGCATTTGTCGACGAATCCCGTGAGTTTGTAGGTAGTCTCTGAACTCATCACTGGTGAATTCTCCCCCTTGATTTGAGTGGAGATTTCTTATGTGATGACTAGTTTCTTTCTCAACTACTACTTTGAACTTTTTGAAGGTTTCAAGTGCTTCACTTTTCTTGCGAAGATAAAAAATCCATATTTTTTGTGAATAGTCGTCAACATGAAGCATGAAGTACTGGAACCCAGAATGACTTGGTTAGAGTGGACCGCAACGATTGGTATGAACCAGGTTAAGTTTACAATGAGCTTGAAATATACTCCTCTGGAATGAAACTCTATGTTGTTTTCCTACTAGGTAGTGAGGACACTTGTCTATATCCTTCTGAAGAGATGGTAGCCCATGTACCATATTACACCGGTGAAGTGTTTTGAGATATTTGAAACTTACATGACCAAATCTCTGATGCCACAACTATGCTGAGGTGGAGTTTTTAGCCACAAGTGCTTGATTGTCTATGTGAATGAAATCAAGTTGAAACATGTGTCCCACATTGGAGGCTTTTGCAATTATTTTTGAGCCTCTTGATTTAGCTCGATTCAAACACATTTTCTTGTCGGATTGACTATCAAAGTCAATTTTTAGGTTGTGATCAACAAGATTACTAACTAAAAGGAGATTCTTTGTCAACCCAGGGACATATAGGACATCTGATAGTTTACATTTGCATGAAGCAAGGGTTAGAGAAATGTTCTCAATCCCCTAAATTGTATATGAAGAATCATCTCCCAACGAAACATGATTTTTAGATGGTGTGTCCCTCATTGAAATGAACTAGTCTCTGTGGCCAGTCATGTGTCTAGTGGCTCCCGAATCAAAATACCAGACATCACTAGATGCCATGGATGGTTCACTTGATTGAGCAGTGAACAAGAAGTCTTCATTGTCTGACCGTTCTTGTTTCTTAGCAATATTACCTTACTGGTGGGGTCTTCTTTTCCAGTTCCCCTTTTTCTACCCGTGATAGTTGTTAGAATGTCCCTTGTAATATTTTTGTTATTGTGGTCCAGAGTTACTAGATGAACCTTTCTTGTAAGTGTTATACCAATAATGTTTTAAGTCATGTCCTGTTTTACAAATAGGACATTGCTTCTTATGTGGATTGTCCCCATGGAACTGATTATGATGTTGGGACTTCTTATAGGAATTAGGTTTTCCTTTACCTTTTCCTTTCCATTTTTGGATGTTGTTGGATTCATGTCATGCACTACATCCCATCTACCCTCCATGTTTTATTAAATATGAACATGAAGGGACCATTTGTACTCTCCCTGCCAATGCCTCTACTTTCAAGAATTTTTGTATGAATTATCGACCTAAAGACTGTGATGAAGAGAGGAATATAGTTTTATTTGGGTGGCATATTGAGGATTTATAAATCTTCAAAGGACATGGTGGTAGATGCTATGATAGCATAAGCTAGAGCCACAAGGGGTTGGCGCTCATAAGATGATATCAAGATATGTTATTGATCTTTAATAAGAGTTTGTTTATGGTTAGGATAGCTTTGGATAGCTCATAAAGTGACATTTTAACTGGAGACTTGTGAAGTTATATGGCAATTTTCTATTCAATGGAAGTGGGATTAAGAGTGGCCAAAAAAATACCTTATCCTTAGATGAAGATGAAGGGTATGATAGGGATTGAGTGGTGATGCAGCCTAGACTTTATTGTGAATAACCCAGGCTCACTGACACATCACTTAACCTAAGCGGAGCACTCACCCAAGTACATAAAGCCACCAGGTCCTACTTTAGAGTTGCTTGTATAAAATGTTAGCATGCTGGTGCATATAGGTATTCAAATTCATTACCAATAGTAAACAACACAAGGCATAAACCGGATCTAGTTATTAGAATATATATAAGATGAACTAAATAATTACTATAACAAGTTTTACCATGCAATAACTAGATTCGGTCCTGCTCAATCCAATTATCCAGACAATATGAACCATTATATTAAATACTCTAAAACACAAAACATTCTTACATTACATAAGTATCTCCATGAGTCATGCACGCAACAAAAAAAAAAAAAAAACTCTACAATTTCACACACACACACACACCTAAACCGTGAAAATCAATACATACACACATACATACATATACATATACATATACATATACACACACATAGACACACACACACACATATATACATACATATACATATTTATGTATGTATTTATATATACATATATATATATATATATATATATATATATATATATATGTATGTATATGTACATATACATATACATATACACACACAGACACAGATATATATAGTGGTGGGGACTTTCCGTTCATCGCCTATGCATTTATAAAATAGGCCACATGATAATAATAGCCATGCACCTTTACAAAAGGATGCACAACATGAAAGTTCTCTTAAGAATATATTTCATATAGTTAACTCCGAGAAGAAATCCTATTATCATCTTAAACTATACATGATGCTTAATTGTTTATTGTTCTCAAAATACCATTACATGGACCGCAAGTCTTCATGTCTGTGTGTACCTAGCACGCTATCTCTCATAATAGACCTTATCAACATAACGGCTAAGTTTTAAATTCAAAGTGTTTTGGCATGCATTTATTCTACTATTCTTCCATGTTGTTAAATGTGCCTTACTTCAGTGTGCACATCCTTTATGTGCCTTCACCTTAGAGAAAATTTTTATCTAATCAACATTACCCCACTCTAAAGTAGATTTCTGGCCCGAAAATGGGAATTCCTTCTTTTGTCTCCAAAAATAAAGAATAAGGAATGAAAGAACAAATGAAGCACTATAGAAAAGAATGATTTTTTCTTTGCAGTTTCCTCTTCCTTAGGAAGGACTAACTCAGGACATTCATTTTTGAGTTCATCCTCCAAGGTCTTGCAGTAATTTAGTGCGCTCCCTTTCATTTTTGGAACATCTGTCACTATGGTGTATATTTCATCCTAAGTGATATTTTCCTTTTCATTCTACAGTACCTGGAAAACATGTGCCATATTTTTATACCATTCCTTCCATGCAGGCCACGTTTCTACCTATGTCCTGGAGTCCATTTTCTACCTATAAGTTTCCCAAGTTTATTGATTCTATATTTGTGTGGATCTTAGGCTTATGTAAGCAGCCTTGAAATATTGGTTTACTAGGGCTAATCTCTCTATGCACCCAAATTTTTCATCCTTTATTGCCTTCAGCACTTCATTATGCTCTGTTATAGTTTTAATTCTTATTATGGCATTCGACGCTACACACATTTTTAAAGATTGATCCAATTTATTCAGATCATCTTTCAATTTTTGGAGTAATGCCTCAAAACTTGAAATTTTCCTAATCAATGGTAGCCCTTTCTCTTGATATTTCTTTTTCAAGATATTATGGTGTGGTCATAAAAATGTCATCTTTATTCAAAACCAAGATCCAGTGCAGAGTGCGCAAATAAAGGATCTCAGTGCAAAAAGAAAAATTCTGACAAACCTTAGACTCCAAATGAGGCCTTACCTTAAGGATATGATCACCAAGTTCCTCAGTCATGCTAACAAAGGCCTAATTCTTTTCCTCTTCTTGTTACTTCTCTACTTTCAAGTCCTTTATCTCTGGAGTGTTATCCTTGTTATCCTCAAGTAGTGTTGGAATGGTGGTTACCTTATCAATGTTCCTCCCCACAACTTCAATAGATACCTTGACCAACGCATTACTTAATTACTCATCAGAAATTACAAGAGGCTTGATAGTCATGTTCCTAACTTGTAGTTTCTTCTTTACCTAGAGCAAGACACATGATTCCTTGAATACATCAAAATATGGTTTGTCCATGGTGTCGATTCAGCAATAGGGGTGGAAGCCTGATTAAATTTTATTAATCTTGATCAACCAACATTACAATGAATGGGCTGCAATATTTATAGATATTGCACAGCCAAATACAAACATGAAACAAAGTTGCATAGGTGCAACCATATTCCAAAATACACAAGCTTCTGATAACATCCAGGAAGCACAAATGAAATTACTATAAAAACAATATAACGGTTCCCATAATATTCAAATAAAAACAAAAATATGGTTACAATTAAATATTACCATAAAACAATAATTAAAAAAATCAATTATTGTGGAATGCATAATTAATTAGGATTATAATATTTTATCCTAACATACCCCCCATTAATTGTGCATTTTCTAAAGAGATGAGGAGAGGAACTCTCTGAACAACTTGAACTTGTCACGTGCAAATGAATTTGTAAAAATATCTACTCATTGTTTAGTAATTGGACAAAATTGAAGCTGGATGTTGTGCGTCAACACATATTCACGTATGAAATGAACCTGAACCTCAATGTGATTTGTTCTCTCATGAAAAACTAGATTGCAAACAAGTTTATAACACCTTCATTGTCAACATACATGGTAGTAGGTTTATCCTATGGTATTCCAAGTCCTTCCCATATGCGACGTATCCAAATCGCTTCACAAACAGCTTCTCCTACAGAATGATGCTTGACTTCTGTGGAAGAGTGAGAAACAAAGTGTTGTTTCTTGCTTCCCCATGATATTGGTCCAGATCCCATAAATAATACAAATCTAGAAGTGTATTTCTATCATCAATGTTATCTGAATGATCTGAATTCAAATATCCAATCAAGAAGAAGTTTTCATTCTTGTTGTATTCTAAACCAAGATCCACTAATCCTTTGAGATATCTCAAAATGTGCTTTGATGCTTTCCAATGACAAACTTTGGGTTCTTGCATGAACCTGGATAGATAACTTACTGCAAAGTTGATATCTGGTCTAGTGTAGGTTAGGTAAATGAGACTCCCAATCAACTATCGATAGAGAGTGGCACTTACCTCAGGAGATGGATCTGAACAAGATAACTATAGTCTATTATCTATGGGTGTAGCAATCGATGTGCATTCCATATTCCTAAACTTCTCGAGTGTAGTCTTGGTATATTTCATTTGACAAATAAAAATGTGATTCTCTTTCTGCCAGACTTCCAATCCAAGATAGTAATGCATCATCGTGTGATCGGTCATGAGGAATGATCGATTAAGGTCTTTATTCATTGTATCAATCATCCTCACTGAACTTCTAGTGATGACTAGATCATCAACATAGACAACAACAATCACCATCTTCCCCCCTTGCTTTTTGAGGTATATTTTGGGATCATATGGATTTCTAACAAATCCATATTGTACGAGATGCTCATCAATGTTGATGTACCATGCCCGGGGTGCCTATTTGAGCCAATAAAGAGATTTCCTTAGTCTGCATACCTTTGATTCTTGACCAGGTATAACATATCCCTCAGGCTGAGTCATGTAGACTTCTTCTTGTAAATCACTATTTACGAAGGCACTTTTTACGTCCATTTTGTGAACTTTCCATCCAAACTGAGCAGCTAGAGCAAAGATCATCCTGATCGTTTTGATCTTAGCTATGGGAGAAAATGTCTCCTCATAGTCAATGCCTTCTTTTTGTGCATACCCCTTTGTTACAAGTCTTGCTTTGTACTTTTCCATTGTCCCATTTTCTTTGTACGTAGTTTTGAATATCCATCTGCATCCAATGGGTTTCTTCCCTGGTGGAAGATCGACAAATTGCCAAGTGTTATTCTTCATCACTGATTGATATTCAGAATCCATGGCATGTTTCCAAGCTTTTCACTACTGAGGGCTCATTTGATTCAATAACTCTACTCATCAAAGAAAAATTAACTTCTTCTCTTGTTTTACTAGGAGTTCATGGTCTAGGGGTGGATGTATCTGATGGAGCATCCAATCTTGCATCTCTTAATGTACTTGTACAAAATTTAGGCATACGTTGAAAAGTTCCCATGGGTTGTGGTTTTATCTTATCAACACCATCATCCCCATCATCACTTTCATCTTCTGAGGGAACATCAGCTTCAATTTTTACAATTAGTGAAAAATCTACATCTTGTGAGTTCGGAGGAGGAGTCTCTTCTTCTTTCTTCTCAAAAAACTCAACATCTCTGCTGGTGTAGACTTTTCTTGTCTTAGGATCCATCAATCTATATCCAAGAGTCTTTTCAATGTACCCAATGAAGACGAGTTTTTGTGACTTCATGTCCAATTTATTTCTATTTTTTTTGGGTATGTGCATGCTTGCATTGCATCTGAATACTCTGAGGTGTGCAATGGATGGTTTCCTATTTGACCATGCTTCTTGTGGTGTTATTCCATCAAGAGTAGTTGTGAACACTTTGTTCAACAAATAAACTACTATTTTTGGTGCTTCTGCCCAAAATGCCTTTGCAAGTCCGGAATCATCGATCATACGGATTGCACGATTTCCATGATAGTATGATTTCTTCTCTCAACAACACCATTTTGCTGTGGTGTGTGAGGAGGAGGCATTTGTCGACAAATCCCATGAGTTTTTAAGTAGTCTCTGAACTCATCACTGATGAATTCCCCCCTTATTCTAAGCGGAGAGTTCTGATGTGATGACCAGTTTCTTTCTCAACTACTAATTTGAACTTTTTGAAGGTTTCAAATGCTTCACTTTTCTTACGAAGATAAAAAATCCAGATATTTTGTGAATAGTCGTCAACACAAAGCATGAAGTACTGGAACCCAGAATGACTTGGCTAGAGTGGACTTCAAAGATTGGTATGAACTAGGTTAAGTCTACCATGAGCTTGAAATGTAATCCTCTAGAATAAATCTTTGTGTTGTTTACCTACTAGGTAGTGAGGACACTTGTCTATATCCTTCTAAGGAGATGGTAGCCCATGTAC
The DNA here is from genome assembly GCA_019776745.2 of Taxus chinensis. NCBI lineage: Eukaryota > Viridiplantae > Streptophyta > Pinopsida > Cupressales > Taxaceae > Taxus > Taxus chinensis. Next base: position 37,060,056 of record CM034148.1, on the reverse strand, counting down.
CATATTACGCTGATGAAGTGTTTTGAGATATTTGAAACTTACATGACCAAATCTCTGATGCCACAACTGTGCTGAGGTGGAGTTATTAGCCACAAGTGCTTGATCATATATGTGAATGAAATTAAGTTGAAACATGCGTCCCACATTGGAGGCTTTTGTAATTATTTTCAAGCCTCTTGATTTATCTCGAATCAAACACATTTTCTTGCCAGATTGACTATCAAAGTCAATTTTTAGGTTTTGATGAAGGAGTTGAATAACTAAACGGATATTCTTTGTCAACCCAGGGACATATAGGACATCTTATAGTCTGCATTTGCATAAACCAAGGGTTAGAAAAATGTTCTCAATCCCCTAAATTGCATATGAAGAATCATCGCCCAACGAAACATGATTTTTTGATGGTGTGTCCCTCATTGAAATGAACCAATCTTTATGGTCAGTAATGTGTCAAGTGGATCCCGAATCAACATACTATACATCATTAGATGACATGATTGGTTCACTTGATTGAGCAGTGAACAAGAAGTCTTCATTGTCTGACCGTTCTTGTTGCTTAGCAATATTACCTTACTGGTGGGGTCTTCTTTTCTAGTTCCCCTTTTTCTGCCTGTGATAGTTGTTTGAATGTCCCTTGTAAGTTTGTTGTTGTTGAGGTCCAAAATTACTTGATGAACCTTTCTTATATGTGTTAAACCAACATTCTTGCAAGTCATGTCCTCTTTTGCAAATTGGACATCGCTTCTTCTGTTGATTGTCCCCATGATACTGATTTTGATGTGGGGACTTCTGATAGGATTTAGGTTTTCCTTTACCTTTTCCTTTCCATTTTTGATGTGAAGACAGTGCCTGCTCCTCTTCATCATCCTTGTTGTGCATTTCTTCCTCTTGTTGCAGTAGGTTTACTAGCTTGTCAAAACTAATTGTCGTATCTGACAAGTTTAGAGTTGTGACAAAAATGCGGTAAGAAGAAGGGAGAGCTCTCAGAACAATTGGAACGAGAGATTCATCTTTGACTTCTTCTCCTAGGGCTAGAAGTGAAGCCCTCAACTCTGCAACTCTTCTTAGGAAGGTTTCAATTTTCTCATTCTGTTTGAATTTCAATGTATGTAACTGACTCTGCAAATTGAGTATGACATTCTTGTTCTTGGCCTCATATATTGTGCTCAGCTTATCCCAAGCTTCTTTTGCTGATGTGGCATCTCGAATGTGGGCTTGCACATCGTCGAATACTCCAAACAAGATGATGAGTTTTGATTTTTGATCTCCTCTATCAAATTGTCGTTGTTGTGTTGCATCCATTGGTGATCTGGTTAGAGTACCAGTCACAACAGGCCAAATTTCTTCAAACTCAAGTTGTGTTTTTATTTTTGTCTTCCAAGCAGCATAGTTGCTTCCTCTAAGCAATTGTGAATCCGGAAGAAAAAATTTGGGGGCATTGGTGCCCATTTTGCATAGATCACTGACAGGGTTTGGCTCTTATCACTCCAGGTATTAGGTCTCCCAATCTATATACTGTCAGTCCGATATACTAAACCTTTCTATATACGCGCCCTTTCGATATACCCGTCGGTACATGGAAGAAGCTCGCCCTTTCTATATACCCGGCGGTACGTGAAAGAGGCATTAACGTACGTGAAAGAATTCGATACGTGGTACCAAGACAGTACTGATGGGGTCTGTACGATTATTGACACCGGCTCAAAGAAATATCCTCATACGCGCGCGTAACTTCGCTATATACTCGGATAATTTCTCAGTCTGGATTTATGTCTTGCAATCATTCACAGACGGATGGGATGGTTCATAGTGTGTGCACTGTGACCTTATTACTCCCCGTCGGTTTATAGGGACGATGCCCAGATGACGTTGTTACAGCTATATTAGGCGTTAAGTGTAGTAGTAGTCGCGACGGCTTTACCTGTAAGCGCTTCCCAGAGGCACTGTATATACCAAATGCTGCGAATGAGATCTAGGATCTCGTGAGTGTTACAGAACCAATTTTACTATTTTTTATTACAATTCTGCCAGTTTCTGAGCAGTTACAAAGTTTTACAGTTGACTATGGCAACCTACAAATTAGTACAATATGCAGTACAATTTTGAATAACAGGCAAAAAATTTCAGTTTCGGGGTCCTGGTGACCTCCTGAACCTAAAATGCTAAAAATTGCAAAAAAATAGCTGAAAATGCAATTTTTAGATGGGTCTCCTTTTGCAAAAAATGTCTGGAATGATAACACAGACCAGATGGGAGAAAATTTTTTTTTACCCTAAATTAGGGATTTCTCCGCTAGATTTAGTTAGTTGCAACTAAATTCAAAAAAGCCTACTAAATTTAGCAGTTCTGCCAAAATTTCCGCCAGATGCAAAAGGAGAGTTTTTGAGTGTTTTTTGTGGGATTTGATCCTCAAACCTCTCACTCCCAAGGCGCATGCACTAACCAACTTGCCCACTTGGGGCGCTTGGACTATGAAAGGAAGAAATTTGTATTTAATGATAAGTAAAATTGACTTACCTTTAAAAAAATGCAACTTGGTGAGCCTCCACGTGGCGCTTGCTGGTGAAGGGGCGTTTTTAGGGTTGTATTTTCCTAAAAAATGGATCTGAAGCTTTCCTTTTCACCTCCACGCCGTTGTATTCTCCTATGGCCGTGTTTTTTGCATGTGGGCGCTGTTTTTTCTTCCTGGCTGTGTTTTTTCCCTTTGCACGCACTGTACAGACTGCTTTTGCTGTATTTTTTGCCTTGGCACATTTTTTAATGCCTTTGCCATGAATTTTCCTCCTTGGCCACGTGTTTTAATGGTGATTGCTTGTTGTTTGAGCGTGAAGGTCGCAGGAGACAGGGAAAGGCGCGGGCAAGGAGAAGGGCGTGTCTTTTTAGCTAAAAAAAAAATGTTTTTTCTTATGCAGGCCACGTTTTTTGTCCTTGGCACTGTATTTTTTTGCTGTTGTTCCTCCCTTTTTGTTTCTTTTGTGTAGGTCCGTGGGAGACAGAGAATGGCGCGTTTTTCTCGCTGTTATTTGCTCTAAATATGGATCCACAAGCGTGTGCATGCCTTGAGCTACCACATCAGGTCCTATTTCTGGCTCGACTTCAACCAACTTAACAACATTTACTGTTACAAAACAAAGGAATACTCGTACACGGCTGTGAACAAGTTTAATGTCATTCCTGACTCTATACATGATTGGGAGGCCGCAGATAGCAAGGAGAGCGATTGCACCAGACAAAAAAAAAATTCTCTAATTTAGAGACAAAACCCTTATTGGGAAAAAAATAAATTTATTATTATTTTCAATACCTGGAGCAATTTTTGCCTGGTGCTGAGTGCGCCAGTGTAAAAAAAATTTGCGTTCTAAACACCTGGAACGAACTGGGGGATGTGGAAAGGCAGAGATGAGGCTGGGAGGTTGCAAGAGGCTGCACAGGCTCTCTATTGCTGCATACTCTTCTCCAATCTTCTCTATTTCTGCTGCATTCTTTTTCCACTCCTTCACAGGGCCAAAATTTCACTCTGGTACCAAATGTAGATTGAGAAATAGGGACGGAAGCCTGTGTTATTTTATTAATCTCAATCAAGTAAAAAAGTACAGAGGATGGGCTGCAATATTTATAGATATTACACAGCCAAATACATCCGAGAAAATGAGTTGCACAGGTGCAACCAAAAACCAAAATAAACAAGCTTCCAAATCACCCGGGAAGCAACAATTACATAAAAACAAATATATTGTTGAAAACAATATAACAGTGTGCATACAAACAAATATGGTTGATTAACCATATAACAATATAACCATTCATTATTTAATTAATAAAATTAATTAAATAATCTAACTATGCATAATTAATATTTAGGATAATAAAATTTATCCTAACACCTCCACCAACCCTTCTCCTTCTCCTCACTAGGCCCATGCACTGTTATTTTCCCTTTTTCCCTTTTTGCAATTTTGGCAAAAAACCCAAAATTCCTCTGCGGCCCCGACTTCTGCCACCACGGGGACACGTGTTACTTCCACATTTGTCATGGGCCTTTACAAATTTCATTTCTCCCTTTTCCTCAGCAGGCCTACGGTCTGGTTTTTTCCCTTTCGCCCTCCACCAACTCTTTGGCAATTTCTTCAACTTCACTCTGCTATCCCAACCCCTTCCACCACGTGTCACATTCTCATTGGCCGCGGGCCTATATAGGGAAATTTTCCCCAAAAAACTCCACTAAGCCATAACTTTCAAAATATTTGGAGTTAGGAGGAAAATATCTAGAAAGGGGAAAAAAAATCCTATCTAATGAAGCCATTTCTAAATAATTTTGAGTCCCTGGAATGTGTAAAATTTGATATTGAAGCACAAGGAAGGAAAAAGTGAATGCAAGTTAGCCAAAATAAGCAGGGGGCTCATTTTGGATAATAGAACCATAGATCAACATTATTTTTGTAGCACCAAGGGTGCCCAATTAGACCTGGGAAACTATCTTCTTATGGAAGTGCTAAAACCTAAATTTTCCCAGTGAACTTGGCCCCTTGTATAGTAATGGATGCATCTTTTAAAAATCTGATTGGAGTGGCCTTAGTTTAATTAGCCATAAATAGTACATTAGAGGATGGATGTAATGGAGGTCTCCCCATTTGTACCCATGCATCTAAATTAATCCTATTTAATTTTGTGCATGTGTCAATCAATATATTATTTAAGAGCTATCCATCCATAATAGCATTCAGAGTGATCTCCTTGTCGTAATCTAAGCTATGAGCAGGAAGATTTTCATACAGGATCTAATGTCCATTCTCAATACCTATGTGTATGGAGTGTTTCCCTTTAGCCAATTTCCTTGTAATGGAATGATATTATCCTGGCATAGCATTTTGCATACCTCTCTTAAGTCATCAATATCCAATTGGACCATATCTGTTGCCTTCTTTTGTTCCATCTTCTATGATTATTGTTGTAAACACTGTCTTTCACCCTGAATATTTCTAAGTACCTCTATGGTTTCTTGATAAACCTCCTTCTTATGCATAGGATCTAAATTCCTTTCATGAAAAATTTCCTTCTTAGTGATGGTAGGCCTCTGTTGTAACTCGTCTCTTACACGCGTAACTTTAGCGAGTGTAGTAATCTTCACAAGTAATACCTCAACTTCTAGAGCTAAATTTTGAATCCAATTAATTTCCATAGTGCATTGTATTCTAACCATCCTTGTGCCCTTGTTTTCCTATTTATGTTGCTTGTTAAGATGATCATATAGGTCTAGGAATTCCTCATAGATATGACTCTTCCCACAAAAAGAACAAGTAATATTCTCAGGACATTCATGCATGTAGTGGTCAATAGATCCGCATGTAAAGAAAATTTGATGAGGAAACTTCCCTCATCCACCACCATGGCCTCGACACATAAATCTACCATGGTATCCTCGACCTTTTCCATGTCCTCATTCATAGCACCCCTCATTCTGATCATAATGCACTTGATTGTGATCCCAATCCTGGTGCTCACATTTACCCTTCGATTTATCTGATAATCATGTCTGTCACACACCAATATTTATAGCATCATGGATTTGACCAATCAACCTATAGTTTTCTATATCGTGAGTCATGGAACAAAAAATATTACAATATTAACATACATTCTTCTTTATAACATGTTGTAATAATGGGAAGCGACTAGCAGCATGGTTTAGATGACATATCTCACAGTCTATAAATAATGAACGCACTAACTTGTGGGGACAACTATCCTTTGTGTGCCCTTCCACTTCATATTTTGTACACCAAATACTAGTACACATCTCATGTGCTGAATTTCTTGATAGTTTCTCCAACTTCTTTGCCATTTTTGCAATATGTGCTTCCAAGAATGGGCTGAATCTAGTTTCTATACTTCCAACTGTCTCAACTCACAAATCTACTTTAAGTGCTTCACATGGATCAACATATGTCTTATGTGACAGTGCCCTTCTAAAAGGTGTGATCATACCTCCAAAGAACCATTGTGCATGCTGACTTGCATGAATATCATAAGAAACCTTAGAGAAAAGTGTTTTAAAATAGGAATCATACTCCCAGACACTCTCAGTAGTGCCCTGCTTAATATTGTTGAGTGCGCTTACACTCTTGTGCTCAAATTCAGGGATATAGAACTCTTTAAGGAAAGCATATTTTAATGCTGCATAATCTACAGAAGTTTGATCAGGGTAAAAATTCTTATACCAACTGTGTATGTGTCCCTATAATTTAGTTACAAATTGAATTGCCTTGTGCTTTGAACCCATGTTCCCTTTTGTGTGCCACAATATCTCACACATGTGCACATGTTTAACAACATATTTTATGCCCCTATACTCTGGAAGATGGAGAGACATCTCCATGTAAATATTATGGGGTTGGTTAATATCCTTCCCACCTGATCTAGAACCTCATGTGTTAAATTTTCCTCCTGAACCACCAAAACTAGAGCCACCTATACCTCTTGATCCTCCACTTGTACCCAGAAGTGGACCAAAATATGTACTTCCCTATATCCCAACAATAGTACTAAATTAAACTCCTACAGTCTACATGGTGGTACTACTCCTAGAAGTGAGTCCAAAATTATCTGTGCTCAAATTCTATGTTGATGATGTATCTAAAAAGGTACCTCCAAATAACAACAAAGATGTTTTCCCTATCATGGTTGTACTTTCTATGTGACTTTCTCATGCTTCTCTACTACCCAAATTAGCTTACTGACTATTGGATGTACTAGATACTGGAAAACCAATCGCAAGGGCTAGGTTGCAAGGTAGATTCAGATGTGCGCCCATGGCCCAAGTTGTCTCTGTCGGTGTACTCCCTTGTGAGGCCGAGGAGGATTCCTTGTCATGATTTCCCAAATGGGGGAGTTCCAGATGCTTTGGATCCACACCTTCTATGTGAGCTCCAAATCCTTCATGAGCCATCTCTCTCCTCAATTCCATCCACTTTTCAATATAACGTTGCTTCTCCATCTCCCTTTCTCACACCTCATAGTGCTTAAGTTGCATTTCTTTTCTTTACCTTTCTACCACTAGGTCTTCCATATTTCACCAAACATTCTTCTACTCCCATGCATGGTGGGGTTTAGCTAGCCATCGGTTCTTATTCCAAGTTCAAGGTCACCATCAAGATCTTGATCACTAGTGGAATGCCTTGTAAGTAAGTTCCCCTAGGATAATGTAAAAATTGGAACTCAACTACCTCTAAGAAAGAATAAGTGGAAATTGAGTACTTCATAATATAGTTGTTTAAAAAACCACGGAACAAGCTATCCACAACACGTGTCTAAATCATATCAACATCATAAGGAACCTAAAATTATTCCTGCATCTAGACAAGTGTGTGATACCTCCAATTCCTTTTAGATGCCTAAGCAGCCAACCACTCGTACAGTTCTACTAAGAAGATAGAAAATAATTTCTCATACAAATAGTCATATAGATTTTGTTCCACCCATGCACGTGTGTTAAACTCAGATCCAGTGTTGAACCTCTGTGTGTACTCTTCTTCCATATATTTTATCTACTACTCAACACTTTCTAGGGTCAACTAGTACATATTCATCATAAACCATCCTGAAAACAAATGAAAAAGAGGTCTCGACAATGGAACCAATGATGCAGCCTAGAATCTACCAAGAACAACCCAAGCACGCTGGCACATCATCCATTCTGAGTTGAGAACTCACTTGAAACATGCAAAGGTACTAGACACCTCTTTCGAGTTGCTTGTGTAGGATGTTAACATGTTGAAGATAGAGCATATTTAGAACCATAATAAGAACAAAAATTCTATAAAGCATAACCATTAAATAGTGCATAACCAAATCTAGATCTTAAGGAATCATGAATTAAACCATAACTATGACAAGATTGATCATACAAGAACCAATTATATTCATGTTAACACCTTATCCATCAAATATACTCCATTATATTAAACACTGTAAACCATATAAGATTTTACATCATATAACATTACCATAAGTTTATGCATGTATTAGACCCGAGAACATAACTCTATAATAATTGATACACAGTGTCTCGGTGTCTCTCTCTAACTACACATACTAATACATACTTATAGGAGTGGGGAATTTCCCTTCACCACCTACACACTTCCTAAAATAGGTCACATGCTTAAAATATCCATGCACCTTTACAATAGTATGCAAACATGCAAGTGCACTAATAATAGATGTCCTATAGTTAACTTGTAGTAGTAGTCCTTATTATTATCCCAAACTCATGCATGGCGCTTAGTAGATGCTCATCCCCAAAATAGCATTTACGTGTCACACAAGTCTTTATCTCATTGTTTTCTCCACACGATATCTCCAAAAATAACTCGTATCTATGAAACAAGGATAAGTCTTAAATTAGTTTGTCTTGGTGCACGTTTCCATTCCTATCCTTTTGTGCCTTCAAATGTGCCTTATTCCCGTGTGTGAATATTCTATGTTTCCTCTTCTTAGTTTCATACTCTATTTTCTCAAAAGCCCTCTTTTGAATTTTTGGATGCTTTTAAAGCTTCTTTAGGGTTCTAAATTTTATTTTATGGAGCAAATAAGTTATGTCATGTTTTATTTAGGTCATCAAAGGGAATATAAGGTTGTAAAACATTATCTAACCTTATGTTCCAAAGAGACCTTCCTTAGAAATTATAATTAATGTTTAAAACATATTTTGTGAATGTAATTAAGGGAATTTGAAGTCAGTTAGAGATGTTAGAGGAATATATATCAAGTTGTAATATCTTTTTGAGGGGAGGATTCAAATAAGGAAAGGGATTCCATGCTTCAAGAAAACTATTTTGTTGTCTTTTCCTTAAAATATATAATATTTTTGTTACAAATATTTCTACATGGATGATTGTAAACAAGGAAAATCTAATGAATCTAACTTATAAATGCTTCTCATTGCGGGTAAGAGTAATTAGTCCCCTGTTCTATTGATTCTTATGTGAATTCAATAGTTTTTCTTTGCTTTTCTTAAGAAATTCTTAAAACCCTGTAGCAAACAATTTAAGAACAAAGTGAACTAAGAATTTGGAATTTTGGAGAGGAAATTTGATTTAAAAAGGTTTAGATTTGTAAATGGAAAAGTTGTATTATGCTAGAAAAAACATGTAGGTGAAGTTCTAAGGATTGAAAGAAAGTTTTATTAAACTGAATAGCATTTATCTCTTCTCAAGTTGTACAGGAATCCTACATAGGGTTTATGAAAGAAATTAGAGTTGAAGGCTTTAAACATCATCTCAAGCTATTAAAATTTTAAGAAAGCTCATAAATACCTCCTGTCAACATATATATTTTGATTTTGTTTAGCTTTTGATAGTCTTCTCCTATGCCAAAAAGTGATGATTACGAGGATCTAAATGGTGATTCCAGTCTTGAAACTTTATTTACATTCAAAAGGAGATAAAGGGTGCCCCTAAATCCTTTTATTTTGTGTTTAATATCTCTGAATAAAAATTTACACCTTGAAAAACCTCACAATGAGGCTACAAAAAAGGATTCAAAGTTGAATGAAAGAGGATAGTAAAAGAAAGAGTTACGTTGTGAATTGAGAGATAATTTTTGGTGTGGAGTTGAAGATTTCAAAAGGGTTCCCAAAACCATTTACATTTTTTTGGGGTCCTTATAGTTACTCCCAACTATAACCCTTGGTAGGTATTGTTCTCAAGAAGGAAATTAGGGAATTTTGGGAAAGATATATGAAATTTGATGTTTATTTTGTTTTTCATCACTTGGAATGTTTTCATTGTAGGAAAAAGACAGTGATAAAAAATTTTAAAGATTAAAACCTAGTTAAGGATCAATAGAATCAAATCTATGTGATTATAATCCATTTAGGCTTATGGAAGTGGATCATCTAAGAGGGTACAAGGCAGTTTGAGTGTGATTTGTTAGAACTAGCTTTTTAACATGTTAAATTTACTATAAAGGTCTGCATCAATAGAATTTGAGTCTTCATATCTTATCTTGGTTACATTTCCACTCTATCCTCAACCATTAAGAACACTTCCTCCAAAGATGGATGCACCTATGTTGTGGGGACAAAACATTTGTCTGCTAGATTTGTCTCCTCCACTTATTGAATTACCAAAAGGATGAAGAAAGATATTTCCCAAATTATGTGGAGATGGAAATCAATGCCCAAATGATCAAATTCAATATTTCATCACACCCTGTGCAATTATTAGAGTGGGACATGCAGATTTTATAGTTTGACTATTCATGGAGTCATTGCAATATGCCACTATAGATTGGTTTTACTACTTTCCATCACATTCAATTACTCATTGGTATAAGATTTCTTTTATTATTTATTATACTTTTATTATTTCTTATACTTTAAATTTATTTTAGTAAATATAAGAATTTAGGGTCACTCTACACCCTATGGAAGTGGTCTCGTAGCTCCAAAAATTATAATCTAGAAGATAGTTTTTCAAAATTTGATTTTGTCAGCACTTATTTTCAGGATTTCAGCAAAATGACCTAAAAATTTCAGGGCATATATATTGTAGTCGGTATTTATTTTGGTAAAGCATATAGTCATTTTTAAGGTTTTCTACCTTCTAAAATGGATTTTGGCCCTACTACTGCTTGAATTAGTACTAATTTTTAAATTTGGTCCATAATTCACTTTAGTGACCATGAATTAACTCTATGATGTTTTTCTACTTCTTACGAAAAAGAGATCCTCACTTTGTAGATAGAGGATTGTTCCTTGAATGGGATTCCTGTCCGATAGCCAAAATGAGGTGATTGTAATGTGCCTTCTCCTTAAGGTATTATAACACTACTAGGTGTTGAATGAATTACATCAAGTGAACTCAGATGATTACTCATTCTTAGAACCATGATGCTCCATATAAATATCATCCCCTCACCTTTCCTAGATCTAAAAGTATCCTTTCATGGAATCAAATTCATGATTCTCATACATAATTTTTCTCATATGTCTCTTATGGAGACAAATGATGCCTTAATACTTCACAAATAATGGTCCTTGATAACTCAGTGACATGACTAGGTCATTTTAGCTTGTTTTGAAGGGTGTTTAATTAACTACAGAATGACCAAAAATGCCTTCTGAGGCCTTCAAAGGAAGCAGTCTCTCATCAAAAATAAATGAGTCGATTGATCACCTTAAACACTATTTCCTCCACACTGAAACACACTGAATGATATTTTTAGGAATTTGGTTTATGATTTAGGATTTAGGGTTTACGGCTTGGGGTTTAGGGTTTAGGGATAAGGGTTTAGGACTCAAGGTTTATAGTTTAGTGTTTAAGGCTCATAGTTCATATTTTAAGGTTTAGGGTTTCGGGATTAGGGCTTAGGGTTCATTATTTAGGGTTATAGTTTAGGGTTTATAGTTCAGGGTTAAGGGTTTATGGTTTAGGGCTCAAGATAAGGGTTCAAGGTTTATGGTTTAGGGGTCAATGTTTAGGGTTTCAGGTTTATGGCTCAAGGTTCATGGTTTAGGGTTTAGGGACCAGGGTTGAGGGTCAAGGGTTACGGGTTGAGAGTTGAGGGTTTAGGGTTTAGGTTTTATGATTTAGGGTTGAGGGTTTATGTTTGAGGGTTCAAGGTTAAGGGTTTTGGCTTAGGGATTATGGCTTAAGGCCTAGGGTTTAGGGTTAATGGTTTAGGGTTTAGGGGTCAAGGTTTACGTTTTAGGGGTCAAGATTTAGGAGTCAGGGTTTAGGGTTTAGGATTCATGTCTTAGAGTTTAGGGTTTAGGGCTTAGGGTTTATGGTATATGGTTTAGGGTTTAGGGCTCAGGGTTTAAGGTTTAGGGTTGAGGATTTAGGGTTTACAATTTAGGGTTTAGGAGTTAGGGTTTAAGGTTTAGGATTGAGGATTTAGGATTTACGGTTCAGGGTTTAGGAGTTAGGGTTTAAGGTTTAAAGGTCAGGGTTCAAGGTTTAGGGAAAAGGGTTTAGGGTTTGGGGTTTAGGGATCATGGTTAATGGTTTCAGGTTTAGGGTTGAGAGTTGGGGGTTCAACGTTTAGGGCTTATGGTTTAGTTTTTAGGGTTTATGGTTTAGTGTTTACATTTAAGGGTTCAAGGTTTAGCATTTTGTCTTAGGGATTATGGTTTAGGGCCTAGGGTTTAGGGCTTAGGGTTTAGGGTTTAGGGCTCAAGGTTTAGGGTTTAGGGGTCAGGGTTTAGGTTTTATGGTTAGGGTTTAGAGTTTAGGATTTAGGGCTTAGAGTTTAGGGTTTAGGGTTTAGGGATCAAGGTTTAATGTTTAGGGTTGAGGATTTAAGGTTTATGGTTTAAGCTTTAGGAGTTAGGGTTTAAGGTTTAAAGGTCAGGGTTTAAGGATCAAGGTTTAGGGTTTAGGGTTTAGGGGTTAGGGTTTAGGGCTTATGATTTAAGGATCATGGATTAGGCTTACCCATTTAGTCACAGTAATGTTCTATGTCTTACCCATTCTTATAAGTATCAAAACAAAGAGTATTAAACTAAAAAAGATTAATCTACTTCGTAGTTCGAACATTCAAGGGAGTCATCACAATTTGATACATTTCATCTACTGATATTTTGATGGAGGGAAATTCCCATTACATGTGAAATATTTCACTCATTGTAATGTTTTGTGTCTTACCCATTCTTATTAGTATTGACAGAGAGTATTCAACTAAAAAAGTTTTTATCAAATTCATAGGAACAAACCTCAAAGAGATTCATCAAAATTTTATGTCTTTCATTTGTTGATATTTTGGAGGGAAATTCCCACCGAGCTCATAAACAAATTAGTTGTAAAGTAGACTTAATGATGGTTCTAGGCACAAGACTAGGAAATATGGTCCTAAGATATTCAAAAAATGAACTCACTCATGAGAGCTACTGGAAAAATATGAGGTTTAGGGGTTAGAGCTTAGGGTTTTGGATTTAGTGTTTAGGGTTTACGGCTTAGGGCTCAGGGTTCAGGGTTTAGGGTTCAGGTTTTAGTGTCTAGAGTTTAAGGTTTATTATTTTTGTTTTAGGGTTTAGGTCTTAGGTTTAAGGGTTGAGGGTTAAGGTTTTAGGTGGTAGAGTTTAGGGTTTAGGGTTTAGTGTTTATGGATTAGGGCTTAGGGTTTAGGGTTTAGGGCTTAGGGTTTAGGGTTTAGGATTTAGTGCTTGGGGTTTAGAGTTTAGGGTTTAGGGTTTACGATTTAGTATTTAGGGTTTAGGGTTTAGGGATTAAGGACGTTTAGTATTTAACATTTAGGCCTTAAGGTTTAGCATTTACAGTTCAGGGCTCATGGCTTAGGATTTAGGGGTTAGGGGTTAGGGTGCATGGTTTAAGGTTAACGACTCAAGGTTTAGGGTTCAAAGTTATAGTTTTAAGGTTTAGGGCTTAGTTATGGTGTTAAGGTTTAGGGGTTAGAGATGAGGACTCTAGATTTAGGGTTTAGGGCTTAGGGTTTAAGGTTTAGGGTTTAGGGCTCAAGGATTAGGGTGTAGGGTTCAAGGCTTAAGGTTTAGGGTTTATGGTTTAGGGATTAGGGTTTAGGGTTCATGGTTCATGGTTTATGGCTTAAGGTTCAGGGTTCAGAATTACTGGTTTAAGGTTTAAGGGTTAGATCTCAGGGCTCTGGATTTAGTATTTAGGATTTAGGGCTTAGGGTTCAGGATTTAGAGTCTAGAGTCAAGGGTTTAGGGTTTAGGTTTGAGGGTTTAGTATTAGTGTTTAGGGTTTATGATTTATTATTTTGTGTTTTTTTGGTTTAGGGTTTAGGTCCCATGGTTGAGGGTTTAGGTCACAGAGTTAAGGGTTCATCAAATTTGTAGGAAGAACATTCAAAGAGAGTCATCAAAATTTGATGTCTTTCATCTGTTGATATTTTGAAGGAGGGAAATGTCATATTCCTAACTGTCTAATCCTTATAAAAACCGTAGTAGTCCTCGATCCTTGGATGTATAGGGAGACACTGTTACTTGGTTTCCATTTATAATGATAGAGATATTTGTAACTTTATGTTATGACCTCTAAATATATATGAATTTCAAGTTGCTTGGAAATCACATAACACCCTTCACTAGGATTGATGACTACCCCTATCTTTTTTTCATGGGATTTTGAAAACATCCATGGGTTTATCATATACGAAATTACCAATGAATGGAAGGTCACCAAGTCATAGGCCAGGTAACTCCCATTTAGAACTAAACAAGAAATATTTACTAGGTGATTGATAACCCATTAGTGTTCTTAGCCATTCCCCTATTTCTATGCTTATTTTGAACACTTCAGGAAGTTCTGTCAAATTTACTATCCATTCTAGTAGAACACTTCAAATTTATCTTTCTTTGGAGGAGAGGATAATAAAGGAAATTCAATTATGATCCTACACCTTTCCATTGATATATTCTCTAAGTTTTTCTTGTTTCCTTTAAGATTAATTTTTTTGTTGTGATGGTTATTTTTTATAGCTTCCAATGGGTCATCTTGGCTTGCATAATATCGTACATGGAAATATGAGAAATGTGAAAAAAATTTAGAGTATGAATAAATTTACATTCAAGAGTGCAAGTATATGTGGGGAGAAACAAGTTTGGAAGAGATGTGTAATATATGCATTACAAGGAATAAGCTAGATGTCATATCCATTTAGTTACTTGTCCCACCTCTCATAAACAAGGTATTTCTATAAGCAGACTCAATGATGGTTCTAGGCACGAGACTAGGAAATATTGATGAAATATGGTTTGGGGTTTAGAGTTTAGGGTTTAGGGCTCATGATTTAGGGTTTAAGGTTTAGGGTTTAGGGTGCAAGGTTATGGTTTAGGATTTAGGTTTTAGGTTTAGGGTTTAGGTTTTAGTGTGTATGGTTAAGGTTTATGGATCGAGGTTAAGGATTTAGGGTTTAAGGTTTAGGGTTTAGGGTTTAGGGTTTCAAGTTAAGGATTTAGTGTTTAGGGATAAGTTTTAATGGTTTTGGGTTTAGGTTTTAGGGTTTAGGTTTTATGGTTCAGGGTTTAGGGTTTAGGATTTAATGTTTAGGTATTGAGGTTTAGGGTTTATGGTTTAGGGCTCAGGGTTTAAGGTTTAAGGTTTAGGGTTTAGGTTTTAGGGCTTAGGGATTAGGGTATATGGTCTAAGGTTTAGGGTTTATATTTTAGGGCTCAGGGATAAGGGTGTAGTGTTCAAGGCTTAGGGTTTAGGGTTTAGGTTTCAGTGTTTAAGGTTTAGGGATTAGGATTTAGTTTTTACAGTTTAGGGTTTAGGGTTTAGCATTTAGGGCTCATGGTTTCTGGTTTAGGGTTTAGGGCTTATGGCTTAAGGTTTAGGGCTTAAGGCTCAGGGTTTAAGGCTCACAAGTAAGGGATGAATGTTTAAGGTTTAGGTTTTAGGGTTTAGGGTTCAGATTTTAGGTTCTAGGGATCATGGTTAAAGGTTTAGGGTTTAGTGTTTATGGCTCAAGGTGTACGGTTTAGTGTTTAGGTTTATGGCCTATGGTTTAGGGTTTCGATTGTAGAAGTTGAACACTAAAAGATTTAGGCTGAATGTTGAAATCCTGAAAAAGTACCTATGTACTAACCAGATTATACGTTAAAAAACTATCTCCCAAACCATGACTCGTGGAGGTTTGAGACTAATTACATAAGTTGCAGAGTGACCCTAATTTCTTATATTTACATAAATGAATTTAAAGTATAAGAAATAATAAAATATAAATATTTATATTTTATTATTTCTTATACTTTAAATTTATTTATGTAAATAGAAGCATGTCAAAAGCATATATAATGTTTATACTACACGGAACGCGTACACGTTATAACACATACATGTTTTTCTTTTTCTCTTTTTCCAAGCCCTACCTCAAGGCTTGGGATTTGGTTTCGATCCACAAGCCTAAGGCATGGACCTACACAAACACAAAAAACATCATGTTTTTACAAGAAAATATAAAAATGTCACTTCCTCTATGATAAATCAAAATAAAACAATCAATCTATTTTTAAAAAATTACACCGTGACGTAGAGCAAAGCCTCTTCTTTCTAAAAATATAATTTTTCAAATTTTCTGACTAATATAAGGTTTCCATATTATTTATTTTCTAACTATACCTTTTTATAGCTAATTTTTGAAGTGTGAATATGTCTATCTTTAATGGTGTATCTTTTTTTTGGGTGATTGAAATTTAAAAATAATTATACTAGCCCAAACTAGGCATAATTCTATACATATTAAAAAAAATCTAATTTTTGATAGTTTTTGAGGTAGTTTGGGGGGGGGCACGGTCGGAGCTCCATTATTTTTCAAAAGATAATTTTTTGTACTAGAAAAATCATAAATAAAAAAATATTCACTAAAAAAATCTTTAAAAATGGAGCCCAAACTAGATGCTCCTAGCTATATCTCTACTAAAGGGTTTTCAAAAATACTAAATGGTGCTAAAAAAAATGGTGGGGGGCACGAAAGTCACTGTATTATGTTTTTTAAAAAAATAGGAGCATATATTGGTATTTTAATTGTTTGACCCACTTAAACTTATCCATTTTCAATAAAATTTAGTAGCTTAGAAACTAGACTCAAAATGCTACGATTCATATTTCTACAACATCTTCCAACTATGAGTGTAATTATTTCGAAAAACTTGTACAAGTTGAAGTATTTTTTCAGAAAAATACATCCACTTAAGACCCCCTTTTGGCCCCCCAAATTGGTGCACTTACCCACTTTGGAAGATACACATGACCTCCTTACTAAATGGATCAGATGAATAAAGAACCATAAAAGCCCAGGAGATAATTTGTAGAAAATTCTGATAATTTAATTAACAAGATTCCTACTAGTTCTTTTCCTACTGTGGATAATAATAAAACATTCTTCGTGAATGAATAATTTCCTAAAATATATTTCATGTTAGAAATATCTCGACCAAATACTTTAGACAATGTTGAAGAAATTTCCATTGAAGTAAAAGATGATCTTCTCATGTCAGGGAATATAAAGAACTATTCAACAAAGAATAAGGACTAGATTTCTACAGATAATAGAGTTGATCCATTGCTATAAAGATTGGTCAATGATTTGAATTCATTAAAGAAGGAACTTTCTTAGCATGTCTTATACCCAAACCAGAGTGGGAATCGGATTATAACAGAAACTCGAAATCTTGCCTTGGAATTTCCACTGGTTAATGTAATATTTGGAACCTATGAAGATGAAGGAGAATAAATTACTAAGTCAAAAATTGAAGTAGAATTCAAAGGTGCATGTTCCATACCTGGGTATTTTTAATACTCACTGTATGGAGATTTGAAAAAATCCATGACTGATATGAAGAGCTACTCTTGTGCAATGTTCATTTGCTTGCAAACAGAGAAAGAAGCCTCTTCTTTCATTGGCCAAGATAAGCACTCAAATCCTCAAATGGTGACTTTGAATAAAACAAAAATGAGAGTAGGATCATCACAAATCACTTCCACATGGTCATCTAAGAATAATCTTGACACTATGTTAGTCAAGAATCCATATGCATGTTTTATTAAGTTTATTTCATCTCCTCTTGTCAAATCAGTTTCTTCTTCTATTGACCCTAAGAATGTAAATTCTACTCTTTTCAAATCTTCCATAGTTATTGATGTTCTTATCACTTATCTACTCTTTGAAATCTTTTACCATTTCAAGAAATCTAAAGTTCATATTTCTGATTCTAAGTTCTTGAAAACCCGTTTTGAGAAATTTGATAAACTTATCCAGTTTATCAAAGGAAGTAATTCAAATTCATGTTCCAAAATTTCTACTACCAAACAACTACCTCTCACTCCTCATACCACTCCTTAGATCCTTATTTCTTCCACATCCTTCACTTTTGGGAAGGTAGATCATTTTTATGTAGCCTTACTAGTTAATAGATATAAACTGAATAATTGCATTATTGACTTTGATTATTTTGATAATCTAATGCCCACAAAACTTGTTAAATCTATTGGTCTCTCTCTCACCCACTAAAGGCCACTGTTATTACATGGAAACAAAAGAACTGCATCTCATTGAGGAATTGAAGGATACTCAAGTTTCATTTTTATATTTTCCTAATTATAAGATCATGATGAAAATACTAGTGGTAGACATGCCATCCTCATATGGTATGTTGATGAGCCATATTTTCTGTTAGGATGTTTTCAGCAATATATAGAAAGATTGGTCACATTCCACTATTAAATACAATGAAAAAATGAAGAATATACTTCCTATCAAGATAATAAAATACACCGTTTAAAAATGAGATGACCGAAGGGTGGGTATCCTATTTCAAGATTCAAGGTATGAAAACTTACTCATAACCTTGTATGTTGAGCTAACCACATTTATGGATGAGTACCCAGGTGTAGTGGAGCCTAATAAAAAATACAAGGATGACCTAATCGATGTAGAATTTGATAGTGTTTATTTCATGTTGGATATGGATGCAAATTCTCTTTTTAATATTGATGAAAGACACGGAAACCTTAACTTACAACAAGAATTTCTTGAGGTGACACGTAATTCAAATAGTAAATAAGGAGTGATATCAAATAACTTCTTAGAAGGTAAGTCCCATGTTTCCAATCATGTTCTCAAGGTTTAACATGAAGACCTATTTGACAAATATGATTATGAATACGAAGCTTTCTATTTCCCATTCAGAGAGGATGACTCTATCAATAAGGAATGCATAAATTCAAATATTCATGGGCCTCTTGAAGTTGACTCTATACAAGAAGATGATGAATTCATCATGGAGATGAATTTCCAAAGAAAAATTGGTCAATATTGGGAAAATGATGATCTTGATATTTCATCCCCAACATTTTTATCACTCACCTTTCAATAATATGAAGAACTTATGAGTTGAGTATAGATAGATGGAATGGTGCTTGATTACCCTAGGGATTATTCTATTCAAGATTAAGACCCTCTCAAAAAATGATATATGAATAATAATATTCTTGAATCTTTCATAGTTGACTCGAATAAAGGAAAATATGATTTCATCATAAAAATGGATTTTGAGGCTCAAATGGCCAAGATGGAGAAGATGATGATTTCAATGTTGTGTGCCTTACCTTTTTCTCATTACCATTACAATATAATAAATAAATTTTAACATCACATCATAGTATGAAGTAGGATGAGGGTGAACAAGTTCATATGAAGGATAATTGTTTCGAGCAACTACTAAACATAAAACACAAAAAGGCATGCAATAGTGTTGCAAATCTTAAAATGTCTGTCGAGAACTAGCTCATAGAGATCATGGTCATGAAGTAGATAACAAATAAAATCCAAATTCCTATCAAATATAATAATCCTAGGTATGAAAATAACAATCCTATTGTGATCAAGACTCAATCTTAGAGTTGTAATGGAAAATCAACAATTGGAATTAATTTGGAAATAAATGAGTAAAAGGAAGGACAGTGTCAAAAACAAAAAGGAAATGAGATGTGTAAACTAACCCTCACTTACCTGAACAATCATGCAAAATTTCTCAATAAATTGAGAAATGGCTCGTATTTCATTGATCGAATCAATGTATTTGTGGAACAAAGGCCTTTGCCAATACATTTGTACGGGTAAAATTTTTGTGAAGAATGAGTGTTATAGTGAAAGTGGGTTATCACACATATGTACGATAGGTAATTTAGGCTTTTATATCATGGTTTCCATTTTTTCACTTATTTCCCTTCCCTTTGTGTGTTTTATTTCTCTTTCAAGTGTTTGTATCATTTGTTTCTTGGTTATGTTCGTAGATTTTCTAACTCTTCAGTATGATGCCTCTATTGCCCAATTATAAAGACTTTGTCTACTTACCACAAGATACCTAATTTTATTTTTTACCATTTATATTATAATGTCCCTGACCAAGATCTATGTTTTGTATGCTAAATTTCAAACATGTGAAATTGAAATTTTTGGCCATGACGACTATACCTCCACTTGAAAATTTCCACTCTTGGTCACTTTAAATCCTTCCTATGACCATCTTGTCCTCAATATCACCCTCATCTTAGATCAAAGGAATGTCATAAAAATAGTTTCAATTTTTTTTAAATGTGTAGGGATTAATTCCTAAGGTTCTTGATAAAGTCACTAAAATTCAAGGAAAACAAACTTCATCTAGAGGCCTAAAAAGGGTCATTTTTCTCCTTTATGTAGTTTATAAACACACATCAAAAGCCTAAAAGGAAGATTCAAATCATTTGATTGTGGTTTTAGTGAAAAATTGAATATTTGTAAGGAATTTTAGGGAATTACGTGAGAAAATTTGAGAAAATGAACAATTTGTGAAAAATCGAGTCATTTTGGGCACAGGGAATGAAGGCCCCAACAATGAAAGCCAACTTGTCCAAATGATTCTAGGATTTATGAAATAAATTAGGAGGAAAAAAAAAATGGAAATATCTTATAACCCTCTACATGATGGAAACATAACTATTTCTCCAAAACTCAAGTTTTTTTATTGATGATAAAAAATATAACATCTTTTTCTTCTAGTAAAAAATGAAATAGGACCAAAAATGGAATTGTAGTAATAATTATCTCCTAGTAATTGTTGGAGTGATCTCAAAATTTATGGAAACATCACTCTCAGTGTCCTAATTTGGAATTGGTGGGTGACATCAACATCCTAGAAGTACATGGGAGTGGTTTTAAGCCTCATCTATCCCCCATGGTGTATAGGGGAAAATGTGCAGAAAATAATGTGTTCCAAATTGGTTTTGAATATGTCTCACTTAAAAATTTTGACGAGTGTTAGGATAAAGGTGTGAAGTGTTTTAAGTAGGAAAAACCCATTTTTCATGATGAAGGCACCCCTTGGAAAAGTTTGGAGTATCCAATGTCCCCTTGGGTCAAAAGGGGAAAAGGGGGGAAAAACATGTACCCCTGTCTTGGATAACTCCTCACAACTCACCCTTGATCACTTTGTACCTAGGACTTCCAAATTTTCACTCTCTTAGATAACTCCACAAAACTCACCCTTGATCACTTTTGTACCTAGGACTTCTAAATTTGAACTCCATCTTATCCCCCTCTCATGATCTAAAACCCATGAAAGATTTTAGATAATAACCTATTACCAAATTTAAAGAGGTGAAAATGGGACAAGGAGGAAACAAATGTTTTCCCCCATCCAACCACTCATCCAATGAGGCACCTGATCACATCAAAACCCACTATTTAGCCCCACAAAAGCCATTTCCTAGCCCCTACATCTCATTCTCACTAAAAAAAATGCTACCACTTGTTACCATCTAGTGAAAATAACAATTTGGTGTCCCTTATGTCCCCATTTTTAATCTATCATGGGTGTAACTCAAGATTAGCCACACTCTAATCCTAGTTAAAATCCATGATCAAAACCTGAATTAAAACTAGCAAGAAAATTGACTAAATCCATCACTTCGCATAAATTGGTAATTTATAAACATTTAAATATCTATGTTTTTCCTTCCATACCTCCATGGTTGCACATGTATGCTAATGTATTTTTCTGAGAACACTCATGTCCTAAAACAGAAATATGTCCTTAGCTCTCTAACCGTGTACCCATTTCTAACAAACTTTTACATGTGAACTCCCCTAAAAACTTCCTTTGAGTTGACTATAGGATAAGCCACATTTATTATCTATATAATTTAGAGTATAAATCTCAAATTTACATCCCATGAAGTTTTCTTTTTAGATCTATGGAGCTCTTAAGGATAAAAAACTCAAAATGTGGAGAATAAGGTGCTCAAGTAAAACCTAATATTTTGAAATCAACTTCATTGTAATTAAACATACAGAAGACACCTTTATCAAAATAGTTAGTGTACAAGGCTTCACATGTCAAAATTTATTAATTTCCTAAAAGGGCATATTTTTCAGCACCCGTTCACTCCAAGCAAGAAAAACCCATATGAAGGTGAAAATTGTGAAAACTTAGTAAAAATAATTTTTATAGATATGACCTACTGAAATAGAAAGTATTCTAATCAAGATTATATCACTTTATTCAAATCACATTTCACCCATCTCATTACTTGTTTCTATAGTTGCAAGGTCAGAATGTTGTCTCCTGATTCAAATTGGAGAGATATCCCTTACAGTGATGCATGGGCATTTTCAAAAAAATACAAAATTGATTATTCCTCATTTGAACCATGGTTGGGAAATCACATTAGGTGTGTTGGAGCATGATGAAGGAATAAGATGGATTTTATATGTTAAATAAATTAAAATTTCAAATCGGATCTTTTCTCTCAAAAAATGTAATTCAAAATTTCAAACTTGTAAAAGTGAATTCTAAGTTTGATAAGCAGTTAGAATGGTCTAGGAAAATGTTTTAGTCATGGTAAAAGGGGTCTTAAGTCATAATAAGTCATAAAAAGTGGAAAATTGATATAAGTTTCTCCATTTTGTGATATGGGCTTATGAGTCATGTATGATTCAAGAAAGAGAGTTAGTTAGTGTTGGGCCCCTGAAATATTGGCTAAGTACAAAAGGGCGCATAAGCACGCAAGGCCTAGCTGAAGAAAGGTGTGCAAGGAGAAAGCATGTAGGAAAGGGTTTAGGGAAACCTGTAGCATGTGTGGATAAAGCCAAGGTTCTAGGAATTAGCCATATTGGGCATTTTGGGCAGGATACAAGGAAAACGTGACCCGATTGCACATGCGGAGTGGATAAGGTGCCAGATTGGTGACAAGTTGGCCCAAGAAGGAATATGCCCTGTGGTAGAGGCTTCTAGAAGGAAATCATGGCACGAAGTGGTGAGCTTAGGCCTATAGGAGCATGCACTCCTAGAGGACCACATTCAGAAATTTGGTGACAGATCTGAGGCCGTAGGAGAATGAGTCAGTGGATTAAAGAGGCTATATATACAAGTTCCTGTAGAAGTAAAACACACACCTAAACACATAGCGAAAGGGCAGAGCTCTGCAAAAATACTGCAAGGACTCTACTAGTTTGGGAAAATAAGGGTAGGAAAGAATGTATCAAGGGTTGGCTATTATAAATTTTATTTTGTAGGCCTAGTTATATGAGTCTAGTCATAATGCATGACTACAGTCTACCTTTCTGTGACATTCTGCAATGGCCTAATGAATGTAATAAGGTTACCAATTGATATGAATATGAGAATTAATAGTTATGATACATACATCCTTATTCATAGTTCTTTCTCATTTATGTTTATGAACTAGTATGAATTCTTATATGATTTCCTTTCTGTATTGGTGTAATTTATTTTATCTATTGAAGTACTTTGTCTAGAATAACTACAAGGATCTAGAAGCTGTTCTGAGCTGTATGGTGCTTGTATGTCTTATTTACTTTCAAAATCTCTCACACTCAGATCATAGATGATTTTTCCCATTAAACTCACATAAAATAGAGACTTGATGCCTGTGCGTGCCTCGCGTGAGCTCCCAGCACCCACTGGGTGATAGGCTAGAGCGCTTGGGATTTATTTCCTTTGTGATGGGGGTAAAAATGACTACATATTGGTTATGTTTCTGGGACCTATTTTCAAAGTTATAGTGGGAAATGGCATACATCATGATCTGGGTAATGATTAATTACATAACGTTTGACTCTGGAAAGTTTTGAGTCATGGTTCAAGAGCATGGAGGATGAATTTTCTCAGAGATTCAACACTAGACCTGAATTTAATGCACGTATGTGGGTAGAAGAGAACCTCTACCATGATTTATATGAATTTTTTTTCTGTTGCTTCCTAGTAGAACTCCATGAATGGCTCTCAGCATATGCATCTAGATCAAGTTGGTATTATAAATCACGAGTGGGGACCCAAGAAGAATACCAGAGGCTACAGGATGCAGATATGATGTGGACTCATGTTGTGGATCATTAGTGGAAGGGTATGATTGCTAGCTACACTCTAGAGTTCGCTATTTCCACATATTCTTGTCTAGAAGTTACTGAGTTTGAATTTCTGTGGGAGCCTAGAGGATCATTTATGCATGCTATCCCTCTAGAAATGAAGATCTTGATTGTTAGTTTAAGTTTTAGAGGCATTTCAAATGGCTGGCTAAACCATTCTGAGCATTGGGTGAGGAAGCTAGGGTGGAGAAAGATGGCAGATATTATGACAAAGAAATAAAGGGAGGAGAAACGGCTCAAGTATAGTGAAGTGTGTGAAAGGTAGATTGCTAGACGATGCGAGGTTACAAGTGTGATGGATCTATGGAGGAAGACGTTGAGGGAAGGATTTGAGGTTCACGTGGAGGATGTGGATCCTGAGCAGTTTGTGCTACTCCATCTTCGCGAGCACATAATAGAAACCCCTTCAGCTTCTGATGAGAGTTATTCATGTGTAGAAAGAAGAGCCGTTGGTACATATCTAAACCCACTCAGTGACCAAACTCTAGTACTTGGTTTTCCAGATCAAGGGAGTATCATTGACCCATTTGGCATTAGTGGAAGTGACAGATATGTGCCTAGGAGATACAATTTTTTAGTTCCCACTTCTATGGCTTAGCATATTCCAGTATTCAGAGGATTCTTTAGACAAGGAAAAAGTATACAAGCCTTTATTCTCATGTCTGGGAGTGGCATGGGGTACAATAGTGGTATTGGGGCATTATCATAGACCGTCAGCACACAGTTCAGTAGAACCTTGGGGACACTTAACATAACTACTATAGGACATAGTGGTTCTGGTGGGTTAGGAGGAATAAGACCTAGTGGACCTAGTGGTTCTAGTGGATCTAGTGGATCAGGAGGCACAGGATCTAGTGGACCTGGTGGATCCGGTGGTGGAGGAAACACCAGAGGAAACTAAGGCTCTGGCTCAGGAGGACAATAGCCCCAACCACCCCTTTAATTCTTATTTGAGATGTCTTTACATTTTCCATATTATAGAGGTATTAAAGATGTTGTAGAACATGTTCACAAGTGTGAGCTTCTATGGCACACAAAGGGGATCACAACCTCAGAGTGGAAGGCTATCAGTTTATAATGATGTTGTAGGGGCACGTGCATAGCTGGTAAAGGAAATATGACCCTCATCAAATGGTGGTGGATTATACTACTTTAAAGAATGCCTTCTTGGCAAAATTACACTTCCTTGAGTTTGAATAGAAGAGCATCACTGCCCTGAAGGGGATTCAATAGGGAATGGCAGAGAGTGTACAGGAGTATGATGCGCACTTTAAAAATCTCTTGTCTAAATTATCATAGGATATTCATCCTTCATAACATGCTGAGTGGTTTTTTGGGGTGTTGATCACACATTTTAGAAGGGACTTGTCTCATGAAACTTTCACAGACCTGCAAAACGCACTAGAAGCTACTCTACGCGCCGAGGATTTTGACAGTGTTGACACTAGTATTAGCCCATTTTTGGAGGTTTAAATTGATGTTATGGCTAAGCAGCTGGAAAAAATATCTTAGAACCAAGCCCATGAGACTCATAGTGGTTTATGGTGTACATATTGTGAAGTAAAGGGACATGTCAAGGATAGTTTCCCCCAGAGGGCAGTGTTCATTTTTCAAGGGTTTACTCAGGGGAGGACATGCAGAGCATTGAAGAGACAATTCTAGACATGTAACTATTTAGGTTATGGCACGCGCCCTCAGATTTGGAGGAGATTGCAGTATTTCTAAAGACAGGTGTGTCACCAAAAGGGATGAAGACATTAGAGAAGAAGAAACTAGCCATATGCATTGTGCCCTACATATTGACTAGTAGGGACTTATAAAAATTAGGGCATGATGGAGTTTTACGCAGGTGTGTGCTAGAGTATGAGCGCCTCACCATCATAGAGGAAGCACACGGAGGAATTACAGGTGGACATTATGTAGGTGATACCACCACACATAAAATATTAATGGCAGGCTTATGGTGGGAAACTCTATATAAGGATTGTAAGGACTATTGTAAAGCATGTGACCACTGTCAGCACATTGGCAAGCCAGGAAGAAGAGATAAAATTCCTTTGTGCCCTATCCCTAGCGCTAAACCTTTTTAGAAATGGGAAATAGACTTTTTAGGCCCTATTGCACCAGTAATGTGTAGGATTGGATCATGCTACATAATCACTTACATGGACTATTTGAAAAGGTGGGAAAAGGAAGCCCCAACTAAAGACTACACAATAGCTACAACAGTAAGATTTTTATGGGAAAACATTATCACAAGGTATGGATGCCCTTTAAGTTTAACTAGCGATAGGGGTACAAGTTTCTTGAATGAGACCATGAGGATCCTATTAGAAGAGTTCATGGTGGCTCATCACAAGACTACACCTTATCACCCACAAGCAAATGGAACCACATAAGCATTTAACAAAATACTGATTCATACCCTGACAAAAAATTATGATGTCAGAAGAAAAGATTGGGATGACAAGGTATCAGTTGTATTATGGGCTTATAGGACAACTTATAAAAGGTTGAACAAAGCCACACCATTTCAATTGGTGTTTTGTGTGGAAGCTATTCTTCCAGTTGAGTTCATGATACCTTCTCTATGAATAACATGCGCAGGAGGGCTAGTTGATGAGAAAGCGTTGGAAGAGAGAATTGAGGAATTGATGAAGCTGAATGAAAGACAATCACTAACTAGGTGGAGCCAAACAATAGAAAAAGTAAAGCAAAAAGTGTGGCATGATCACCACATTAAAAACAAGAAATTTGAGGTTAGGAAGATGGTCTTACTATATGATTCTAAGCTTATGTGCCATCTTGGGAAGTTGAAAGTCCATTGGTTGGATCCCTACACAATATCATACATCCTTGATTCAAGCACGTGCCAGTTACAAGTGCTAGATGTAATGAAATTACCTGGACACTTCAATGGGAGTAGGTTGAAGCCCTACTATAAATAAGGATTCTTGGTGTTTGTAAATAAGGTAATTTTTCTAGATAATTTATAATTTCCTTTATGCATTTCCTTAATTTTATTTTCCCTTTCATATTGTTGTTTTGTTTTATGCCTTGGGCACCAGTAACCTTGTTACTTTTTTAGGGTTTTGAATACGCAAAGGGTCACACATCATTTAAGTGTGGGGTGGAGAGATGTGAAGGAAAGCATGGGTAAAGTACCAAGGAGGATTCTATTGAAAATCCCGATTGAATGGCCCTGTTGAAAGAGGTGTATGAAAAAAAAGGTGGAAAAGGATGGTTGGTATCAAGATAAGGCTACTTTCACATCCCATGTACAGAGAAGGAACAAGTGCATAAAAAATGAGGTAGGTGAGAGAAAAAATCATGATATAAGAAGTGCCTTTGGCATAGGTTACGTGCATGCAAGATTCTCCTATCAAGATGGATGGGTTGTGCGCTAGAAGGTTGGGTATTGTCTACGTAGGTTGGGCACATAAGTTAGTGTGCAAAAGTGAGGCTTTGTTTGAAAAAGATGCTTTAAGTGTTAAAAGTATGGTGGTAGGTGAAGTATCATTTAATGCTTAAAAGTGGGAAAAACTATAAGTAAAGGTTCAAACATTTCATTATTCACTTTGTGTATAAGGAGAAAGAAGCCCTTGTGCATCTTTGCAAACTAGGGATTCCATAACTGATCCGTGTGAAGAAAAAATTGAAAAGTGTGAGCGTGAGTAACTAGTTAGATTTGCAAACCAGAGAGAAGGGATTTCATGGGAATAAGAGAAAGTGAGAAGACATTTTTTGCAAAGGAACTATCCCAGTTAGGGTTTGAAGAACTAGGGCATGGATTTAAGGGGTTTTCTTCACAAGTTCGAGATCTAAGGTTGGAGGGAGTGGAAGAATAGAGTAATAGAAAGTGATTGAAGTGATAAGAGTGCCTAATAAATGGAACCTAATAAACTAGTTGGCACACCTAATAAGGACAAGGGCAAGGGAAAGAAACAAGAAACTGTCATGCATACAAATGAAGAGTGGTACACAAAAATACAATACCTGGATGGAGTATTGCTAGGAAAGGAGTGGGAGTCCGTAAATGATTACAATCATTGTTCGAGCACAATCGAGAAGGAGATGGCACTAGAGTTAGTACACCCAACAAATAAAAGGACACTAGAGGGTCTTCCCATCTATGATGATGATGTAAAGGTCAAATTGGAGAATTCAGGGTTATTGTAACTCTTTGAGTTGCCCTACTTTAGGAAGCCTAAGGGCCTTTACCAATGGTTTATGTCACGTGTGCACGAAGACTACTTCCACTTTGCATGGTGCAAGATACGCATTACCTCACAACTCATTTTGTATTTCATAGGCCTCATCTATGAAGGAGATAGTTTGGAGGACAAATTAAGTGACAAAGAGGTAATTAAGGAGATTGTCACTGCCTATGCATATAAAAAGGGGTTAAGGTACTATGATATCATGGACATCAAGGACCCGGTGATGAAGATGGCTGCACACCTAAATGGGTAGGAGAGATGGACCCAAGTTAACAAGGCATGGTTGCATGTTTGTAGGAAAATTTTGGAGGGCACCATCTTTAACTTATCTCCATTTATTGCAGATGAGATTGTCATTAGCGTGAAGGAAGGTGACAAAATCCTATTTGGAAATGTCTTGCTAGCCATTGTGTTTTCAGAGATTGGAGTACCATATGCTTCAGATAAATTCATGTGGGAGTACCCTGATGATGACCCTTCACCCACAAAGATATTTCAAAAGTATTCCTATGACACTATGACAGCCGTACACAAGGTGTGCTTAGAGAAATGGTATACACGCCTGAGGAACATGTTTGAGGCAGAATGGATGATCCTTGAACAACTTCCCGTGGCCACCAAGGGAGAGGTAGAGTTCGCTATGTACCAACATTTATGCCTAAGTAGATTCAAACTAATAGATGAGACATAGAGCCCTTGGTGCAAGCTCCCTTTTACCTTCACAGCTCAACACTTCCAAGTAGGAGTGAACAGGTTCAAAGAATCCAAGAAGTTGAGGTTAGACCTTGGAAATCTGGAACGAGACTACAAGGAAATCTGTAAAGAGTTGGTCTACCCTAAAAAACTTACATACGTGGAGAGGTACGTGTCACATGAGGTTCAAATGGTGAGGACCATGACCTTGCCATTGCAAGAGGATTTTCCACACGTGTATACCTCTATATAAGACCCAAAGCTAAGAATGGCACGTACCCGGAGAATGAGATATCCATACCTAAGGACCCAACTAGCAGAAAGAGGTGTGCACCCATGCGGGAGGAAAAAGAGCTAGAGAAGAAAATACCAAGTGTGGTGGAAACACAGGTAATAGGATCCCCTGGGACAAGTGCCAGAACCAACATGTACTCATGCAAGAAGAATTTCATAATCAAAGAGAAGACTCCAGAGCTAGAAAATCCATTAGACAAGGATTCATCGGAGGAATAAAAGATAGAGTCAACTACACTAGAATCCCCAGGTAGGAAGAAGTAGAGGATAGAAGAAGAAACCACCTTGGAAGAAACTAAGAGTTTAGAGAGGTACACAGGTGAAAAGAATGATCCTAGAAGACATCAAGAGCCACCTATCTTCGATGTGCATGATTCAGAAGAGGAAGGTGGAGAAGAAGAATAGGGGTTCCGTTTTGTGTGGCGCAAGGGTAGTCAGGAGAGGGAATGAACCCAAGACATAGGAAGAAGTAAAGAGGTTGACAAGAAGAAGTATAAGACTCCAAGCCTTACGCAGGAGTAGATAACTAAGGAAGAAAAATAAGAAACAAAAAAGATCATGGAGACATTGGTAGAAGAGGAGTTGGAACACAACGTTGAGCTAGTATTGAATGAGGATAAGAAAGAGAGCACAGAAAAGGAGCACGATAGCACTAGAGGCCCCAAGCTAACTATAGTTATTCCTAAGGACATGTGCATGGGAAGAAGGCATGCAGAGGAGGAGAGACTAGGGATGGGTTATATTAATGAACCCAACAAAGTGTTGCACACGCGGTTCCAGAGCAAATTTCCAGCAGAGGAGCTCATGGCAATGTCATTTTTAATAAGGAGGATGCTTACCTGTGGACAAGGAAGATGCTCTCATGGGCATTTGAGTCCCATATTGATGAGCCAAAATTTGAAGTAAGCAATGGGGAAATCATAACATTGCCAAAATCAAAAGGAGACAACCCATTGGTGAATGCTTAGCATCTCTCAGATGAGAAATTGTGTAACACGCTCAACAAGGTCTCCATTGAGGTCGAATCTAGACTCTTTGGGAGAAATGATAAAACCAAAGATCTGGAGGATGAGCTGAAAAAGAAAGAGGAAGATAATGTTACAAGGATAAAAGAGCTAAGCCATGATAATCTGATCAGTACCCAGTGGCAACAAGAGTTAAGGAATGAAAAGGCTAGACTGCGTAAAGTTTACAATTAGGTGGAGTCCATTATAAATGCCATAATGATGAAGCATCTAGACCTAGAACCTACCGTGTGGAATTATGAAAATTCCCTGGAGTGCCTGAAGGACTTAACAAGAGCCCTCACCATGGATAGGTAGCCGCTAGCTTTGGAGTCTGATGAAGAGGTGGCCATATGCTTAAAAAAGGAGGAGAAATTAAAATTTG
Organism: Taxus chinensis; assembly: GCA_019776745.2. NCBI lineage: Eukaryota > Viridiplantae > Streptophyta > Pinopsida > Cupressales > Taxaceae > Taxus > Taxus chinensis. The sequence continues at coordinate 37,029,550 of CM034148.1, read as the reverse complement.
TGGTGCTCATAGTAGAATACAACAAGGTCCATGTTGATGTCAAGATTTCCTCTCAGAATGTTGAGGCCATGTACAACAACTATACGGATAGGGACAAAGTGGCAAGAATGCTGGTCACCAGGGATGACGCAAAATTTAAAGAGTTCCAGGAGAAAAACAAGGGAAATAGAGAGGAGTGGGAAAATATCCTAGCTGAGGTTGAAAAGAAATCCGAGGGTATTGAAACCTTAAGAGGTTTAATCAAAAACTAGTTAAAGGAACTATACCCACGTATTACATGAATGATGGATGCTCTGGAAGATGTAGGAAAGAAGTTAGGAAAGATTATTGACACCATGAGCACACAAGGGGATGGGCTAGGTTTTGAACATGTGAGCGCCTTGGTGGGTGATATTTTCCAGAGAGCGCAGAATGAAGTAAATTCCTAGAACAAGTTGGAGGCCGACTTACAAAAACATTTTCCTAGTTTATTACAGTGATTCCATCACTATCCCATTCTTTCTTCTTTCCCAGATTCTTCATCCAATTATTCTTTTTCCAAGGCGTAAGCCTGTTATGATTCCTTATTCATTTAAGAAGTGTTCCCATGGGTGGAGAACAGGTGTAGTGTGGGGTGATGTTGGTCCCCTAAAATATTGGCTAATTATAAAAGGGCGTGTAGGCACACAAGGCCTAGTTGAAGAAAAGTGCTCAAGGAGAAAGCACATGGGAAAGGGTTTAGGGAAACCCATGGCATGCGCGCGGACAAGGCCAAAGTTCTAGGACTTAGCCATATTGGGAATTTTTGGTAGGATATGAGGAAAATGTGACCTGAATGTGCATTGCGGAGTGGATAAGGTGTCATCCTGGTGACAGGTTGGCCCAGGAAGTAATATGCCATGCGGTAGAGGATTCTAGAAGGACATCATGGCAGGGAGTGGTGATCTCATGCCTAGAGGAGCATACACTCCTGGAGGACCACATTTAGACACTTGGTGAAAAATTTGAGGCCGCAGGAGAATGAGTTGGCAGATCAAAGAGGCTATATACACAACTTCCTGCAGAAGCAAAAGACACACTTGAACACATAGAGAAAGGGCAAAGCTCTGTAGAAATACTGCAAGGACTCTGCTAGTTTGGGAAAATAAGGGTAGGAAACAATGTATTAGGGGTTGGGAATTATAAATTTCTTTTATAGGCCTAGTTATATGAGTCCAGCTATAATGCACGACTACGGTTTTCCTTTCTGTGACATTTTGTAATGGCCTAATGAATGTAATAAGGTTACCGGTTTATATGAATATGAGCATTAATTGTTCTGATACAGACATTCTTCTTCATAGTTCTTTCTCATTTATGTTTATGAAATAGTATGAATGCTTGTATGATTTTCTTTCTGTATTGTTGTAATTTATTTTATCTATTAAAGTACTTTGTCTGGAATAACTACAAGGATCTAGAAGTTGTTCTGAGCTCTAAGGTGCTTGTATGTCTTATTTCCTTCCAAAACTCACTAAGATCATAGATGATGTTTCCCATTAAAATCACATAAAAGAGAGGCTCGACACCTGTGCATGCCTCAAGTGAGCACCTAGCACCCACTGGGTGATAGGCCAACAAACTTGAGATTTCTTTCCTTTTTGATGGGGGTAAAAATGACTATATTTAGGGTTAAGGAAGAGAAGAAAAGATGAGTTAAAAGAAAGAATGATTTGAATGATTGGATTTAATTTTCCTCCAAGATGAGGAAGGGAGAAGAAGGAGAGCATTCTTCATGGATTAGAGGAGGGGAGGAATTTTAGAGTATGCATTTTGTAAGAAAAATACAATATATATAAATAAAGCACTTTTCTTTGAGACTTCTCTTCTGATTTGTTTTCCAAAGTAAATGATCATGTATTATTATTTGGATAATACCCAGGAATTATTTGTCTTATTTTTCAACTATGAATGTGGGACATAATTTGAGAGAGGAAGTCTCTAACATTAGAATATCCTTTTGCTGTGTTTTTTCAACTTATTACTTGGTAAGAGCCAAACTTGGATAGTGACTGTGTTTTATGCATGGTAATGTTTAAGGGGTTTATTTATTTTTAGGATAAATAGATGAGAATGTGATCAAGAAAGTGATATTCAAATTCCCATGCATGTTATTAATATGGAATCTAAGATATTTGTATACCTTTTTTAGGCTTAAATTGTTATTAGACTGTGTATTGACATATTATCCTTGTGGAAACTTGTGGATAAGTTTATATAAGATTTTAAGATTTTTTCCTTCATGGAGAGATGATTAAACACGTTTTCTAATTATGATATTAAATGACGAAGATTTATTTTGTTTGAATGTGTACATTGAAAGCTTATCAACCCTTACCTACAGTTTGCATAGTCCAGATAAGAAGGAACATGTAAGAGTTCAAATGTTTAAATGCATAGATTGACCATACTGGTAAGAAAATATCTTACATGTCATTGATACATACCTATGTGAAAAATTTTGATCTTTAAATTGGATTTTGGTGAAAATTATATCATTATCTGAGTTATTTGGCTAGTACATACATGTAGCTACAGTTTCTAGAGAAAATTCCCATTATCTTTTGATTACACAAATGGAAATGCATGAACAATGATAGTATGGTTTTTCTTAAGGTTAACTAACTATTTGTGAAGATTTTTATTCAAAGAAAGAAACCACATATGAGATATTGATGAAATTCGGTAAAAATGAAGGCAAACACAATATAAGACCTAATGGTGAAGTCCTAATAACAAAGGAACTAGGTTTTATCTATGGATTAAAAACAAGAAAATATTCTCTCACTTAGAACCCTAAAATGGGTGTCTAAAAAGGTTAAGTTTGTGTCTTGATACCTGATATGAAGAGTTATATGAAGGGAGGTGAGCTTAACCAATGCTGGAAATGCAAGTGAGGGCTAGAGGATAAAAGGTGTGGGTGAGAAAGGTTGAAATGGAGTTGATATTTGAAATTTAACATACATTATATTGATGGTAAATTTTCCCTAAATATGTTCTTATTTTGTTTTGAGTGTTCTTTAATTTCTCCCTACTATAACCAAGAAAAATTCTTGGGCTTAAGACCACTAGGTGATAGTTTTAACAAGTTTAGTAAGAGTATTTTTTGAAGTTATTGTATAATTTTAGTGGTGGTTATAATATTTGGTTGAGTATTTAGATAGGGTGAATGAGATAAGTTGCATTTAATAATCCAAAATAGCAAATGTTGCATGTTTTGGGGAGAAGGTGCTATTGAGATGTCGAGGGAAAATTTGGTGAACATAGGTGAGATGGTTGTTTATTTACATAGGAATAATTTAGATGGTTAATTTGACCCTGAATATAGGTATAAAGTAGATTAGAGGGAATTTTGAGACGATTTGGAGCTTAAATAGGTGAAACAAGAAATTAGATAAGCCATTTTGGGCAAGATAAGATCCTCAAATGTAGAGTTAAGGTGAAGTATTTGTTTGTTAACATCTTGATTACTTGCATGTATTGTTGAATATTAATCTCTTTGTATCATTTTGGTATCATATCTTGGATCTATTGTTGTGATTTCATATTGTGATTTGAAAGAATGATATTGTGGTTAATAGTTTTGTGGAAGTGTGTGTAGTGGAAAGTGATAGGTGAATAGTGAAGAGAAGTGAAGTTTGAAAGTGAAAGAGAGTGTGAAGGAACCAAAAGACCATATTTCAATCCTTTGTGAGGTTTGAGAGATAGGGAAGGTGAAAAATACTTTTCAGAGAGATATGGACCAAGAAGAGTTGGTAAGAGAACTAGTGAATTTGTTTAGCCACAAGTATAAATGGAGAGAAAGAAAACAAGAGAATCCAAGAAGAAAGAAGAATAGAAGAAGAAAGAGGAATTTATATAGAATGAGATGACAAAGATGAGAAAGGATGTAAAAATTTTAAGATAATTGATGATGAGAGAACACACTATATTTGATTTTGTGACGAAGAGGAAAGTCAAATGGCCTATCATGCATCTTATGAATAAAAATAAGAGATTTCAGTTGAAGAAGATGATTAAAGGTGAAGAGAGGAAGCTGAGAAAAGAATAAAAGAAACAAACTAATGTTGACAAGAATAATAATGAATAAAATATAATTGAATATCCATTAATACCAGTTGAAAATCATGGTTACATAGTACCTGTGTGGATGACGAAGCATGCATCAAAGGAAGAAGATGAGAAGCCAAAGCAAGTGATAGAAAGCTCAAGTGAATCAAGACAATATTTAAAAGAGAAATAATAGACTTCTTAAAGGTAAAGAAATACACAAAAAACCCAAGATGGCATGGAAAACAAAGAAAAAAAGTATAACATAGGGAAAAGAGGATGAAATAAAGAAATAAGAGTAAGAACTCATAGAGAACAATAAGATTTCAAAGATCTAAAAATACAAGAAAGAAAGGAATGAAGGTACGGTGAGTAAATTTAATAGTTTCTTGGTTGAAATTGATGGATTTTTGGATTAATTCCTTGAAATTTTTCAAGAATACTCTATGTGTGCATTTAGAAATGATAAACATGGTGAAAGGAAAGACTATAATGAAGTTTTTTTTTTTAATGATATGGATGAATTATTACAAATTTACTAGAAGAGATCGATGAAAATGAAAAGAGTGTAGGTATAAATGAAAATATAGTGGTTTATTGGGCACATGATGATGCAAATTAGAGAAAATAATAGGATGGTACAGGCATATGAAAACATGGTATGATGGAAAATGATAGTACTCAAGAACGCAGAAAAGAAAGTGCAGATTTTGATAAGGAAAATGATGACTACATTGTGACTATGGAATGTATATGGATGAGGAGTAGCATAAAATATGAAGATAAATGCATATTTGTTGTTGTTATGTTTTTGTATGCATGTATAAAGGAGAGAGGTAGGAAGATGATGAAAGTAAAGATGGATATAAAGAATGAAAGAAGCAAAGTGAGACAAAGAGTAGAGTTTAGGATCCAAGTGGACATGAAGAACACAAACATAGTGGGAGAAAGGAAATAAGACCACAGATAAACAAATAAGATGAAAATTCAGTTAGAGACATGGTTATGCAAGCAATGTATATGAAGGATTTTCTCCACCTTGGGAGTATGATGCAGGGGCATCTTAAAGAACATCCAAAATTTACTATTCATCATTTGAACCATGTTTGGAAGATCATAGCAGGTGTGTTGGAGCTTGATGAAGGAATAAGAGGGAGATTTAGATGTTAAATAATTTGAAATTTCAAATTGGAGCTTTTCCCTCTGAAAATGTAATTCAAAATATCAAACTTGTAAACTTGAGTTCTAAGTTTGTTAAGTGGGTAGAATGGTCTAGGAAATTGTTTTAGTCATGATAAAAGGTTTCCTAAGTCATACTAAGTCATAAAAAGTGTAAAATTGATGTAAATTTACTCCATTTTGTGATATGAGCTTATTAGTCATGAAAGAGAGTTAGTTAGAATTGAGGAAAAAAAGAAAATATGAGTTAAAAGAAAGAATGATTTGAATGATTGGATTGAGTGGTCCTCTAAGAGGAGGTAGGGATAATAAGGAGAGCATTCCTCATGGATCATAAGAGGGGAAGCATGTTGGAGCATGCTTTTGATAATAAAAATACAATATATATTGATAAAACACTCTATTTTGAGACTTCTCTTCTAATTGATTTTCCAAAGTAAATGATCATGTATTAGTAATTGGATGATACCCAAGAATTAGTTAGCTTGTAATGTAATTTTTAATGTGGGAGAGAACTTGAGAGATGAATTTTCTAACCTTGGAATAAATTTTTACTCTTTTTTTGCACCTTTTAGCTTGGTAAGAGAAAAACTTACATAGTGATTGTATTGTATGCAAGGTAATGTTAATGTTGTTTATATATTTTAAGGATGATTATGTAGAGACTAAAATTCACCTCAAGCACTCAATAAGATATGAACAAACTCATTCACTAATATACCCTATTGTAGGACAAGTTTTTATTATAAATAGCTAGAAATTGCAACTTTCACCTTTCTTCCTCCTTAGATGTTTTAAAAATCCCTTAAACCATGTTTTAATTCCACATGCAATGTATTTTCACCTATTAGGATGATCAATTCTTAATGAAAACCTTAGCTAGTTCTAATTTGTCTTCTTGGGGTTTCTTACTAGCTTCATGTATTCCTACTCCAACCTATGTAAAATGGCATTTTATCAAGCTTAATTACTTAAAATTTTCACTTACCCTGAATGAATTACACTTCTTTACCCATCTATTCTCTTATTTAATACTTTATCTAACCAAATCCTTCATGCATTTCTCTAATTTAGGATTCCACTGTCCTATTTGTCTCACATTGGCTCTTTACCCTAAGAAAATTTCTACCAATAAAGACAACTTGAATCATTTACATCTCACTGTAATAGTTTTAGAGATTAATTTCATGCTCAAGGATTCCTAATTAGATCCACTCCATCACCAAAATGACTGAATTAGTCTTAAGCCTCAATTTATACTCACCATTGCTAAATTCTCCTACCATGTGCTTCCTCTATAACTAGAATCCTTGTAATTATTTAGATTACCTAAAGCATCTACCTCCTTCCTTAGGTTTTATCTTATCATCTTCAATACCCCATTCACCTTAGTATTTTTTTATCCTTCAACTTTCTCTATAACCTTTGATATCACTGTGCAACACTTTTTTCCTTTAGATTTAATTTCATAGGTTCTAGTTTAGAGATGAGGTAGAAACCCTCCATTTCCCTAAAATCACCTTATCCTCTATTACTTGATGCTAATTTTAAGGTTTCATCGCTCAAATCTCTTTTATAATCCTTCAAAATTTGAATTTACTCTCTTGTAACTTGATAAAATGTATTCTCAATCTAGAAAAGTACACTATCATGGATAGCTTGTGTGAGAAGGAAGAGTTTGATCCCATTCTTTCATTAACACTTAGGCGACCTGCTTAGAGATGTTGTATCAAAATTTCAAATAATTTGGTTGGATCATTCTCAAGAAAAGGGTATTTATTCCTTCTAAACTCTATCTTGAGGGTTTTCTCTACTATGTAATCCTGAGACAACACGTTTAAACCTTTCTTCGTTATTCATTCATCTCAAACTCTCTTGCAAGCTTCTAAAGGGTTGTAATCACCTATGTAAACTATCTAGATGTTCACTAACTCATGAATCACCCTTCTCTCCATGTTATAACCTTGTTTCTTAAGGAACTATTACAAGAAGACAACTCAGAACAGGGCAGACCTATTAGTGTAAAATTACAGCACCCCTAATTTTTTGTGATTTATATGTGAGGAAATCAGTATAAACTTCATAACATGTGATTCTCCTATAGTGTTGAACTCTGCAAGTAGGATAATCCTCCAGAGAAATCCAAATTCTTCTCCTAACCTAGTGCCAACTTCTACAAAGTGTAGAGAGTGAAAAACTAAACTAATCCTACCCTAATGCTTTCCAAGGAGACAAGGTTAGAAGAATGTATGAAAATAAATCTAATCTAAATGAAGGTGATGCACCAAGAAAGGGTGAGACAATCTAAGTGAGTGACAAACAAGGAGCAAACAAGGTAACTAAGAGCATGTGGAGGTGCCACAGTATAAGGCATTATTTAGTCTCCCATATTGATGAAGCACAATAAATTAAAGGTCCTGCAAAGAGATACAAACATGCATAATATACCTATGAACATAGTGGAAGGAAAAATATCCAATAAAACTTGAATTAGGGAAATAAAATCCATAAAATACCAACTTTATTTCTCAGAAACATTCAAAATCCATTACAATAGAGGTGCAAGGAAAACATCTTTACAATAAGTCCAAATTTGAAGCCCTTAGCTCACAATATCTTTGGAATAATTTTGACTAGGTTTCTTTGCATTACAAAAAGTATCCCCTCAAAATGAGGTGAATTTTACAATATATAGATAAAATAACCTTGAATTATATTCACCAACCAACATACTTCATTAAAAATGCATGGGAAGCCATGCAAATCTACTTCCTAAGGGTACTTTTTCTGGTAGAAGAAGACATGGGTGTGATACTTCAGTAAAACTAGTTGTTGACCTATCTTTTCACCTACATACCTCACCTAATCTAAGGTCCATCTTCAAGATTCTTGTAGTCAGTCGGTAACAACATTTTTGTTGTCAGTCGGTAACATTTTTCATTATTTTCGGTCAGGAATAATTCAGCTTGGAAGTGTTGGTGGTCAGAGACATGTTCCATGTAGTTTGCAAACTAGTTTTTATTTCCGATCGGTAACACCTTATGTTTTTGTCAGTTGGTAATGGCCACACAGATATTGTGGTGTTTTTGGGTGGCTATCATCCCACTATTTCCAATTGGTAACATAATCTTGTTACCGACTAGTAATTCCTATACATGTTAGTGACCCCTTTGCTGAAGTCGGCCGGTGACGTTCGTATGCATTGTCGGCCGGTAACAGTTGTTCCTGTTGTGGAAAGATTTCCTCCAGTTACTGGTTGGTAACATTGTTTTTATTACTGACTGGTAACACTTCCTTCATGATATATCCAAATGTCTCAGACCTTCACCACATCAAGCCAACTTGTTGTGAGGATTTATAAAGAATTTATTCCATTAACTACCAACACTATCCATTTTTTATCCATTTTTCAAGGGTGAAAAATACTAATAACAACTGGCAACTTGTGGGGTGATCTTCCTTCTAGATCTGAAATACCAGTGACCTTATGGTTTCCATTGGGTATGGGGTCACTTTGATTTCTAAAACTGGTCTGACACCTATGAATTCACTCCTAAAATTTATTACAATACTGGGGCTTGTCATTGCTTTAAACCATGGGCTAGAGATTGATGCTTCCATTACCAAAATTTTCCTGAAACTGGAAAGTGCAGGAGAAACAAAGGCACAACTATGCACAAAGATAAAATATCATACACATCCCAAATGGAACATGTAGAGAGTGCACAAGCACTTATTAAAAATCAAACCTAAACTAAAACAAAGCACTGTGCTAAAATCACTTAGATTAATTTCAAGCTCTAAACTAATATGTATAAGAAGTATATTTCACTTAATACAAATGCTAGAGATAGATTCCATTTACTGTAATATGCACTTCTTCTCTGTGCAACCATGATAGTTGGAAAGCATTGTTTTCTTTACATCCTGAAATCATATAAGGGCAACTCTATATTACATCAAACTTGGAGTGCCTTCCCAAGTTTTCTATATCTACATCCCATTTTAGGACCAAGTCTCCCTCTTAGAAGTTTCTATCCATTGCGTTCTTATCAAAGCACCTCTTGATCAATGCTTGATCCTTCTCCATGATGTGCATGGCTTGGTTCCTCAACTCCTCCAACTCTATGAGCTCTTCATATATAGATTCCAGGGTTCAAATTTGGATAGCTCTATCTACTTCGTGAACTCCAATATAGAAAACTCGAGGGATATAGGAAGCCTTTCCTTCCTTCCATAGACTAACTTGTAAGGGTAGTTCCCTATTTACTTCTTAGGAGTAATCTTATCAGCCCACAAGGTTGATTTCAACTTGGTGTGCCAAGTTCTCTGGTTCTTGTCTAGAGTTCTCCTTATGATCTTCAAAATATTTTTATTTGTGGACTTTGCCTTCCCATTACACTGTGGGTAATAATTTGAAGATGTACGCAAATATATCCCATTTTTTACTACCCACTCTAATATCTTGGCACTAAGGAATGCTAGAGTGTTATTTGATGTGATTTTGGTTTGAAATTATAATCTTATGACAATCCATTCATAAAAATCCAAGATGTTGGCATGATTTTATTCCTTGGGTGCAACCACCTCCATCCACTTGGTGAAATAATTTGTGGTTGTGAGTATCCACTTGTGGCCCAAGCTAGAATTTGGATTAATCATCTTGATCAAATCTAGCCACCATTGCATGAATGGTTCATTTACAGAAGTGGGGTGGAGTGGAAGGGTTGCTAACCTCTCTTTTCCTATGACAAAGGCACACTTTTTACACTTCCTAATCAATGGATAACAATCATTAAAGAGGTTAGTAAAAAATTACCCTGCCTTCATAGCTCTAAGAGTTTTCACCCTTGTGGAAAAATTGCCTCCTATTTTACTATCATGAAATTCATGCAGTACATTCTCTATCTGATTTATCTTGATGCACCTTAGGAGGAAACCATTGACATCTTTCTTGAATAAGATGTCATCAACCAATACAAATGGAATAAAATAAAACTCAAAATACCTTCTTTTGGCCTTTCTTAGTCTTTGTGGGCATTGACATCTATGGAGGAAATGGACTATATCCTAAGTTCAACAAGGATCGGATGAGGAATTGGATGATTTCTCTTGATCATCTTGTAACACCAAAACAACCTTTCCTCTACCAGTTGGCACATCATGTTGTCTGGAAGCTAACTGTTCACATAATCTATTGCCCCTGACTAACTTCGTCACCTTAATATCAATGTCATATTCCATGACCTTAATCACCTAGTCAACTCTTTTTCATTGAGATCCTTGTTTAAAAGAAATTCTTTTATACCAACAGTGTGACTAGTAGATGAATCCTCTTAGTTGACACTAAATGCCTAAATTTATTTAAACTTATAATCAAAACAAGGACATGTGTCTTAATGAATGAATATATTACCTCATAGTCTAAAATTCCTTTGCTGAAGAATGCAATAGGTTCTTTTATTCCCTCTCTATTCTATTGCACCAATATTGCAGAGATGGAATCTGAACTGCCAAAGGCATAGAGGAAGAAGTATTTGGAGAAATATGGATTCATTAGAGTTAGAGCTTGAGATATGGCCTTATTGATAGCTTCAAAACTTCCTTTTCCCTTTATTATCCAATTGAATGTTAGATTCTTATTCAACATCATTGTTGGTGGCTTCACAAGAGTGGAAAAATATGACACAAAACTTTGAACAAAATTTATCCTCCCCAAGAAGCTTTGGAGAGCCTTCTTGTGACTTTCCAATGGTAGAGCACAAATGTCTTCTAGTCTCTTCAAATCAATAGTCAATCCTTCTTTCAATATAATGTGTTCTAGGAGCCTACCTTCATGTGCCAAGAATATGAAATTTTTGGGATTGAAGGACACTCTGAATCTCTTGCACCTTTGGAATACCTACTTGACCTGAAAAAGGTGGCTTTCTTCATCCTTGGAAAGCACAGTGATGTCATCAAGATAGACAAGCACTATTTTGTTCAAAATCCCTTTGAACGCCATATCCATAGCCCTCTCAAATGTTTCTCTGAAATTTGAGAGCCCAAATGGCATCTTATTATAAGCATAAGTTCCCCATTTTGTGGTGAAGTTCATTTGAAATTGATCTTCCTCTTTCACTGTGACATGATGTTAGCCCAAATATTTGTCCAAGAGGGAGAATCTTTCTGAACCAGCCATTACCTGCAATATCTACTCCATGAAAATAAGTGGGTAGTGATCTTTGAGGGAGACCCTGTTTAAATCTTAAAAATCCTCTCATAACATGATTTCCCCATTCCTCTTCCTTACCAACACCAGATTCGCTACCCAACTTGATTGTTTGATAAGGAAAATGATGCTTACATCAATGAGCTTATTTAGATCTTTCTTCATGAGAGGATCTATATGAGGATTAGTGGGCCTTTACTTCTTCCTAATGGGTTTAGCTCCCAGATCCAGTTCAATCATGTGCTATGCCAATTTAGTATTAAATCACTTCAAATTCTGGTAGCTCCAAGAGAAGACATCCCAAAACTCTTGGAAAAGCTATATGAATTCATATTTTTCTTGATTCATGCTCACCTTGTCAATTTGGAGAATTTTACCATCTCCAGCCAAAATGGGCCTTGAATATTCCTTTTTTACCTTAATGTTTCCCTTAATTTTTGGAATTGATCATTCATGTTGAATATTGACTCAAGAGTCACTAAACCCTTTGACAATAGGTTTGTCCCTAGTTGTACCACTTGATCCACGTACCAATTATCTAATTTATCCTGATTTTTAGCTGAGAACTCATCATCCTCCTGTATAAAATTAATGATCTATTGTTCATTCTCAAATACATCCCATCTTTTGTTATTATCTAGTACATCTACCATCACAATTACATGAATATGTGGCTCTGTTATGTCCCTTTTGATACTATCCACCACATCAAATGTTTCTCCAATATCTACAAGACTATTTGTAGCCTCATTCTTCTTCCTCGGTATGGCTTTAATATTCAATGCTTCGAGGTATTCAGTTTCATCCCATACCGGATGATTGTAGGATTTAATTAGATCATTCTTAGCAGGATGTTTTCTCTAACCTGGTTGAAAATTAACTCACTATCCCCAAAAACTTGCTAGTTTTTTATACCCATCTTTCTTTCCCAATGCAATCCATGTATCAAAGCTTCATATTTAGTTGTATTGTTGGAACAAGTAAACTAAAAACAAAAACCTAAATAGTAATTTAAACCTTGAGGTGACAAACATTTTTCCTCCTGTAGCACCTTGTCTACTTCTTGAACCATCAAAAAATAGCTTTGAGACCTCATTTTCATCTTTTTCATCCTATTTGGTGATGTTAGGGATAGGTGGATCTTCATGTAAGAAATAAATACGCAATTTAGTCTCTTCCATTTCCTTGTATGGATAAAAAGAATGCCTTTTGTGATCCCACCCATCAAATCTTAAATCGGGAATATTTCCAACCTTAATATTTGCTTCTTGAGTGCTTGGACAATCTTGTTAATCAAAAGCTAAGAAATTTGCGTTGATTGGACTTGGTACATGAGGCTCAATATGGAAGTTTGCAATAGGTTAAAACTATATTACCATTGCTCCATACCTTATTATGAAAATCATGTGTGACCAATCAGTTGATAGGTACCCACCAATTTTAGCCATGAAATCTTGAGACAAGCATAGAGAAAAGAGTGGAGGAAAATCAATAAGTAACACATCTTGCAATACTGCGACATTCAAGAATGCATGTAGTGTAAGGCTCAAACATTTAAATACATTGACATTTGTCACTATTGTTCCATCTAATTGCACTACACCTCTAGAAATGAATTCATACAGCAGGCCCAATCGATCGGTTATTTTCTTGGGCATCATAGAACTAATTGCTCCCAAATCAATCATGCAATTGTGAACAAGATTGTCTCTAGTGATTAGGGATACATAAAATGGCGGAGGCTTTATATTTCTACTTGGTTGAATTTCCTTTTATTTCACTGCATTTTTTAGGACATTCTATTGATCCTTGAGTGGCTCATTTGAGATGGGCAATTTAGTTCTGGATGCTTGCAAAATGTCGCTTTGTCCTAGAATTTTCAATATTTCCACATAGAAATGCTTACATTTTTTTTCTTCATGTGGTCAATGATATTGAATGAAGGTGGGTTGTCCTTCTGCTACCCTTTTCTTGGTACATCCTTTTCCTGTATCTAAGTTACTATAATAGGTACTATAGGATATTTTTTTGAGCTATGACTAGTCCCAAACTACCAACTATTTAGGGGGTGATAGAAGGTTTAAAAGTACCTAAATTTTATGATTGTAATCCCTCTATATTTATTTTCTTAGACCTTGTGTTAGCTGCTACCGCTTGAGAAGGAAATTAATTTATGTCGTAGAAATCCTCAGATCACCATTTCACAAGTGTGGATTCACTTAATGGTGCCTCTTGAGTAGTTTTTTGCTATTTATTTTCTTCTTGGTTTGTCTCTTGATGCACACTGAAGGTTTGTACCATCAAGTATTGGTTTAGCATACCATTGAAACATGTTGCCTAATTATGGTGTTGATTGTAAGGAAAACACCATTCATATTCATGTGCCACATTGTTTTGTACTAGAACCAAGGCCTAGGATGTTGAAGGTGTGTTAGGATTATATGGCTGAAATTGTGTATCAGTTAAGGGTTGTCCTTGATTTTTTCTTGCATATTGAAAGGGAGGTCTATTAGGATGATATAGAGGCCTATTTAGTTGTGCCTGAGCCTTATAAGGTATAAAATTTTGGGCCTGATGCCTCTTGTGGGTTACCAACTCACTGCCTAGGTTTTTAAGTTGTTTTATGACATCCTGGAGCTCATTTTAGGTACTAGATGAAGAGGTAGAAGCCTTATTATAAATCTAATTTCTAAAAGTGGGAATAGGGGCTAATGTAGGGGCTTGAATAAAATTTGGATTCCTCATTTGTAGATAAAAAGGCATAGGTCACCTAAGTGCAAGTTTACCAGCTTGAATCAGGAAAGTCTCAGCCCTTTTGGCTATGGCATAAGCCCCTGGTAAGGTTATCCCTCCAATAGATTGTATCATAATAGATATATCAGAATTCAAATATTTAAGGAAATAGAGAAATACACCTTCAACAACTGGTCTCATAGCCATGGGAATCTTGTCCCATGTCCTTTCAACTATGAAATTTAAGTCAACCATATTTTCATTTGGTGCTCTCTTGATGGTATTTAGCTTCTCAAGTAAGGAAATATTATCTAACCTTTCCCCGAACTAGTTATAAAGTTCTAAGCATATTTCATTCCAGTTTTGAATTGACCATGTTTCTAAGCTTTTGAACCACTACAGATATTTCCCTTTGAGGGAAGATGTAAGACGTTTGACTACCACATCCATGTCAACAATCACATGAATGACATAGACATTTGTAATGTCTTGGATGTGATCAATTGGCATCGTATGATTATCTCCTATGAAATATGGGATATTCATCAATACAACCATTGGAATTGGATTCTAGGAATTAAAATTGAGTGGACTTCTCCCTATGAAATTGAAAAAGGGATCCAATTTCCCTTTTGGTTTTTGTTGATGCACCATCTTGATTTACCTAAGAAATTAGGTTTATTGAAGGAAGGGTCGACCTGGCAGAGGTGTTAACAAGGTCCTATTTGATAGAGATGGATACCTCTAAACTCACCTTCCTCTCCTCTCTATAGATGGAGATAATTATAGGTATTCAAAGACACCTTATTCTCTTTCTTTGGACCAATTTTGGATCCTTCTCATGTACCTAAGCCACTAGTGCTCCTAGAACTAGTTGAAATTTGATGATGGGAGTCGTCAGATGTAATGTTACCAAGCTTCCAAAATCTTAAAATTTGCCAAGATGAATGTCCAATATTGACATATTTGGACAAATTGACTTCTATCTCACTGGGCATGCCAAACATGTTAATGCAAAATTATAGAACCCTTAATTACTTGTGATTTATATGTGAGACAATCAGTGTAACTTCATAACATGGGATTATCCTACAATGAGAGACATTGCAAGTAGGATAATCATCTAGAGAAAGCTTAATTCTTCTCCTAACCTAGTGCCAACTTCTCTAAAGTGCAGAGAGTGTAAAACTAAACTAATCCTACCCTAATGATTTCTAAGGACATGGGGATAGAAGAATGCATGAAAATAAATCTACTCTAAAGGAAGGTGATGCACCAAGAAATGGTGTGACAATCTAAATGAGTGAGAAACATGGAGAAAATAAGATAAGAGAGGATAGGTGGAGGCACCACAGTCTAAGACAATATTTATTTCCCCATTTTCATGAAGCACAACAAATTAAAGGTTTTGCAAAGAGATACAAACATGCATAATATACCTGCAAACATAATGGAAGGAAAAAGATGCAATACAACTTGAATTAGGGAAAGAAAAGACACAAAATACCAATTTTATAGAGGAACAAGGAAAAATACTTTACAATAAGTCCAAATTTGATGCCTTTATCTCACAATAGCTTTATAAATTTTTTGACAGAGTTCCTTTGCATTACAAAAAGTATCCCCTCAAAATGAGGTAAATTTTACAATATATAAAGCAAAAAACCTCAAATTTTCTTCACCAACCAACCTACTTCATTAAACAGGCATAGAAAGCCATGTAAATTTGCTTCCTGAGGGTAATTTTCTAGTAGAAGAAAACAAGGGTACCATACTTCATTAAAACTAGTTGTTAAGTTATCTTTTCACCCTGCTACCTCACCTAATCCAAGGTCCATCTTTGGTATTCCTATAGTCGGATGGTAACACCATTTTTGTTGTCATCTGGTAACATTTTTATTATTTTCGGCTGGGAAAAAGTCAGCCTGAAAGTGTGTGGGGCTAGGGACATGTTCCATTTTGTTAGTGAAGTAGTTTCTAATGCCAGCCAATAACACATTCCAGTTGGTAATGGTTGTATAGATATCGCGGTGCTGTTAGGAGGTTGTCATCTTGTTATCCATGGTCACTAAAAAAATATTGTTACCATATGGTAATGCCATAAATGTTACCAAACCCTTTGTTATTATCATTTGGTGACTTCCTACATTTTTTCATTCCGTAACGTCTATACGTGTTGTCGTTTGAAATGTTCGTACGTTACCGGATGGTAATAGTTGTTCCTGCTATAGTGAGATTTCCTCCAGTTACTGGTCAGAACCAATATTTTAATTACTTGCCTAGAAAACTTCCTTAATGTTATATCTAAATGGCTCGGATCTTTACCATGGTGAGCCAGCTTGCCATGAGGATTTAGAAATAATGTCTTCCATTAATTGCCAACACTCTATCCATTTTGTTGTCAATTTTACAGGAGTACAAATTATGAATAACAAGACCTACTAACATTTACCAAATACCTTTCATGTAATGACTCTAAAGGTGAAGTAAGTCTTAGTCTAACTAGTTACTTCTCCCCAACATCTAAGACCTTCTCGGATCAAGTATAATCATCAAAATATCTCCTTACTCGATAAGGTAGTTACTTTGATAATATAATGAACACGTCATAGAATCCATCAAACAAGGAATATCAAGATTTTGATTTACCTAAATAATTCTAACAGTAGTTTAAAGTGGCCTTAGACACCCTCTAGATCACACTATTTCTTCATAGCTCATTCCTTGACTGTTATCCCTAACTATGCATAAAATAATTTTCCACAGAAAGCTTCAATAAATTTCTACAACTCACGAACACAAACGTACATGAAAGAATGTAATAAATTGATAAAAATTTATCTCCTTATCATTCTAAAACAACCATCTTGAACAAGATTCAACATTAAACAAATTGATATGCAATCAACATACATATAACCATCAACCAATCAGTTTGTAAACTCAGTATTTCTTCAATTCTTGGAGCCTCATCTCTCCCAAGTCTGGGATCATTTGAATGATAATCCCCATTAGTTAAAAAATGATATTTAATACTTCTTACAGGGAAGTTTACATTTAAATTGCAAATCTTCAAGTCCCTTGGTCTTGTGACCTTTCAACTTCCTTAAAATTATGGATAATCCTTAAGACAACACCATAGTTAACTATGATTCCAAGAGTTGGAATCTTAAACATACTCACTATGACTCTTAGACCCCACGATGATTTATTTCATGACTTAAATCATCTAAAAACATATATGACACCTAGATATTCATTTTTCATACCCTTAACAGCCTTAAAATTCAAATTTTGCACTTTTGGAGGGAAAGTGTGTAATTTAAAATTTGAAAGGCCAAAACTCAAACCAACACACCAAATTGACTGACATAGATTCACTAGACCTATAAGACACCTACACAAAAAAAATTCATGACACTGTGAAATATTTACAAAGATGGATATTATGCTCCTACATCAGATGAATAATTAGGAATATGATCAGGAAAGTGATATTCAACTTTCCATGCATGTTATTAAGATGGAATCTATCATTTTTGTATACCCTGTTTGAGGCTTAAATTGTTATTTGACTGTGTATTGACATATTAGCCTTGTGTAAACTTATGGAGAAGTATATATATAAGAGTTTTAGATTGATTCCTTCATGTAAATATGATTTAAATTTTTGTTAATAATATTATTAAATGATTAAGATTTTTTTTTGTTTGAATTTGTAAATTGGAAGCTTATCATCTCTCACCTACAGTTTGGACAGTCGAGATAAGAAGGAACATGCAATATTTCAAAGGTTTAAATGCATAGATTGACCATACTAGTAAGAAAACCTCTTGCATGTCATTGATAAAAACCTATGTGTAAAATTTAGATCTT
Source organism: Taxus chinensis (assembly GCA_019776745.2). Taxonomy (NCBI): domain Eukaryota; kingdom Viridiplantae; phylum Streptophyta; class Pinopsida; order Cupressales; family Taxaceae; genus Taxus; species Taxus chinensis. Next base: position 37,011,483 of record CM034148.1, on the reverse strand, counting down.
TATATTGTATTTTGATGAAAATTATAGCTTGATTTGGGTTCTCAGGATAGTACAAACCTGTAGCCAGGGTTTCCAGAGAAAATGTCCATTATCTTTTTATTACACTATTATAAATGCATGAAAAATGGTATTATGGTATGTCTTTATATTAACTAACTATTTTTGAATATTTAGAATCAAATAAAGAAACCACATATGAGATATTTATGAGAGTTGGTAAAAAGGTAGTCAAACACAGTATAAGACCTAATAGTGAAGTCCCAATAACAAAGGAACTAGGTTTTATCTATGGAGAACAAAAAATAAAATTTTATCTCACCTAGAACCCTTAAATGGGTGTTTTAAAAGGTTAATTTTATGTCTTGATACCTCATAGGAAGAGAGATATGAAGGGAAGTGATTTGAACCATGGATAGAAATGCTAACGAGGGGTATGGGTGTGAGAGTTGGAAAGGGAGTTGATATTTTAAATTTGGAATACATTGTATTATAGTAAAGGGTCCCTAAATATTTTCTTATTTGGTTTTGAGTATTCTTGAAATTCTCCCAACTACAACCAAAAAAAGTTCTTGGCCTTAAGACCACTAAGTGACAATTTTGACAAGTTTGGTAAGAGTTTGATATTTTGAAGTTTTTTTTATCATTTTAGTGATGTTTCTAATAGTGGGTTGAAGAATTAGACATGGTGAATGAGATAATATATATTGAAGAATCTAAAATAGAAAATGTTGCATGTTTTGGGTAGAAAGTTTTAATGAGATGTTGAGGGAAAATTTGGTGAACATAGGTGAGATGGTTGTTTCTTTTCATAGGAATCATTTGGATGGTTAATTTGACCCTTAATGCATGTATAAAATAGAGTAGAGGGACTTGTGAGACCATTCAGAGGTAAAATAGGTGAAACAATAAAGAATATAATCCATTTTGGGCTAAGTAAGATCCTTAAATGTAGAGTTAAGGTGAAGTACTTATTTTTAAACCTCTTAATTAGTTGAATTTATGATTGAATATTAATCTCTTTACATCACATAGGATCCTAAAACATTAGTTTTGAGGAAAATTTGGTATTTCATACTTTCATGTAAGAAAATGGATGATTCGATTCATTCTAGCAATCACAAAAGGAGTCATCATGTTCATAGTGATGTGGACCATGAAGGGAAAGTGATAAAAACTAGGGTCTATAAAGGTGAGCCCCAATTCTCAATCATATCCCCATAATTTGGCATGATAATATATTTGATGAGTATGATGGTGAACATGGAGTCATTTCATTTCTTATTTGTAGTAGAAGATATTTTCAATGAGGAATGGTTGAATAAAAGTTAGTTGGATATCATAAAATTGATGCAACCCAAGAAGGAGATATCCTTATCATAGAAATATATTGTGAATCTTCAGGAAGTCACGAGAAGAAATGATATCGAGGTTCCCAAGTCCATCAAATAATTCATCACAAGTTCACTCAATATAATGTCTCGCAGTACTATTTCTAAACACTCATTCAATACTTTGGAGTGTGCTTACATATCCAAAAAGAAGTAGATTACAACCACAATGTTTCTATCCAATAGGAGGTCAAAGGCATAGACAGGTAGTAATTATATTATCATAAGAAGGACCTATTTCAATGGGGAGCATATGAGTAATAATTTTTCCATGTGTCCTACATTCAATTCCATTCAAAAGGGTGACATCTTTGTCATGGAGGTGAATTTTGAATCCAAGGTGAAAGAGATAATGATATCCATGCTTTGACTCCGCCCATATGCACAAATAAAATCATCATGTTTGAGAAAATGGTAAATAATCTCAATTTCACATAGTATAATTCACCTAGTATTTTTTTAACATTAATTTGATGCCTTGTAGATTTTTAGAATCTCAAAAGGGTAAGTATTTTCAATCACCATGTTTCAATTCAATAGGTGGTCAACAGAAAATAATTTCATTCAGGGATAAATCATTCTATCTACAAGATGAATAACTATTTCAATGAGTAATAAACAAGCATAAAAGCTTTGAGCATCTTGGAGTTGATTTTTGGCCATGAAGGTGGATTCTCAAGGCCAAAAGGAGTAAGGTGATGATCTGCATATCCTAACTACTACCTTTTGTTTAGGTAATATTATCATGTTCCTATCATATTTTTGATCCCATAACAGTGTTTTTGAACACTTATTAGATGCCTTGGAATTTTTCCATATCTCACAGAAGAAGGAGACTCTAATCATAATGATTCAAGTCATAATTTTGTTCATTAGTGGGGGCTTCATCATTAATCATCCATCATTATCTCTCCTCTTTCTTGTCTCTCCATATTTTAATTCTCCATTAATATGTACTTTTTCACTAATTTGACTTATTCACTTAAATGACCTTCAATTTGACATTATAGGATCTCTTTTTCATTAATAAGAAAAAGTCTCACTTTTATTCCCTAGGTATATAAAAGGTCACAAGTGATGAGGAAAGGTGAAAATTCAAGTGGTGGGGAAGATGAAAATACATTTAGAATATTATAAATTGGAATGGCTTATCCATTCTAATGGGTTGGAAATTATTGATTGTTTATAGTTGTTACACTTTATGTCACTACTACATCAAGCAATAAAATATAAATTTCCTCTATTTCCTTTCCTGTGTTCCTCTATCATCTCTACTCTCCAACATTTCATACATTGTGATCATGTACAACCAAGAAGGAACTTTTTGTCCTTTATTAATGAATCTCTAGAACTTTGTCTCTATTTTATTATACTTGTTAATTACTTACATTATTGTGTTCTTCTAATTGAATGTGGAACCACTCTAGTTACCATTTGTGAGAATTTTCTAGTGCCTAATTCTGACATTAAACCTCTCTCCATATTTATCCTATTTGGTTTTACCTCTCCTTAAAGATATTTCCTCCCTTGTACACTATACAAGTACTTTTCCACAAGTTTAGTGGAGTATTCCTGTATGATCCCTAGCCTAATGACCACCCCACAATTTTAATTAATTTACATTTAATAATGGGAATCTCCCCATACCCAAAAAGGATGGGCTTATCTCCATGACTGTTAGTTAAAACCAATAATCTACAATATAAAAAAATTATTTTACCAACATTGTTCTTTCCTAGCATGTGATATCTAGAATGTATGCAACTAAATTGATAACCAATATCTTATAACAACAAAAATTTTACTTATTACTTTTCCTATCTTGAATTTACTTTAGAAATGTGCCTATTTTACTTGCATACCTGAGTTGATGACTACCCTAGAATGTGTATGCAGAGTAAATGAAACTTAAAATACCCTTAGATTATATTTTCTTGTGATTTATCTTAGTTTTTTCTCATTAGGATGTTAGTTTCCATGTAGAATGAAATTTCCCTCTTTAACGGGAGATGAATAACTTGCTTATATATGTGTTTAGGATCTCAAAACCTTGAAAAAGGAAAACTAGGAATGTACCAAAGGGATTATAATTAGAAAAATTATCATTAGAGGAAGAGGGAAAAAAGTGGTCAGATCATTCTATAATGTATGGGAACCATGGCCATCCATATTCTCTATGGTCACACATGTATGTGCAGACAATATAGGAATTGGAATTGTAATGTGAAATTGTATAGATTGATTTGATGGAGTAATATAACTATTTTGTGAATATGAAGGTTGTGTATGTAATATAGAATTATTGTGGGGATATCCTAATTAGTCAAATTGAACAAGTGTGGGCTAGTATAATCATGTTGTATAATTTTGGTTGTTACAAGACATAAATTACTTAAATGAGTTTCTATATTTGATATGTAGTTATAGGCATGTATTAGAGATCACAACCATTGAGAAGGGGGTGAGTTAGTGTGGATTAAATTTTAATTCTTTTCAAAAGCTTTGATTATTATCAATAATGTATCATGAAAATTTAGTCAAACACATGCAAGAAGATGATAACACATAATACATAATCTATATTGGGAAATCCTTTACAACATAAAAACCTACTTTGAAACCATATCTTTATTAGGAACACCAATTCCACAGCATAAAACGTTTCATTTCTAGTGCAGACCCACTCAACTTATTAAGAACCCACTTTAGAATCTTCAATAATCCCCTGGAAGAAATTATAAGCACCCACTCAGCTAGTTTACCAAGCTGCAACTTGCAAGGAGCACCCACCCCCTAAGATCTAAGCACCCACTTAGAGAAAAATATTACAAATAATTGATCATCTATTATCTATATTGCTTACACAACGGATTATGATAGCCTTTCTATTTCTCACTCTTCATACTCTGATATTCAACATTATTTTTATTTTTTATTTAGTCCTTCAAGCTCTCATCTGTCTGGGTATTTGATTCTGTGGCTCTTGAACAATCAAAAACTCTTCATCTGATGACTATGACTCATTTTGTAGATTCAGCTAATGGATATTCATTGGAAAAAGGAGACTCCTATCTTCTCTAAAAAAATTCTCAAGAATAGACACATTCCTTCTTTTTTCAGCACCTCTTGAATGTTGTATTGCTCATATCTCCAATTCCATCCATAGATATTTAGATTAAAACTATGTATTCATTCTTTCTTTATTTATGCTACAACCCTTGGCGCAATGGCTCTCTTTATATCCTTCTTCACTAATCTCTTTCTCTCCTCCTACAACATCTTGTATAATGCATGGAAATTGGGGTTTATAAAAAAATAAACTCACCTCTTCTCACCCTTGGCATACCTTGCACCCCAATTTGCATTGAAATAATAAAGGGATGTTGCAAATTAACCATAAAAGAGAGTTCCAATTTTCACTTGAGTTATTATGTCTATATTGAATTTAGCTCTTGATTTCTCTTATACCAATGAATAGATAGTTTCACCACCTTGTCATTGAGATCAAGATCTTTGAATTTATATATTTGGAACTTAAGATATTATCATGTGGGTGTAGGGAGCTTGTGAGGAACAGCATTTACTAGTCACATTAACACATTAGACTTTTAAACCTTATAACCTTTAAACAATATTTCATTATATCAATTAAATAAATTTTTAGTGCAAATCAGATAAAGCGGGTGAATTGGGAACTAGAGGAACTAGTGCATCATGGGCCATGTTGTCCCACACTCGTATGTCTACACTTAACTCACCCTTCTCTCACCTCCTTTGTTTTCTGGGTACTATCAATTTTTCGTGGAACTTTGGGTATAATGGAACTTGGGCCATCTCATCATTTTTCCTATGCATATCCACTCCTCCGTAGTAACATTTTTCCCCTTTTCCTTTATAATGTGGGTCAATAGGGTTATCGGGGAACATGGATTGTCTAGGAACTATTCCTTTAAGGATCAATGTTCCTGTAACTATCTCCTCCTCCACAAATCTCTAGCCTTAACTCCTCTCTTAACAATTTGACTTTTAGGTTGACTGGTTAATCAGGGAACTATGGAACTTGAGGAACATGTGTCATCCTTACCTCTTGTTCTTGAAACTTCTCTCTCATCTACAACACATTACCCATTTGACTTGGGGGTTGACTGAACTTGCGGAGAACACGGGATGGAAAGGAACTATGCCATGGAGGGACTTCATGCCCAAATAGACTGTTTGTCCTACATTACATTGGAAGTGGCCACTAATCTATTGCGGGGAACTCTAGTTCTTAAGAAACTAGTTTAATCTGCTTACCAAGAACCCATAACACATTAAAACACTCAATATACTCATTAAAAAAAATCAAAGTGCTTGGAATTTTTCCTTTACTGAGGAGACTGTGAGATCACTGTGATGCCCGATTAAAACAACCCACTTGAGATCCATGAACAACCTAGGTTTAGTTAGAAAATTATGGAATTTTTTTTTTTGATTAGGAGTTAATGACCAATGTCTCAAAGATAGTTAAATTCAACTGATAACTTATCCCATTCTAATAATTACTGATTTCACATTATAAAGCAATAAATTTAATAGGTCCACACCTAGCTCAAATCTCCCTAGGGATTAAATTAATCACTGATTACAAAGACCTTTTAGCTAAATAGTCCTTGAATAAAATTTAGGGTTAAGGGACCTAAACAATTAAATACCTAAGGTATTTAATTCAAAAGTAGGATTTAATTACAGTGAGGAAGGGAATACATATTTAAAACAACAGAGTAAGGTCTCACTAACCCACTCCCATAACATGATTGAGAGAGTCTACACCTAGGTTACAAGGCAACAACTACCACTAACGGGTTCTGGAGCAACTCAAATCCACCAGAACAAAATTCTCTTTTATAAACAATTCTTAGAGGTCACAAGATCCAAAACTTAGGGCTAGAAGTTTCAGTTACGTTCAGGGAGAAATTTTACTCCCATACCCACTCTCTAACAGGCCATAGTTTCAACTTGATTTTTCTCATACTTAACACTTCCAAAATTTTCATAAACCATTCACAATGCATAGGAAATTTTCTCACCTTTCTGGTGATATAAAGAAGTTCTCCTAACTCTTTACAGAACTCACGATATGAGTAGGTGGAGTTTTTATGTCAAATTTTCCCCAAGGGGACACGTGTAAAGAGGAGGTGGAAACCATTTGGTGGGTTGGCGGTTCGCAGGGAAGTGTAAGGAAATTTTCCTTGCATGGGAGAAATTTTCTAATTACACTCGTGCCTTCGCAGGTCCTCCAAGGACATGTGGTGGCCTCTGAGTCATCTCCGAAAATAAGGGAAGGGCGGAGTGGCGGAAATATTTTGGGCACATCATCCATGGAAGAGGAAAAACCAAACAATGCTCCCACACACATGGGTCTTCTTGGGGACACATGACACTCCATGGTTTATCATGCGAGAAGGGAGAAGAAGGGGCGTGGAGCGGTGGGAAAGGTTGGTGATTTTTGCCAAAGGGGAAAAAGAGAAACAAAATGAGGCACGGGTCCATGCGCCCGCAAAGGGAAAAAAACCCCATGGTGAGCGTGGGAAAACATAGCCGCGGGGGGGAAATTTCAAAATTTTCCAAAGGAAAAAACTGAAAAAAGACAAAGGGTTCCCCCCCTCCCCACCTGTTACCACCCCAAGGTGCCATGTGGCACGTTCTTATTGGCTGAGGGCTGGAGGGCTAAAATGAAAATGTTTCCCAAATATTTACAAAAAGGCTAAGGGCCATGTGGCACCCTCTGATTGGTTGTGCGCTGGTGGAGGAAAAAGTGAAAACTTTCACATGTCAATTTTTTCAAAACAAACTTTTCAAAGGCAAAACGACGAGAAATTTGTGGGTTGCGGGTCCACCAAGGAAAATTTTCCCACATTTTCCCGCCAAGTCAAAAAAACTTCAAAGTGCCATAACTTGAGAGCTAGAAAGCTCAATTTTGGGAAAACAAGGACTTTTTGTAAAGATATCGATGCCCTCTTTGCATAGGAAGCATAAAATTTACTTTTTTATAAGTTTTTAAGGGTCAATTTTGTAAAAAGGATCTGCAGGCTATAATTAGTGAACTGACAGTTTTCAAACTTTTCAAATTGATTAAATTTGGTCTCCTCCTTCACTCAACATGTCAAACAGACATGGAGGATTGATCTAGGGAGGGTTTAGAGTGTTTTAGGAAAGTTAATTTGTTCAATTGATTCAAAATTGCATTTGTCCAACAAATGACAGGATATGGTTGAGGAAGAGATTAAGCTCAATTTTTGCAATTTACACTTTATCTTCTTAAGTTTCCTTTGTCAATTTGAATTCCTTATCATCTTGGCATAATAATTTGTAACATTTTAAAGTTGATTACTAAGTGCATTTCTGGTCTGTATAATTTTATTGCATTCCTTTTACCAGTTTAAAAATTATAAACAATGACAAAGATCAATTTCATTGAAGGAGATATTCATTCATTTTTATCATATAGGTATGGTATTTACTTCCTAAACTAATCCATCACATTCAGCTGATTCTAAAAAATATATTTCCATGTTAAATTACAAGTTCTGATTTCAAATTTTATATATTTTAAAGAGAAACAATACAGTATAGTTCCCACCTACGTGTTTCCTCTTCTTGCAATTAAACAGAGATTACATTTACAATAGAAATTCAATTCCAAAGCAACAATGTGAGTTTGATAAAGTAGTGTATTCCTTTATTGATTTCTAACAACTTTACAACTTATTCCTTTCTTTTAACTTCATAATACAATATACAATACATGTAACATTCATTCAAAATCATTTTCAAAACAGAGAATGGGATATAACTCATTACATTTCTCACTTCAATTTTATTCTTTCATCATCAATACAAGTATCTTCTCATTTACAATAATTATACAAATCATCCACTTCAAAGTGGGAAAGGATTTCAATAAACTTGCTCACAAGAAGGGATTGTCAAACTGTATATTCCTCTTGCTCAAAATAGCAGCATGCTGATTTTCTCTTTTCTCGAAGTTGATCAAAACAAAAGAGGGGAAAAGGCAACAGTCTCCACCCAACCAAGACATCCAATGAAAGGAGAAGCCTTACTTCATCATTATCCCCTGAGCCCCAACCAAGATACAATAAAAGATGCAATTCAACCATGGCAACAACTGGCTTCTACAACACAACATTCTTTCACACACACATTTCTTTTTTATAAACACAATGCAACACCAAAAGCAAACAACAATTCACAACTGCATTCAACAACATTTAAAAGTAGAACTCAATCTTGATCTTACAAGCCAAAGGAGAAAGGACTATGGGGGAAGCTACTTATGCCTCCCAATTGGGAATTGGGCATCCACCTATAATCATACCACCAATATAACATATCATATCCCATAAACCTTATGCCTCCCAACCCATCCTTATGCCCCCCATAATTTTCCCTTATGTCCCTCGACAAGTAAGAAATGCAAGCTATTTATTTTCCATGGTGAATCCCAAACCCAAAACTCCCTCCACAAAATTCCGATGCCCATGGCATTTCCCTTATGCACCCCCACATGAATTCCCCATAGCCTTCTCCTACACCATTCCTAAGGCAGTCTACCCAACCAACCAATAAATAAAACAATGCATGCACCATACACACAACACAATAATAAAATAATAGCAATAAGAAATAAATAAACACCTACCTTTCCATGGTAGCTTTTGGTTCCAACAGCAAGCTCTCAAAGCCAAGAACACAGTCCAAAACAACAATCTCAAGTAACAAGTTATCTCCAAATTCCTCCACAATCCACAAGAGCTCCAAATAGAAAAAATGTGCCCCAAAGGGAGTTTACAAAAATCATTCAACAACCAAGAAACCATCTTTTCCATAGCTTCTCCAAAGTAAGATATCCAATCATAAGAAAAATGCACCCCAAGCTTGCATACCAAATGTTTCAACAACCCCAAAATAAGAAGAGAGTTGGAATTATATAGAAGAGGGAAGGAAGAGGATGATGTGGATCCAAATAGGATGCCACCTCAAACATCCTCAATTTCAAACACAAAAGACAATATTTAATTCTCCCAAGCACAATAAAGAGGTGGGTGAAAAATGACAAGTTACTTGCACACACAAAAGAACCCACACCTCAAGGGACAACAAAATAAATGAAATGTAAGAAAGTTCAATTAAAAACATGCAGAAGATGAATAAAATGCATTATAAAAGTAACCAATCACTTCTCCAACCATAAGTATGGTTGGTAACATAAATTTAGAGGCATGGGACAAGTTTTACTTGTCCCACAAGCCTCCAAAAATAGCTCCCAAGGACGAATTCGAATTTTTCATGGAGGTGGAGTATTTCATACTCCAAAACTAACTTACGCAAGCTCTTACACATCTCTTACAAATTAAATAAAAATAGCCAACAACTCTTATAATTACTTTCCCATATCCCAATTTAATTTCTTTAAATTTTAATCAAATGATTCTCACATTAATCTAACACAATTTTAATTAAATAAAAGAAGGAACACATTACTAATAAAATACATACAACAATAAATAAAAGAAACACATTAATAAAATACACAAACCCATGGTCACATATAAAGATGATTCCCCCCCCCCCCCATGGTAATCTCTAATAAACAACACACAACACAATAAAATTAGTTGACATGGTGACCGTGTTGAATTCACCCAGAATTGCATTTTGGTTGGTCTGTGATCCCCCGATGTTTTTTTGTGATATTTTTAAACCTGCAAAACACAAATACCTCCTTTGGCCTCATGGCCATATCAGAACGTCCAAAATTAATATATAGTATACTCACGAAATCATCTATACATATGAATCATGACAGTCATCAAGGCAATCAACGAAATCATTTACAATTTATATTGACAACTATGTCATCATCAAATAATTTTTCTTTTTTAGGTTTTTTCATAATCTCCAAAATCACATGTCTGAATAACTTCCACTAAACATCCATGTCAATAGTATATCATCATCCACATGTGAGTGTCTCTAATAATCACCATGCATTATATATAATCAGATTCAACAATAATCTAGGATCTGACATCTAACACCATACTAAATCAAAACTATTAAGATGTTTGTCATATACTCTACAATATCATGATCAGTAATAAAAGTTGCCAAAAGGAAGTGAGCACTACACCCCCCTCCCCTTAGACTCGACTTCCTCCTAGAAGTCATAGGAAAGAGAGATAGGAATAACTACAATAGAAAAAGGATCACCCCCATTATGGGATTGTTTTCTTTAACAAGTGTGGGTCTACAGAACTGTAGTTTGGTCTAATATAATTTAACAAGGAAAAGAGATTGCAAAGGATGATTTTTAAACTTTTTGCATGCCAGGCTATGAACATACGAATCTAAGGAGTAACTTTACACTATCAAACAAGATACAACACATAACAATATAACAAGAAGAGTTCCAAAAGATCATCAAGAGTAACCACCAAGGGAATTACAAGGAAATTTTCCATAAACTCGAGATGACCACATAGTTTCCCACTGATACAAATACCACATAACCAAAATTGAGGTTTCCACTAGGGTTTAATTATGCATTCATAGTTTGTTGTTTAGACAAGGCTAGAAAAATCAACCATGGCTAAGATTGCACGAGGAAAATTTCTTCTCAAGGTCTACAATTCGAGGATCATAAAGGATGAGGTGAATCAACAAGGACACCTAAATCAACAAACATCTACCATCAAATAACTATTCAAGGAATGCACTTCTATAACTTGAGAGGGCATAATTAACTTTTAATGGTGATACTAAACGAATTCAAGACCACAAGGTTTCCTACAGTCTGATTTTTTTAACACTTGGTTTTAAGAATTGAACACACCATACCAACCAAATATAGAGAAGTCAACCATATAGCAAAAGAAATATATTTATTTATTTATATCTCCCCTAACAACTAACATATGAATTCAAGCACCATACATTAAAGCACAATGGGGATTATTTTTCTTATTTCCTACTCAAGATTGGAATAACCATAAAGAGAGCACAAGTAACACCAATGACCACTCAAGGTTGCTAGGGAGAAGAGTAAGTAACAAGGGGTCCATTTAAATCCAAAGGTGAATAATATCATCTTGCACTTTCCATCCTAATGGGAAGAGGGCTTCAACAATAAGGTGACCCAAGAAAATTTGAATAAAAGAAGACTTCCCCAAGTTATTCTATATCGTTAACATATGTTGCCTTAAAATTACAATACTTAGGTCTCCAAGGACAAGATGACATGCAAGGAGGTTGCTTCTCAAACAACAGAGAAGTCTCAATCCAAAAAGGAACACAACTCACATCCATCAAGCTATGAAACGATAAGGGTGTGACAACCCAAAACTCCCACAAGAAGGCACATACATCCATGGACAAGAAGTAATAAGCAACTAGAATACATTACTATCCACCGGGTGTTTCAAAATTTTAGGTAAGTGACAAAACTACGAGTTCAAATATATATTACACTTAATACAAATAAATTTTACCCATTTTATACATCAACTTATTAAGTCAAAAGTTATAGCTTTGCTTGATAAGAACATTTCTTTCATGCTTCCTTAGTTACAAACTTCCTTCTATTATGACATCATCAGTTTACATTATAAAGAGCACCACTAAGGTGGGCATGATGTCTCACCATTCTGTATAGGCAGAGAGCATTTAGTTTACTTGCAAGGAAGGTGGATGGACAAGATTTCCCTTCTATTCTTCTACATGGTTTTTATTTCTTCTATTAATCTACCAAGGGTATAACAAGGATCACTTCCCTTTCTTTGCTCCAATTAGTTCCAAGGTCAAATCTCCTTAATTATAGTTTTATGGTGTTTTGGTTGAGTCATCTTATCAATCTACCTTTGATGAGAATGCTGGTTCAAACACCTCACAAAATTATTTTTATGGGAAGGAGATACAAATCAACACACCACATTTTAATTCTAAAGGATCAAGAGACATTCAACATAAAAATCAAATTATTAATTTTCTGTAAGAACTAGGAAACAATGAACCAACATGAATCACACCAAAATTTCAAAATTTCACTGAATAATTTCAAGCATCAATAAACATTCTTAGTGTGTCTCCACAAGTCTCACAAAGAAATTTTCAAGGAAAGCTCATTAAAAGAGTTAAAATCTTACTTTTACAAATTTATTTGGGTTTAACAATCAATTCTCATGTCCTCACAAGATACCACCAGCCAAGAAACTAGATGACAATGCAACTTTACTCCAAGGAACCACATCCACACCAAAAAGCATCAGATGCAATGGGGCAACCAAATAATTTACCAAATCATGAACTTAACAGCCAAGAGTTAACATTTTTTTAAAAGAGGAAGTACAATATAAGCATCATCGAGATTAACTATTAAGATCTACCCAACCAAATTCTCTAAGAGAAAGGTCCAAAGGACCCAAAGCATCCATAAGTGTTTCCAAGTAACCCAAAGATTAATAGGTCATAGAATTGTATTCATAGTAAAGGAATTTAAGGTAAGGGTAAACTTATTTATAAGTCCAGAGAGTAAAACAAGTAAACTTAAATAAACACACTAGTTGAAAGGCTTAAATCTATCCATAATTACCAAAATGCATACATTCCACGAGTCAAAACTTTCTATAATACAACTAGGAACCCAAGATACAATTTAACATGCCATTGATGAAACAACACTTTTTCAGTAACATTTATAGTCAACCAAAGAGGCAATCCAATCCTAACAAAATCTAAAAACCCCTAAATAACCACTTCTACTCTGACGAGGGTCAAGCTCTTACCAGATTGAAATAGAATCACCACTACCACTGTCAGACTACCCTCTAGGCCACACTACACAACAAACTTTCTTTCTAGTAAGGTCAAGCAACAAAAAGGGTCACTCTAAGATCTTAGACACACTCAAGGTTCCATTCATCCATCACCAAGGCATGACTTTAAACACCTAAAAGGACCTTCAAGACACCCAGGGTGTACCCCATATGAAAATTTTTACCATACATGAAGCATAGAACCAACTCAACAACATGTAAGAAGGAAAACACATAACGTTTAACCAAGTAGCCAACAACATCATGAGCTCTAAGTCATCAATCAAATAAAGTCTAAGAAATATCAGCAATCAATAAAAGTGGCTAAGTAGCCGCATTGCAAAGTTTTGAAAAATTCTTGCAAGAATTATAAATAAATAAAATATCCTCAGAGCTTCTTCAATCCAATCATAAAATAAGATGCTAGTCCTTGATAAAATAAACAAGATTATGAAAGTAAAACACAAAATTTAACACCACATTCACTCCATAGCCTTTCATGGCCACCAATAGGGGTACTATTCCTCGAGGTTAGTTCCAAGAACACATACATAGGATTGGGTCCTAGACGACACCCGGACTTAGTGTTCGCCCTCTCATATGGATAATAATAAGGAAAACTGACAACCAGGCCCTCTTTCTTAACCACTCAAGGAAGGAAGCTCTAAAAACTTCTAATTAACTCTTCCTGACCCAGAACACAACCACTACTGTCCAACCACAAGGGTCACATCTTACAACTCATCATTCTAACCACTCCAATAAGGAAGGGTCTCAACAAAAGGCTTAATGCATCATATAATTAAATCAAGTTTTAGGGCTTGTAAAACAACACATTTTAAAAAGGGAACTGAGTTTCTATTATACTAGAAGTTCACAAAATCAATTTAATCTGACATTCTTAGTTACTCCGGGTTAAGAAAAAATGTCACTAAGCAAGCACAACAACTCAAACAACTTATTATTATTTTATTATCATTTTAATTCTAGTAGTTCAAATGAACAGAGTAATGTAATATTTCTTCATACTTATTTCTTCTTCAATTTTCAAACAAGTTTGTTTTATTAGAGTCAAAAGTGTGTCAGGTTTATAGTTCATGTCTCAAGTTTTCTAGTGTGCCCAATGGCCCAAGATTTTGAACTACTACTCTGATACCAAGTGTGATGCTCGGTTAAAACAACCCACTTGAGACCCATGAACCACCTAGGTTTAGTTAGAAAATTATGGAATATTTTTTTTTATTAGAAGTTAATGACCAAAGTATCACAGATAGTTAAATTCAGCTGATAACTTATCCCATTATAATAATTACTAATTTCACATTATAAAGCAATAAATGTAACAGGTCCACAACTAGCTCAAATCTCCCTAGGGATTAAATTAATCACTAATTACAAAGACCTTTTAGCTAAATAGTCCCTGAATAAAATTTAGGGTTAAGGGACCCAAACAATTAAATACCCAAGGTATTTAATTCAAGAGCTGGATTTAATTACAGTGAGGAAGGGAATACATATTTAAAACAATAGAGTAAGGTCTCACTAACCCACTCCCAGAGCTTGATTGAGAGAGTCTACAACTAGGTTACAAGGAAACAACTGCCACTAATGGGTTCTAGAGCAACTCAAATCCACCAGAACAAACTTCTCTTTTATAAACAATTCTCAGAGGTCACAAGGTCCAAAACTTAGGGCTAGAAGTTTCAGTTAGGTTCAGGGAGTAATTTTACTCCCATACCCACTCTCTAACAGGCTCAGAGTTTCACCTTGATTTTTCTCATACTTAACACTTCCAAAATTTCCCTAAACCATTCCCAATGGATAGGAAATTTTCTCACCTTTCTGGTGATATAAATAAGTCCTCCTAACTCCTTATAGAACTCACGATATGAGTGGGTGGAGTTTTTAGGTCAAATTTTCCCCAAGGGGACACGTCTCAAGAGGAGGGGGAAACCTTTTGGTAGGTTGGCAGGTCACGGGGAAGCTTAAGAAAATTTTCCTGGCATGGGAGAAATTTCCCAATTGTGCCCGTGCCTCCATAGGTCCTCCAAGGACACGTGGCGACCTCTGAGTCGTCATCAGAAAAAAGGATGGGAAGGGTGGAGTGGCAGAAGGATTTGGAGCACATCACCCATAGAAGAGGAAAAACCAAACAACGCTCCCATGCCCACATGTGGTGCTCTATGGTTTGTTGGGAGAAGGGAGACAAGGGGCACAAAGTGGTGGGAGAGGTTGGTGATTTTCACCAAAGGGGAAAAAGAGAAACAAAATGATGTTTGTCCCGCACAGGCGAGGGGCGGGAAAACAGAGAAAATTTCAAAATTTTCCAAAGGCAAAAACCAAAAAAAGACAAACGGTCCACCCGCCCCCCCCCCCCCACCCCCTCCCCCCGCTGCCACCCCAAGGTGTGCGGGAGAGGTTAAAATGAAAATTTTCCCCCAAAATTTTCAAAAAGGCTAAGGGTAAAAAAAGGAACAAAAGCCCCAAGAGATTTTCACCAAAGGGGAAAAAGAGAAACTAAGGAAAAAGTGAAAATTTTCCCACGGAAAAACGGGAAATCTGCGCGCCCACGCCAAGGCACAAAAACTTCAAAGTGCCATAACTTGAGCTAGAAAGCTCAATTTTGGGAAAACAAGGACTTTTTGGAAAGCTCTCGATGCCCTCTTTGCACAAGAAGCATAAAATTTACTTTTTGATAAGTTTTTAAGGGTCAATTTTGTAAAAAGGATCTGCAGGCTATAATTAGTGAACTGGTAGTTTTCAAAAATTTCAAATTGATTAAATTTGGTCTCCTCCTTCACTTAACATGTCAAAAAAACATGGAGGATTGATCTAGGAAGGGTTTAGAGTGTTTTAAGAAAGTTAATTTGTTCAATTGATTTGAAATTACATTTATCCAACAAATGACATGATATGGTTGAGGAAGAGATTAAGCTCAATTTTTGCAATGTACACTTTATCTTCTTAAGTTTCCTTTGTCAATTTGAATTCCTTATCATCTTGGCATACTAATTTGTAACATTTTAAAGTTGATTACCAAGTACAGGTTTGGACTGTATAATTTGATTGCATTCCTTTTACTAGTTTAAAAATTATAAACAATGTTAGAGAATAGTTTCATTGAAGGAGTTATTCATTCATTTTTATCATATAGGTATGGTATTTACTTCCTAAACTAATCCATCACATTCAGTTGATTCTAAACAATTTATTTCCATGTTAAATTACAAGTTCTGATTTCAAATTTAATATATTTTAAAGAGAAACAATACAATATAGTTCCCACCTACGTGTTTCCTCTTCTTGCAATTAAACAGAGATTACATTTACAATAGAAATTCAATTCCAAAGAAACAATGTGAGTTTGAGAAAGTAGAGTATTCCTTTATTGATTTATAACAACTTTACAACTTATTCCTTTCTTTTAACTTCAAAATACAATATACAATACATGTAACATTCTTTCACATTCCTTTTCAAAAAAGAGAATGGGATATAACTCTTTACATTTCTAACTTCAATTTCAATCTTTCATCATATATACAAGTATCTTCTTATTTACAATAATTATACAAATCATCCACTTCAAAGTGGGAAAGTATTTCAATAAACTTGCTCACAGGAAGGGACTGTCAAACTATATACTCCTCTTGCTCAAAACAATAACATGCTCATTTTCTTTTCTCGAAGTTGATCACAACAAAAGAGGGGGAAAGGAAACGGTCTCCACCCAACCAAGACATCTAATGAAAGGAAAAGTCTTAATTCATCATTGGCCCCCAAGCCCCAACTAAGATACAATAAAATATGCAATTCAACCATGGTAACAAATGGCTTCCATAACACAACATTCTTTCACACACACATTTCTTTTTTAAAAACACAATGCAACACCAAAAGAAAACAATAGTTCACAACTACATTCAACAACATTTCAAAGTAGAACTCAGGCTTGATCTTGCAAGCCAAATGAGCAAGGACTATGGGGGAAGCTACTTATGCCTCCCAATTGGGAATTGGGCATCCACCTATAATCATACTGCCAATATAACATATCATATCCCATAAACCTTATGCCTCCCAACCCCTCCTTATGCCCCCCCACAAGCCCCCCCACAAGTAAGAAATGCAAGCTATTTATTTTCCATGGTGGATCCCAAACCCAAAAATCCCTCCACAAAATTCTGATGCCCATGGCATTTCCCTTATGTCCCCCCCACAAGAATTCCCCATAGCCTTCTCCTACACCATTCCTAAGGCAGTCTACCCAACCAGCCAACAAATAAAACAATGCATGCACCATACACACAACACAATAAGAAAATAACAGCAATAAGAAATAAATAAATGCCTACCTTTCCATGGTAGATTTTGTTTCCAACAGCAAGCTCTCAAAGCCAAGAACACAGTCCAAAACAACAATCTCAAGTAACAAGTTATCTCCAAATTCCTCCACAATCCACAAGAGCTCCAAAAAACAAAAATGTACCCTAAGGGAGTTTCAAAAATTCATTCAACAACCAAGCAACCATATTTTCCAAAGCTTCTCCAAAGTAAGAGCTCCAATCATAAGAAAAATGTGCCCCAAGCTTGCATACCAAATGTTTCAACAACCCAAAACAAGAAGAGAGTTGGAATTATATAGAAGAGGGAAGGAAGAGGATGATGTGGATCCATGTAGGATGCCACCTCAAACATCCTCAATTTCAAACACAAAAGACAATATTTCATTCTCCCAAGCACAATAAATAGGTGGGTGAAAATGACAAGTTATTTGCACACACAAAAAAGCCCACACCTCAAGGGACAAAAAAATAAATGAAATGTAAGAAAGTGCAATTAAAAATATGTAGAAGATGAATAAAATGCATTATAAAAGTCACCAATCAATTCCCCAACCATAAGTATGGTTGGTAACATAAATTTAGAGGCATGGGAAAAGTTTTACTTGTCCCACAAGCCTCCAAAAATAGCTCCCAAGGACAAATTTGATTTTTTCATGGAGGTGGAGTATTTCATACTCCAAAAATGACTTACACAAGTTCTTACACATCTCTTACAAATTAAATACAAATAGCCAACAACTCTTATAATTACTTTCCCATATCCCAATTTAATTTATTTAAATTTTAATCAAATGATTATCACATAAATCTATAACAATTTTAATTAAATAAAAGAAGGAAGACATTACTAATAAAATACATACAACAATAAATAAAAGAAACACATTAATAAAATACAAAAATACATGGTCACATATAAAGATGATTTCCCCCCATGGGAATCTCTAACAAACAACACACAACACAATAAAACAAGCTGCCATGGTGACCATGTTGAATTCACCCAGAATTCCATTTTGGCTGGTCTGATCCCCCGATGTTTTTTTGTGATATTTTTAAACCTGCAAAACACAAATACCTCCTTCGGCCTCATGGACATATCATAATTTCAAAAAATTAATATATAATATACTCATGAAATCATCTATACATATGAATCACGACAGTCATCAAGGAAATCAACGAAATCATTTATAATTTATATCGACAACTATGTCATCATCAAATAATTTTCCTTTTCTAGGTTTATTCATAATCTCCAAAATCACATGTCCGAATAACTTCCACTAAACATCCATGTCAATTTTATATCATCATCCACACGTGAGTGTCTCTAATAATCACCATGCATTATATATAATCAGATTCAATAATAATCTACGATCTGACATCTAACACTATACTAAATCAAAACTATTAAAATGTCTATCATATAGTCTACAGTATCATGATCAGTAATAAAAGGTGCCAAAGGGAAGTGGGCACTAAAAACACTTAGAACATAGGTAAATGATTTTTAGACCCTCAAATCATCCAAGAAAAAGTGTACTAATCTTTTCAATCTCTTCCTAAAGAACCCTTATCTCACCTACCATGCTTGCAATGACCCTGAATCATCCTGAAACATTCTGAATTATTCTAAAACCATTTTAAAAGCTCAATAAACTTTCCAGAGACTATTGAATGTCACTAAAAAACCTATACCATGTTTTATCACATTGGAAAACTCATCATACCACTATTCCTACTAATACTTATTAAACCATGCATACCACTTGGAACCACACTGTGATTTAGCACCACCAATCAACCTTCACCTGCTTCATTCACACTATTTTTCCATCAATACCACTTTGACATCAATGACAACATCCATTAAAATGAACACAGTCCAAAAAATTCCCCCTTTGTCATTGATGGCATACCACTATGAATTTTAATGGTAAAAGCATTGTCTAACACTCTCTCCCCCTTTGAAATCTATGACAAATAAATAATCATACAACATTCTACAAATAATCTAGAAGAATAAGTGTCTTACATTGTGTGATGTAATCAATATATTTGTCTAAAAGCTCCCCTGGGATTGTAATCCTGTTTGTCTATTTTAATTTTCCCCTGAGATGATGCTAGGGAAAATTTTAAGGGTCCCTTTGAAAAAAATCCTTAGAAAATATTTGGTGAATATGTGAAAATTAGCTTTCACATGGGTGGCGAATATTAAGACATCATGACATTGCTATTAAATTCTACTAGATGATATCTTTTTAATATGTTACCATCCGCTAGCATATTTTATGCTATCGATCAACATCATATAGGTATGTTCTCAACCGATAGCATAAAAAATTCTACTGTCTGATAGCATACAGGTATGTCGTTAGCTGGTAGCATAAATATGCTACCAACTAGTAGCATTTTTTATGCTATTGGATGACAACATACCTATACGCTATCAGCCAATAACATAGAAATATGCTACCAAATGACTATATTCAAGAAAATTTTAGGAATTTCTATTTCACATGAATGGTGAAATAACCCCTAAAATTGATTTTTTCCCATAAACTTTTGGCGAACTGGTCCTAGGAAAAACCCTAAAATTTCACCAATTTTAAATTTCAAAAACCGTAATATTTATGAATTAACTAATATTCACAACTAAAATTATTGCTGGAGGATGCATTCCATGATTATCTTCAATCTTGTCATTCATCTCTTTCTTATTCTAAGACAGTATCAACACTTTCTTTTCAAGGTCACATGAAGACTTCATTACATAGATTAGGATCTGATTTTGCATGAAATTTCTCCCTTCTGTTGTCTCATCACTTTCTAATTATTGGTCGGATCAAGAATGACCCTCAATTCATTCATCTAGTGCTCAAATATTACTTTTTGTAGTGGATTTGTCATTATATCTACAATTTATTCCTTTGTACTAACATACTCAAGGCTCATCTTCTTTTCGTTTACTTGTTCTATCAAGAAGTGAAATCTGATTGGAATGTGTTTGGTCTTTGAGTGGAATGCATGGTTATTTGAGAAACATATAGCACTATTACTATCATAAAATAAAGGAATTGGACTATCATATTTTACCTTTTGATCTTCTAATGTTTATTTCATCTAGATAACTTGAGTACAACACATGGTTATAGTTATATACTCTTCCTCACACGTTTATAGTGCCAAAAATGATTTTTTCTTTCTCAACTAGGATACTAGGAAATTACCAACAAAGAAAGAACCACCAGTTGTACTCTTTTTTTCATCAATGCTTCCTACCCAATCAACATCAGTGTATGATTTTATGTTTAATTCATTGATTTTGGAGTACTCAAGTCCATATTCAAGTGTTCCCATAAGATATCTCAGAATCCTTTTAACTGCCTTAAAATGTGTTTCTATTGGATCTTCCTGAAATCTCCCAAAATGCCCACATCTTGCATGATAGCATGTCTTGATGTAGTGGAGTAAAGGGGACTACCTATCATGGATCTATATAGAGTCTTGTCAACTTTTGGTGAGTTTTCTTCTTCTCACAGCTTGCAACCCACTTCCATTGGTGTTCCTATAGGTCTACATTCCTCCATCTTGAAACTCTTGAGCATTTCGTTTATATATTTATATTGGAATATGAAGATACCTTGGTTTGTCTGATTGATTTGTAAGCCCAAGAAGAATGATAGATCACCAAGCATAGAAATTTCAAACTCTTCCCTCATCACATCAAAAATTCATGAATCATATTTTCATGATCTCCTATAAATATTATATCATCCACATATATAATGAAAATGATCAAATGATATCCTTATTCTTTGATATAGATATTATTGTCAACAACACCTTTTTTGAAACCTTGCTCAATGAAGTATATGTCCAACTTGTTGTACCAAGCTCTAGGAGCTTTTTTGAGTACATAAAAATCCTTTTTCAACTTATATACATAATATTTATCATCAGTTAGAGACAATCCATCAAGTTTCTCAATATCTACCTCTTCAATTAGATGGCCATTTAGGAAATTTGATTTGACATCCATCTGAAACACTTTAATTTTCTTATATGTTGCATATGCTAGAATTAATTTGATTATTTCCATCATTGCCAGTGATGTAAATGTTTCATTAAATTCAATTCCTTCCATTTGTGCATATTCTTTTCCTAAAAATCTTGCCTTGTTTCTTGTCACTTCTCCTTTCTAATTCAATTTTTTCTGAATACCCATTTTGTTCCTATCATATTCTTGTCTTTTTGTATTGAAAAAAGCTCCCAAGTCTCATTTTTTTCAATTTGATCAATATATTCATTTATATCATCCACCCAATGTTATTCCTTGCTAGCTTCTGCCACATTATTGGGTTCTATCATTGATAAGAGTTTTATGTCTTTATGGTTTTGATGATATCTTATCTTTCTACTTGTAAGATAACCCCCTTCTTTGTTTCCAATGATCTAGTTTGTTGGATGATACCTCTTGACTTGTCTTGACGGTGTCTTGGTGTCTTGTCTTTCTTCCACTTCTTCATGTGTACTTTTCACTTCTTCATGTGTACTTTTCACTTCTTCATCATCTTCTTGATCTTCATGCTTGTCCTTGGGATGAGTGCTAGATTTGGATGGATAAGACTCATCCAATCTTACATTTTTTCTCTCAATCGCTTTTTGTAGCCTCTTATTTTAGCATTTATAGGTTTCACTAATAGTTGAGTAGCCAAGAAATATGCTCTCATCACACCTAAAGTGAAATTTTCATAGGTTGTCTTCATCTCTCTTGATATAAAATTTTCTTCCAAAGAATCTTATGTGTTTTACATTGGTTGGCCTATTTTCTCAAAGTTCATAAGGTGTCTTATAACTATTTAATCTTAATTGAGATATGTTTAGGATGTATACAGATGTGTATACTTCCTCACTCTAATAGTTATATGTAAGTTTAGATTCATTCAACATAGTTCTAGCCATTTCCTAAACAGTCATGTTATTTCTTTCAATAACTCCATTTTTGTGTGGTGTCCTGGAAGCTAAGAATTGTCTTCGAATACCATGTTCTTCACAGATTTCATCAAATTCATTGGAAAAAAATTCTCAACCTGTATCTCATCTTAAACATTTAATTTTTTTGTTCTTCTCATTCTCCATAATCTCCTTAAATTATTTGAGTCTGTCCAAATATTTTGATTTGTGATTTAAACAAGCTACCCATGTCATTCTTGTGAATTCATCTATTAGCAACATGAAATACAAATATCCTTGTAATATTTTATTTTTTGCAGGCCCATAGAGATTTTTATGAATCAGTTCCAGAGGTTTAGAGGTAGATTAATCCTTGGAATTGAATGATATTATTGTTTTTAACCATGCAAGCAAGATTTTAAAAGTGTCTATGTTGATTTTACAATCTTTGGCACATGTCTCACACCACCCTGAGCACTTAATTTCACAAGATTTTCAAATATCATATGTCTCAATCCCCTGTGCCACATCCAACTATCATCAAGTTTGCTTATGACGCATTTTTATTTATTTATTTCCTATAGAACATACATGTTATTCTTGGTCCTTTTAGATTTAGCTACTTTCTTTTCTATTTTTCCATTAATTATATCATAGCCTTTGTCATGAAATATTATATTGTAGCCTTTCTTACACATTCAAATCATACTTAACAGGTTATGTTTGAGACTTTCAACATATAAAACATTCTTAGTAATGTTTTTTCCATTGTCTAGACTCATAGTTCCTTTTCCCACAATGTTTTTTGAATTATTGTCACCAAACCCAACATCTCCTGATGCATTATTTGAAAACTAAATGAATTTTCTATTGTCTCTTGTCATGTGACTAGAACAACCACTATTTAGATACCATATTTTCTATTCACGTTGTACTTGAAATGTATTTTGTAAAATCATACTAGATTATTTCCCTTTGTTGGATCCTTTCACGACATACTTTAATTTTATTTCCTTGGGAGGTTCTTGATTACACATCATAGCTATGTGACCAATCTTTTTGAATTTGTAGCAAATAACACTATAATATTCTAATGTATGGTGAACTATATTTTCTTCCATAGCCTCTAACATATCTTCTACATTTAGCAGCTTTTTTACTGAATTGGTTACATGAAAATCAATAACCATAGAAATAATGTGTGTACCTCATAGCATAGGTGATTCTGGGAGCATTTTTCTTTCTCCTGAAATTTTTGGTAACCTATTTATTTTCAGTATAAGATATGATTGGAGTTGATGTAGTATTTTCATCCTTCTCTAATTAAACTTCTTTACCTTATTCCATGAATCCTATTCCATATTTGTCCTTTGTATCCCTTTGAGTACTCAAAATATCAATCAAAATTTTATATCTCTTTTCCAAGTTATCATACTTTTTTATGTTGGTAGTTATTTGTTCCATTTCATTGTTTAGGCACTCTAATTCAGATTTCAGTTTCAAGCATTCATCCTCATTTTCCTTGTAGGATTGAGATATATTTTCAAGATGAGATTCAAGTTTTTTGAGTTTATTTGTTTCATCCTCTTCCTTTAGGATTTTTATTTTCACAAAGATGGGAATTTTTTCTTCATAGTCTTTCAATTTACATCTCAATTGTTGATTCTTTCTCCTACACAATTTCATTTCTTCTAATGCGCAAACAAGTTCAACTTCTAAATTCACATTTCCTTCTTCTTCATCAGAATCTTCACAATCAACTACATTATTACATTTGGAGCTCCATTATTCAGAGACATCCATGGCCATAAGAAACATTTAGAATGAGTTTCATCATCCTCATTTTCAAATCTTCCCAAGTTTCTTCAATCGGATTTACTTGACTTCTCTTTTGGGTAGAAGTTTCATTTGTTCTTGAAGAACTTATTTTTACCATCGTTATTTTTAAAGTTCATATGTTTCTTGTTGTGTTTAGAACTCTCTTCATCATATTCAAAATGAGTCTTATTATTTATATTTGGGAATTTAGCAGTAAAATGGCCTACTTGTCCACATCAAAACACTTAAATGGAAGTTTTCCTTTATACTTACCTTAGCCTCTTCTTATTATTCTTATGAAAATTGCTTCAATATTCTCATCATCTTCTCCATCCTCCAAGTTTTATTCTTCTTTTTATTTCTTGGATTGAGTCTCTTTCTTGGCTTTGAATGCCACTTCCTTCTTCAAAAATTTAGATCCAATTGTCCTCATCTCATATGTTGATAAGATACTTTGTAGTTCATCTAATTTTAATGTTTTCATGTATTTGTCTTATTCCATGGCTAAAACCTTTGCATCATATTTAGAAGTTAGAGATCTAATGATCTTTTTAATTACCACAAGTTCTTCAAGTTTTTCACCAAGTCCTTTGATCATGTTAATCACTTCATCTACTCTTTGCATATAGGATGCAATAATTTCATCTTATTTCATTTTAAGACTATTAATTTGGTCTTTGTAGGTTTGCAATTTTATTAGCTTGAATTTTTCATCACTTTCATAGATACTTTAAAGTTTAGTCCAAATTTCCTTGGTAGTGGTACATTGCATTACCTTCACAAATTTAGTTTCAGTTAGCCCACTTGAAGGGAATTCATGGCTCTTGAGTTTCATTCATATTCTTCCTTTTCTGTTTCAGAAGTGATCAGAGGGGTTGGAGGATTGTAGACTTTCTCAACACATGCCCATATATCAAAACAAAGTGACATAAGATGTCTTCATCCTTATTATCTAGAATGTGTAGTTTTTTCCAGTGAAGAGAGGTGATCTTGAAAATGATAATAAACCTTGTGCTTAATTAGCTGTCATGCTTGTAAAGAAATGGTCTTCTTAAAGATATTAAGATTCCATCATAATGACCAGATATTTGATACCAATTTTTACAGATCACAAGCAATGAGATGTGGGAGGTGAATCAGTGTGAATTAAAATTTTAATTCATTCCAAAACCTTTGATAATTAGCATCAATGTATCATGAGAATTTATTCAAACACATGCAAGAAGATGTTAAGACAAAACACATAATTAATAGTGGGAAACCCTTTACGGGAGAAAAAACCACTTTGAAACCAAATCCTTATTAATAACACCAATTCAAAAACATAAAATATTCGGTTTTTTTTAGCACCCACCAGAAGAAATGTTAAGCACCCACTCATCTAGTTTAGGAAGTTGCAACTTGCAACGAGAACTCACCCCCTAAAATCTAAGCACCCACTTAGAAAAAATACTTTAAGAAAATGATCATCTAGTACCTATATTTCTTACACAATGGATTATGATCACCTTATTATTGCTTACTCTTCATACTTTGATATTAAGAATTATTTGTATCTCTGATTTAGTCCTTCAAGCTCTCAGTTGTCTTGGTTTTCTAATTTTTTATCTTGAACAATCAACAACTATTCATCTTACGACTCTGACTCCTTTTATAGATTTAAATAATGGATATTGATTGAAAA
Organism: Taxus chinensis; assembly: GCA_019776745.2. NCBI lineage: Eukaryota > Viridiplantae > Streptophyta > Pinopsida > Cupressales > Taxaceae > Taxus > Taxus chinensis. The sequence continues at coordinate 36,985,412 of CM034148.1, read as the reverse complement.
AATGAGACTATATCTTTCTCTACAAAAATTCTATATCATAGAGACATTCCTTCTTTCTTCAGCAGCTGTTGAATGTTGCATTTCTCATATCTCCAATTGTAGCTATGGATATTTAGATTTAAAATTTGTATTCATTCTCTCTTTGTCTAAGTTGCAATCCTTAGATCACTAGCTCTCTTTTTCTCTCCTCCTTTAGTAGCATGTATAATGCATGGAGATTCGATTTTATAAAATAATAAACTCATCTCTTCTCACCCTTGGCGTACTTTTCACCCTAATTTTTATTGAAAGAATAAAGGGGTGTTGCAATATACAAACAAATAGAGTGCCACTTATCACTCAAGTTATACTCTCTATATTGAATTTAGCTCTTGATTTATCTTGTACCAATGCATAGAGAATTTCACCACCTTTCCATTAAGACCAATATATTTGAATTTTTATATATGGAACTCAATATATTGTCATGTGGGTGTAGCGAGCTTGTGAGGAACACCATTTACTAGTCACATTAATACTTTGATCTTTCAAACCTTCTGACCTTTACAAATATTTCATTATATCACTTAATCAATTTTCAGTGCAAATCATATAAAGTAGGTGAATTAAGAACTGGAGGAACTAGTGCATCATGGGTCATATTCTCCCGCACTCATACTTGTCTACACATAACTCTCCATTCTCTCTCCTCCTTTGTTTTACAGGTCCTACGGGTTTCCAGGGAACTCTAGGTACAATGGATCTTGGGTCATCTCATCCTTGTTACTCCATAGTCAACTTTATCCCCTTTTCCTTTATATTGTGGGTCAATAGGGTTATCGGGGAACATGGTTTTTATGGGAACTATTCCTTTGGGGATCAATGCGCGTGTAACTATTTCCTCCTCTAAAAAACTATATACTTAAATCCTTCTCTCCTAATAGTTTGAATTTTGGGTTAAATGGTTAATAAGGGAGCTGTGGAACTCAATGAACATGTGACATACTTACCTTTTGTTATTGAAACCTCTCTCTCATCTATAACATGTTACCTATTTGACTAACCCTATGGAGAACATGAGATGAAAGGAAATGTGTTGTGGGGGTCCTTAGTTCCTGAACACACTATCGAGACTGCATTACATTGGAAGTAGCCAATATTCTATTATAGGGAACTCCATTTCCTAGGGAACTAGTTCCATCTACCTACCATGAACCCACAATACCTTAACACACTCAACATACTCATTTTTCCTAAAAAAAATTCTAAGTACTTGGAATTTTTTCGTTTACTAAGGATATTGTGAGAGAACTTAAAACACAGGTAAATGACTTTTAGACCCCTAAATCATTTGAACCACAATGTACTGACCTTTTTAATCTTTCCTAGAGAACCCCTATCTCACCTATCATGCTTGCAATGACCCCAAATCATCCTAAATCATTTTGAAACAATTTCAAAAGATCAATAACCTTTTCAAAGACCATTAAATTTCAAAAAAAATCCTATACCATGTTTGAACACATTGGGAACCTCATCAGACCATTGTTCATACTAATACTTTTTAAACCATGCACACCACTTGTAACCACACTATGAGTTAACACTACCAATAAACCTTCAACTTCTCCATTCACAACATTTTTCCATCAATACCACTTTGACATAAATGAAAACATCCATGAAAATGACCAAAATCCAACAGTGTGATATGAAATGCAATAGTTATAGATATCGGGGTCATAGATGGATAAAAAATATGTTTGCATATTGGGAGACCCTTGAGACTTGTCATATTAATAAGGTCAAAAATTATTTTTATGGAGGTAGCTACACTAGTTTGAAAATGTTTACATATGAGGTTATAACAATGGGTATGGCAAGAACTTGGTATGGAGAGGAGGGATGGAGTAGATTGGGAGGGTTTACAAAAACTATAAGGATATGTGGGGGAGATGCAGGATTAGTAGGACTAAATCCTATGGAGGTAGAGAGATGAGGGATTCTAGAAATAATCATAGGTGGATACAAGGTTGGGCCCTCATTTTTAATACAATTTAAACACATTTAAGAGGTCATAGAGATAAATATTTGTTCATAATATAAATATCATAGGGTTTATATTAGTTTTCTCAATAGGAGAATCCCATAATGAATATATTTATCGATTGACTATAGAGGTGTCTTATCTTATAGCATATCTTTAAAAAGCACTAAATGTGTGGTGTCAATATATGTTTGAGGTAGCTACACTAGTTTGAAAATGTTTACATATGAGGTTATAACAATGGGTATGGCAAGAACTTGGTATGGAGAGGAGGGATGGAGTAGATTGGGAGGGTTTACAAAAACTATAAGGATATGTGGGGGAGATGCAGGATTAGTAGGACTAAATCCTATGGAGGTAGAGAGATGAGGGATTCTAGAAATAATCATAGGTGGATACAAGGTTGGCCCCTCATTTTTAATACAATATAAACACATTTAAGAGGTCATAGAGATAAATATTTGTTCATAATATAAATATCATAGGGTTTATATTAGTTTTCTCAATAGGAGAATCCCATAATGAATATATTTATCGATTGACTATAGAGGTGTCTTATCTTATAGCATATCTTTAAAAAGCACTAAATGTGTGGTGTCAATATATGTTTTGATATTGTATATTATAATATATTACAATACAATTTAGGTATAGGGTCATATAATTATAGGATAGAAGGATATGTAGCACATTGAGGTGCATTAATTATGTGGAGAGTGGGACACAACTTACATGATACTGAATATTATGGGATTGGTATGCTTGAATATGGATTTGAATAAATATACATGGGATGTGTCCTTCTATAGGTTTATATATGAGCTATCCATACTCTTATAGGTATGAGATCAATCCTATTCAGTGAGAGAAATTTGATCATCAATACCATCTATCTTAGGAAGATCACATGCACTAAGGTACACCCTATTTGATCAATCCACTACCATGTATATTTCTTCTAGGATATCCCTTAGGAGGGCCTCCACCAAGAGGTTTATTAAGTAGTACTTCATTAGTCAATATTCACAACAAAAGTTTATTTTACATAGGCTATAGGATTTTGACACTATGATTATATATATATGATGTTATCAATATGTATCATTTATAAAATTTGAATAAATTTTTATGTATATAGACTATATTGGTTTTTGTATATCATTGATATGTGTTTTACTCATGGTTTAATATAATTTTAGTTTACTTGTTATTGTCTCATGATTTATATGATGATTTGATCAACCTATATAGATCTACATGTTTCATATTAGTATGATGATAATTTTAATGTTCATTGACCAGGGGGACATCCAACTGGAGTCAAATTATCATACATCATGTAAGCAAAAATTATATATTATCCTAAACCCAATCCAACAAAGACATTTTCCAAACACTATTAAACTAATGTAATACCAAATCCAAATTTAACAACTGAAAAAAATCATGGTTCCCTCATTGGCTCCATCCACCCTATAAAGAAACCAAAAAATCCACCACAAAATCTAAATCACATTAATAAAATTAATCACCATTCTTCTTTTGGCATCATCAATACTACCAACAATAAAAAAATATTTGAATCCAAAATCCCTAGATTGTGCCACCGAACCTAGGAAAATTAAAATCATTAGCTAACAACCTCATTTTCCCACTCCAAAGATGTCATATAACCCTATCCAACAAGGTGAGAAGATTCCCATAAACATTTACATCATGGATGTTCTCAAAACATCCATTATTCATAGGGACATCCTATATAAGTTCCTCCATGAGTTAATAGTCCCCAAAAACATTGAACCATAAAATTTCCAACCATTGGTTGTGCACCTTATCTACCATATCCCCAAAAAACACCCATGTTTTGAAAAAATCCAAAAATAATGAGTTCTCAAATCTATTGAAATCTAAAAATATCCCATCTACATCCTAAACTAATGAGCTCATACCAACATCAAAAAATCCACTATTTGAATCTAATTTCAAGATCATTTCCAGAGAACTAGAAGAATGAGAAATTAAATATGAATATCATATATCCAATATTCTCCTACCTCCTAAACAACAATATAGGGATGACATCTACAAGAAAAATAATCCAACATCATTATAATTGGGAGCTTCATCCTTTGTTAGTTCATTTTTTTGACAGAAAAGTAAATTAAATTCTCTTACATCCATCAACTTCATTATGATATCATTTCATCATGGTTTTAATTTAATGACTATCCTATCACCAATAAGATACTTAAAACATGAAATAATTAGGAAAATACTTATTTATCGATGAACAAAATTTCAATAAGTATACCCCTATTAATAATAATCTACGTCATCAAGGCATAGGTTACAAACATTTTGAAGACTCACACAAAATAGTATAATATTCCTCTACTATTAGAAACTAAGGATCTTCTCCCATTTACATAGAATATATTGGGAGTCTATTTAAGTATCTTTCTTGTACCAATCCCTTTTACATCACAACCATCTAAACCATCCATATTGAGCATAAATCCCCTAACCCTTCACACAATACCATCAAAATAAAATTTCCATATTCTATAATGATGAAGCTTTCATAACATCTTTAGATTTAAATGATGATATTCCAAAAAGAGACCAAAAACGGATTTTAAAATCAAATTGGACACAAAAATACTCATGAGTTACATCCCTTAGTCCAAAAATAGATAAAATTCTAACCAATTCAAAAGAAAATAAAAGTTACAAAACTCAACATCAAATAAATTCAAAAATAATAAAAAGTATTTCAAAAGTAAAAAAACCATCAAAAAACTAAAATCATTAATAATCAAAATCAGGTTTGACATGTATAAGGATGGTTTCCCTTTCACATCCATCACATTATGCATAACCTATCACTACTGCTTGATTCACTCACATATAATTCCATTCTCTTAGAATGTCTTGATTATCCTTCTTGCAGATATCGAGAGGAAATAGTATCTAATGCAACCATTTGACCTTAATTTATCATTAAATGGTAAATCAAATAATGAATATCCTCCTAGAGATTCATAACACTCTCAGATATTTAATAACCATTTCATGAAGACCCTTTCTATATCTATTGACACTAACCAATGTCATGTTCACCACCATCTCCACTCCTTCCATCAATCCACTAGTGGTTCATAACCCCTTAAAACAAATTGATAGATATGAATATATTTTTCAGCAACCAATAAAAAATCAAACATGAAAATTATTCAAAATATAATATCAAAAATTTCTCTACGGGTGTCTCTAGTAACTTTACCTAGACTATGGATGTCCAACTTACAGTAGATAAATCTTGCAACTAGAATCAGATGCATCTATTTCAGGGCTATAACTTCATTTATATAGTATATCAGCTTACATATAGCCTTTCACACATCTTCATCCATCTATGAATTTTCAAAATCAGCAATTCTTACTCATTGGATAGCTTTTCTTCACTAATTGCCCATCGAATATTCACTTCAAGAAAAAATTATCTCTAATGTTAATATATGTAATCTTGATGATTGATGGAGATACTATGTTTTTAGGTGATATTTGTGCCTTTATATCACTCCTTCTTAAGTCCCTCTATTATCCCATTTTTTTTCCTTTCATTCATCACATGTTCATTTGTATTCTTCTAACCATCCATAACACTCACACTTACCTTCTTATTCACTTATAAAATACAAATGAATTTTATTCCTATTATTATGGCTTAGAAACATTGTCCTCACTATAATAATCTTTCCTTTGCTAAGGTGCATTTTCCACCATTTTTTTTATTTTCCATAATTTGTTTATTTTCCACCTTTTATTCATACAATATTTGGTATATCATTTCCCAAAATAATTTTCACTTAAGGGAGGATGTTATACTTGATCCTTTTCTCATCAAGCTTACATTAATCAAGCATCCATCACCAAATTTGACCAAATATTCATCCAATTTACAAAATCATCCTTTCAATACCTTCAAAATAACCCATTAAAGTGTCCCATCAATCAAAATTTCTAGGTTCTCTCCTACCTCTTCAATCATCCTAGCCCCCTTGTATGCATCATTCTTGAGGGTATTAATTCAAACATACATACATAGGAAACTTGCCATCAAGTCTAAATAACCCTATATCATCTTTAGCATTTATGTTGTATCCTTTCAACTATATGGCATAGGTCAAAATGGGAAAAATGGTATCAATGATAGACAACCACACCTTATCTAAGGTCTCATCATTCTCAAACATCTTTGATATCCAAAAAAACCATAAAAATACAATAATCCAAAAGCATTATGAATCCAAACAAAACCCAACTAATAAAAATTGAAAAAAAAAATTAGAAAAATATCAAAAAGTCATAAGTATCCAAATAAAATCAAAATCCCAAAATATCATAACACAATCTAAATTCAAAAACCAAAATAACCCAAAACTCCAAAAATGTCAAAAAGTGTCAAAAATCCTTGTTAGGACTCAACCACGCCATTACAGACAAGTGGAACATTATGATCCACATCACACTAACAATAGACACTTTTTTCCAACCTAATTCTCCCCAACACATGGTGTTTCTTGGTGAAAAACATAGTTCTCATTGTCATCTCCTGGGATGCATTGATCCGCATCCACTCTGTCATGTATATTATCACTTGGGTCAATATCATTACCCTTTAAACATTCCTACATCACTGAGGTGCTAAACAATATAAGAACAAAATGTATTTGAATTACTTTTGTGTATTTTCTTATATTTGTTTATTTTTTTCTTAATTGCACTCCATTGTTATTAACTTTTGAGTCATTCTTTTAGCACATTCCAACAATGTCACTATGATATTCCATATGATAATACATCACGTTATGTACTCAACTAAATAATGGTTACTTAATCCATTCAAAATTTGCAAGCTATGCAACATTCATCACATCTCTATATCATCATCTATATAGCATTTCCCTTATCCATATTCTATCTAACATTCTTCTATCATAACTAAAATAATATCCTTCATAATATTCATCTATCATTTTAACCATCCTTTCTAGATGTATATATTTTCAAAATAGGCATCTTCCTCATGAAATTCGCCCATTGATCTATTCCTCAAATCTATTTAAGTGACCCATCGATCAACATTTCCTAGAGTCATCCATCTTGAAAAACCATCTAATCAATCCCTTAATTGAAACTATTGAGGTAGCCCATCAATCAAAATATATAGGTGCATGTATATTCCTATCATCCATGCCACTAGGAACATCTTCCACAACAATCATTTCCTCTCCTTTGAGAGACTTTTTTCTTCCTCTATCGCCACAATATCTGTGCAAGGGGCATCCTCTTAACAAATCCTCTTATTTTTTCCAATATTCATCTATTTTTACTAATATTTTAATGAGGATTAAATTTTGACACCCCAAATACACCACATTAATTTCAACTTCAAATGACACAAATTAGATTAACATCCCCCTTTATTTATTAATTAAAAATCATTCTTTAATTAATTAAATTCCCCTTGTTTACACTAAAAATACTCTTAGTCCACTTTTAAATAAATTTTAATATCTAATTAACTCTTAATTAATGAATTAAATTCCCCTTCACATTGACTTCCCATCACATCCCATGGAGAATTAATCCTACTTAACTAGTCCTAATTCTAATTAATAAAGCTCTATTTCTACATCTCCATTACCACACATTCATAAAGATCACATGACATCCCAAATTAGAAATCTATATAAGAAACACCCTAACATTACCAAATCACACTTTAACCTAATGTCATGCTAAAACATGATTTATGCATGATTTGGGACAATTTTCTAAATGTTATCACATTTACAAACATGCTAAATTTTTCTTTCCCAAATCAGTTGAATGTGCTTCCACAAACAAGAAGCGTATCCACACATTGAAGAAATGTTTGAACTAAATTTAGATATGCATGTTTCAATATTTTTCTTTTAATTTGCTTCATCTTTTGTATAGTTGTAGAGTTACAACTTGTCATCCCAAAATTAATTTTCATGATAATTTTGGGACAACCTACCAAATATTGGTATTTGTGGAGTTTGGAGTTAGTTATTTTCCCAAAAATTCAAGAAATTTGATCAAGTTGAGACCTTTCTTTTGATTTTCATATTTTTGGGCTTTTCATACTTGTAATCATATAAAATGCAATTTGTTTCCCTAACCCCTTAAATACAATATAAGTATTTTTTAGGATTTAATGATTTTGGGACATTGTGACATGTACGTGTGATTAGATGTAAAGTGTAGGATGTTCCTATAATCCTAACACACTCTAGTTTATTGTGATTTCAGAACATCCCAACATCCAAACATCCAAACATGTTTTTATGTCATCTAATCCCTGAAACCTAAAATACATAGGTTCCTTATTTGTCAATTTTTTGGAGTTTTCATACACAAGAACAAGTCATGACCTATGCAATGAAATTAATGATCCCCAATTAACAAAATTAATTCCAACTAGATTTGGCCTCCATATGTGTTGGCAATGTATAATTAATGTTATTCTAATTATAAAAATTGAGTTTTCCACGTCATTTTCACCTTGTACTATCTGTATTTTATTGTGACTTGCATTTGGGTTTCAAACCCCAATCAAGATTTTCTCCACTTCTAGGTGTCATTTTAATAAAATTATTCATGTCCATTTTCTAAATTGGTGAATTCTACATCCTCATTGAATTTTGTTAAAGTTTGAGCTCATTTCATTCTTTCTTTTTGTTTGATGATCCTTGGTTATTGAAAACCCTATTTTTTCTTTCCTCTCCATATTTTCCTTCTTTATCTAGGAGTGACTTAGTTCTCTTCCATCTAGTTTTTATTATTATATTTTATAAGGAAAGATGGGCTTAACTAAAAATACAATTTGAACATTAGTTGGGACTTTTTACTTAATAAATAGATTAAAACCATGATAAAGTTCATGTTTGAATATTTGACCTACTTATCAAGGTAAAAACTCTGCCTAAATCATTTAAATTTTTTGGGGTTCGTTAACAAGAAATAAACCTTAATAAGTGTATCAAAAATTTGAAGGTTTTCAAAATGTCTTGAATCTTGAATTGGTCTTTGTTGGGATTTTCAGGTTGATCATTAAGGAGGAAATCCTAAAGGTTTCCAAGTAAGGTTTTCAAAGGTGTAAAACAAGTGTAAATTCCAAACAAGTGTATCGAGATTCTTTGGTTATAAAACAAGGTTAAATATTTGAATTTTTGTTTGTCATGATTTTAGGAGTGTTCAACAAAGGTAAACCCATGCATAAGTGATTTTGTAGTTTTTTGGATTTCTAAGTAGGTAGAAAACTGTGACTTGGCTTCTAAAGCTCTAAGGAGAGGATGTCGATAAAATTCCAATGTTATTTCGTACACCAATGACGTAATCATCCAAAGTTAAGGAGAAATTAATGTAGTATAGCTTCCAAGGGGTGGTGTCCACTTATAAAATTGATTCCAACATAAATGAAATTGTAGAAACTAAATCATGCACTTTGGGTATCTATTTATTCCTGATCACATACTATTATTCATATGATTCCTAAGCAAGAAAAGTATTAATTGACCCATGTCTTTGGCCATATTTTCTTGTTTCCTATTTCCTCTATTGATCTTACACACTTTCTATCCTAGTTTATCTTTTCATACTTTGGTGTTTCTCACTCTGGACACTAGCACCCAACCAATACGCCACCGTTAGGCACCTCAGTCCCCTTTGGGAACCCCTAACCTCTTTTAGTTTTATTACATATTTTAGGTCCTTTCTAGCCATTTCAGTATCTTTTCTTTTTTGTAGTCAGACTTTCAGGGTTAATTATGAAATTCTAAAAAGGGAATCATATCAATATAAAGTTATGTGACCATAAAAAAGGACAAATCTATAAGCATCTACTATCTCCACTTAAGGTTTCATACAAAGGTATATAAAGAGCATCATTGCATCCATCTAGCTTCATTCAAGTGACTAGGGATGGTTATTATGCATACACTTTACAGGACGGGAAGCTCATTTTTCCATGCACACATTTATTTACATATTTTAGATTTAGTTATTTCTCAATATCAAGTGTGACTGACACAAGATCCACCTAGGGCACAATATCTTCACACGCAAACACATAGAAATACAATGGGTCTAAAATTTAGTGCATTATTTGGTCATAAGTTCACTTTGTTGACACCCAAGGATAGTCTGACCTTCCATATTACATTTTTTTAGGATTTGATGTATTTTAGTGGTCTTGGAGGTGATATCTTTATTACAGGTTATCAACAAAATTCACGAGCTTTGTATGACATACTAGAGATAGATAATGAAGCATTGTGACAACTCATTGACCCTACGAAGATCACTTTCTGTGCATTTACATAGAATTTGGCACCCAGACAATGATCCTAGTACCTAAGTACCCTAGTACTACCCTAGGTATTTTTGTGAACTCTTGTGTCTAACCTTCTTCTACACTCTTGCATTTTTTGTGTTCTCTTGTGACCTTCTGTGTTCCAGTTCTTCTAGTCTTCGACCTTTGCACACTATTGAAAATTTTGTGAAATCATCTAAAACTCTTCATTACTTTTAGGGTTTCATCAAATTTTCTTATTAATTTTTTCACTTTATATACTTATTTATTTATCATTGTGACTCTGAAATAATCTATCTAGGGATTAAATAATAATCATATTTTTTTAAAATCACAAATAAGAAATACAAAATTAGAGCACATTGACCTTCCTGATTTCTAAAACATATTAAATAGTGCATCTAATTCACATTGGATTCAAGTTATCTATAAATTAGACTAGTACTTACATCATCATTCCCACCATCATCCCAATTTATTTAGTTCATCCTTATAATTGCAAGTCATTATGATGCTTCCATAAGGACAATGAGGATTCAATATGGAGAGGTATTTATCATATTAGATATTGATTATTTTGAGGATTTATCCAAGCTCCCTAATCTCAATAAGTATGTTCACATTAATACAAAACTACCTCAACACAAATGGAAAAAAAATTATTTGGCTTGCACTAAGCACCTTAACAACAACTATTAAAAGAATCCAAATCATTTAATTAACTTTTTTGTTAAGAATTTACATAGGAGTGAATTCATACCAAATATAACTAATATTATTATCTTTTTGAGAAGAACTGTAGGTATTTATGTTGCCAAGGATTTTCAAGAATGGATGTAGCATTACATCTTCTTTATAATGAAGAACAAACAATACATTATATGGGGTATCCAATAAGTGAATCCTTAGACAAACAACTTAAATAAGAGCATACTATAGTAAGATTTTATATGACGTCCTACATTTTCTATGTTGCAGCTTGGATGATAGTGTATCTTAGGTTATCAACAGATGGATCGAGAAACCAAGATAGGATATATGATTTATACCCTTAATTAGAATTTGAAGAAAGTTAAAAACACTTCTGAAGAGTAAATGATGCCATTTTGTAGATAATCATATGAAAATTTGATAAAGATATTTTCAAATGTAGATGCACTGAAATTTCTTAGAATACTATTTCGCAATGGGGATGCATATTCTTTCAATTCCCCACCTCTACTTACATTTAGGTAGGAGGGTTCCAAGTATCCTCATATTTAATTCCTATATACCCTAGTGATAAATGGATTCTCATGGATTTGGTGAGTTATTTTATGGACCTAAATAAGTTCTAATAAGGAAAGCATAAGGTGGATCTTAATTTCCCTATTTCTATTGGTTGTTACACATATTCATATTTCCTCAAAGATAATAATGTTACAATAAAAATACAAAGTGTGACACTAAAATATAGTCACTAAAGGCATATTATTTATTATAGAGGGCTAAAAAAAAGTATTGGAACCTTTCATATACATATACCCAAAGTTGAAGATAATTAGATTGACTAAAGGGATGAATTTTTCCTCATAAAAAAGGATTATTACATGATAAATATAGAGGAAGTTGATAAATATGACATTTCTGATGCCTTTGAAGAAACACATGATGATGGGGAGATCCCAGATAGTATATATGATCAGATCAAGTTTGAAACCCTTGAGTTTCCTCCAATAAAATGGTCCATTAAACAGTGTACTTCCATCAAATAACATTCCACCAACATTGTTAATCATGTACCATTCATTGGCTTATGTGCTTGTGAATCAAAACCAAGTGGGTGGATAGTCAGATGTCAAGTCATCCAAGTGTGACAAATTCAGTAGGAGTGGGCATCTCCCAAGATCCTCAAGATAAAGGAAAGGATACCCTAAAGCCCATAAATTTTATACTTGTCAGCAAAGGAGAAAATTCGTCTACCTCTTCTTCTTTAACAATAGTTGTCGATGTGGATTCTCCTCCACCAAAAGAAAGTAAAGGACTATCAACCAACACTCATATGCAACCACCTTCTTCCTCTCCATATATAGTCATTCCTCACAACCCTATTTTCACTTATATTCCTCAGGTTTCATCACCGCCTCATCCCTTTCTTCCAACAACATTATTATTAATACCTAATTCTGTTCCCACATCCCCACTTCTCACAACATGTATTATTACTTAATCTACTCATGCTTTTTCTACACCCATTTCTCAAGTTTTCTCATCTCTTCCACCACTTTCTATAGACACCAAATTTGTGTCATTACGACACCCTATACCCCGCATCCCATTTTGCAACCTAACCTCATCACCTAAACCTTACACAATTATTTATTAATTACCTTATAATTAATAAATCCACATCGCCATACCTGCCACCTCATGTCGCCACCTCATCATGACCTAGTCTTAACCCTAAACTAACCTAATTAAGACCTATAACTTGGTCCAATTCCACACCTATGACTAATTACTCCTCATCCGCACCTAAAACAAACTTCATAATGACTTGACCAAGCCCGCAACCAATCCCTCGGAAGAAAAAGAGGGAAATCTAGCTATTTCACCAAAAATAGCCTGCTTTGACCTGACCGATACCGGTTCCTACTCGACCGCCGTCGGTTACGTAACCGCCATCAGTTCCCCGTAAATGACCACTTCCAACCAAAAACAAAGGATCAGATTTTCATTTAATCGGAAAAAAGGAGGAGAAATCATTGAAAGGATCCAAATTTTGCTTGGCCGAGTAGGGACAAGTGAAGAAACAGGAAGAGTTTACAGAGAAGGACATCAAGCCCAAGACTGCAACTGAATAACCAGAGCCCAGTAACACTCATCCGAGCATCAGAAGAGGAGATAACTCATCTTGGATTGTCAGATCATCCAACTTGGGTCCTGTCTTCATCATTACAGTCCTGAAACCTGCATCTGCATCAGGGACGAGTAAGTAGTGTTTTATATGTTTCTAAGAACCATTTTCTTGATCCCGTTGATTAATAGTAATCATAAGTTTATTCCCAGATCTACTATCAGCAACATACTGCACTTAACCTTCACCCATACATCCTGATATTGCCCAGAAGGCCATTTTACCACACTCTGAGTCTTCCCTATCCTCCCATCATTCCCCTCAGCCATCCCCAATCTTAATAACCCCACAATCACCTTGCAACCAACCTCTATCCAGAAGCACTTAGATTGCTGACCCTACCGGATATCGTTTATCCCCTACTAGCAGCGGTTCTCTAACCACGGTCGGTTACCCAATGACTGGTGTCGGTCACTGTGACCTATACCCCGAAACCTTTTTCTCACCTATTTACCACCTAACAACCTCAGATCCTGTCTGGTTTATCCCTATAACTCAACCTGAACGTATCAACGACCAGTAACCGAACAAACAACGTGACGCTTTATTATTGATAATTTAGCTTCTATTGCTTTGTAATGAGATACCTAAATCGTGATTTTGCAATAGCTTTCTTTGTTATCATTTGTGTTAATTCGTATTAAAAGGGGAACTCACCACCTTCGAAAGGAAGTTTTATATTTCCTGGGCCTAAGGCAACTCCCTCATTTATTGTCTAATTAAAATCTGGTGGTCTTATATTCTTACTTGTAGGTAGTCCTTCCAAGACAAAAAGGAGTTCTTCGTAGTCGATCTGATCTTTCTCTACGGTATGCGCACACCATCTCAACATTCAACAGGTATTCCTCCTAGCCCTAACCCTTATCTGTTTCTCAAAGGAATGATAGGATAGAAGAAAGTATATTCTGCAGAGCCGAAACATTCCGTGTGAAACATTTTGGCACGCCCGGTGGGACCCATTTCGGGTTTCTGTTTCTCTTGTTTGCTTTTGTTTCAGGAAGCATACTTGTTGGTACTGTTTTTGTTATATTTAGTAAAGGATTTGTCTTGCTTTCCTAGTTTCGCATTAGTGAAATTCATCTTATTTGCTTCATCGAATATCATTTTCGATTTGGGTTTAAAACACATGCATTACATTCTTGCTTGTTGTTTTCAATTCTAGTGAACATAGACTAAGTAACAGGTCGTACACGTGGGGGTGATTTCCACGATATTGACAGGAAATTAATCTTACTTTCACTGCACAACACATACCGAATCAGTTCATAATTAACACAACTCAAAACATCCCCCCTTTTCCACGGTATTCCTCCGCCCGATTGAGGTAGCCTTATAAGCCAAAACAAACTTGACATTTGCCCTAAGTCTTTTGTTTAGGATTGACAGCATTCCGCGTATAAAGGCATAAGACCACAATAATTAAAATTAACCCTAGCGTTAGTCTCTGGATTTGCATGTGCATCTTGCTTGTTTTCAGTTCTGTTTTCTCTATTATACACTATCTTCTGTGATCACCTTAGAACAATTTGATAAATGTACTGAGCGTTGTTAACAATCAAATCAGCAGCTTCTTATATTTTCTTATACCAGTCTTCTTACACCGACATCGGTTAACTGACCGACGTCAGCTATAGTCTAACCGACATCGGTTATCAGACCGATATTGGTTACTGTCTTTTACAGTTCTTGACAAACCAACAACCTACCAATTTCACTATTCTGAGTCCGTTTCTGTTCCTGATAGATTGAAACCCTACTGTGTACTCCTATCCATGGTTGTTATCACTCGAAAGCAAGCTGCCGCCATGGTTTCACATGCTTACTCTGTGCCTTTTCCTCAATCACCCCCTTCACATTTTGTGGGGAATCCTACAGACACCAGCGAGATTCCTAAAATTCCTGTGGGAGACAAAGAATTTGCCAAATTTCTGGATGCTAATCCTAGCGCTGTACAATACTATTTATCTCATGCCCTTGACCATACACCCGACGGTCAACTCCTTGTTATCATGCCTATCAGTATAGCTGCTCACTTAGCCCCTTCTCTGCCTGATAACTCCGTTTTACCTTCCGCATCCTTAGTCCCGTCACCTACCTCAGCAGCTTCAGGGGTCCATACGGCACAGATTGGCTTTCCTTTGGTTAATCTTGGGCCCAACATGTCATTACCGCCAACTGCTCCTACCTCGTCTCTCTTGCAGACTGTTACGTTCATGACTTGCTCTCTGCCACCTATCCACATGAGCTTTCCTTCTCAAGCTCCGCCCACCTTTTCATTTCCACACACATATCTGGTAACCTCAACAGCTTATATAGGACATCCCTATTCGGTTACCTCAACACATTCGTCCTCCATACCTTATCAACATTTAACCCCACCATTTTCTAGCGGTGGCCCTTGGCCCAATTTTCCTTCATTTACCACAACCACACCATCATCTCATCCAACTACTGATTTAATTAAACAAATGATGGACAAAATGCAAAATCTGGAGGCTTCTGTTTCAGGAATTCGTAGCGCCTTGACATACGAGCAAGTTTTTTGGGAGCCTATCCACCCTTCAGTCCCCCTTCATTCATATCCTCCTCAATGGGAATTACCAAAGTTTACCTGTTTTAACAGTAAGGAGGACCCTCAACAACACTTGCGATCATTTAGACATGCCTGCTATCTGATTGCTCACGACGACGCTTTACTACTCCGCACCTTTCCCATGTCCTTATCAGGACCTGCCTTAGAGTGGTACAGTGCTTTAACCCAGCACTCAATCTTCTCTTTTAACCAGCTAGCCCAATCTTTCTTGGATCATTTCTCCATTAACATTGCCAAGAAAGTATCTATCACTAACCTCTATGCCATCCGACAATTTGAAGATGAATCTATCACAGATTTTGTTGGACGATGGCGGGGCCTTATCAACCAACTTACGTATGCCTTGCCTCAGAATGAACTTATCGAACTGTTTACGTGGGCCTGCGCTAAGCACATCTCTCCTAACCTCCAAATTCAAACTTTCTGTACATTTCACGAGGCCTTTACTATGGCTCGAAAACTAGAGATTCGAGCCTTAGAGGAAGAGAAATTGCGGTTGTGCAACAAAAACCCCACTTTCTGAACCCAAGATTCCACCAACAAACCTAACACCACCAATCCTCACCCATCGACTGCTTTGAAATCAAAAGGGGCCGTGCACGCGGTGATGGTCAAATCCCAACCACCATCTAATACCCCGCCAAAAACCACCTATAAGTATAAAGTAGAGCCCATCAACTACACTCCCTTGGGAGAAACATATGGTGTGATATTGGAAAAATTGCTTAAAGTAGGAGCCATTTCCTTACCTCTGTTAAACCTCACTCTGGGTTTGATTCCACTCGCACCATACCTTCTTGGTATAAAGAAAATGACTTTTGTAACTTCCACCGCGTGAAGGGACACAGTCATGAGAACTGCAAGATGTTGAAAAACATAGTGCAGGAAATGGTTGATGCGGGGGATATAGCCCTCGATAATCCTAACGCCCCTGCTAACCGAAATTTGAAAATATTCAACAAACCATTCCCGAATCATTCTTCTAATATTAATCTAAACCAAGATATCTTAACCGAGGAGAGTGTTCATGAGATCCATGCAGTCTTTGATTCCCAGCCAAAGACCTCCATCAAATAAATTTTGAATCAAACCTCTTCACTAACGCTGGAAACCGAACCCCCTTCCTCGCCATCAAGACAAACTGAAATCCTTGCCATTCCTTTACCCATCAAGAAAGTAACTGCCCAGAGTTCCCTTCTCACAAATGAGCCTTCTTACACCACATCCTTGCAAGACTGTGAGCGGATGTTATCTAATTTATCTATTTCCCAAGCGTCTCCTTCTACCATTCTTGTTGTACAAGAGGAAGGCTCGCCACTTCTTTTGTCATCCTTAGACGAGAAACCTCTTGAACCGACATCACCACATTCTTTAAACATGATAGATCCTCTCAAACACGCCCTCCTACCTATTAGTCCTTCATCACCTAAATCTTTTCAGCAACCGGTTGACCTCTTAACGCCCATTGATACAGTGTCTCATATACCCCTTGTATCACACCCACAGTGGACCAGAATCACAACCCACCTTTCTTCCATACAAAAGTTCCTATTCACACGTGAGGACTGTCATTCCCCAGAAGATAGACAGGTCCTATGGGAACGTTTGAGTACGCCATATTCTACTCAAATGCAAATTGACCGATCCTGATGCCTCTACCATATACCCGAAGTGTTTACAGAAGCTTAAAATGCCTATGTCCTCATCTTCACCACCCTCATCTCTACCAAATACCTGATCCACTTCTATTAACCTAACCAAATCTTCTCCTACACTTTGGACCTCACCCATACCTAGTCTAACACATCCACCTAAGCAGATTGATTTATCTAAAAATAAAGCCGTCCATCCCATTAGGAGACAGACTCAATCTCTTCAATCTATGCCATTAACACAACTAAAACCCTCGTCATCACACCTACCTTCCATATTGGGACCCCATCCCTCTACCTTACATCAATATATCATACCTCCTGCGTTTTCTTTTAAGCGACCTATGCCTTTTGTACCCATACAGAAATCCAAGGGTATAGCAACACCGTCACCCCACGTATCCTGTCCACCTATCAACCCTAAACAAATTCCATTATCAAAAGATTTGTTTTCTATCACTTCTATTTCTCCATGGTTGTTTTCTAATACCACATCATCTGTGGCCTCATCATCCAACCTAGCTTTTGCGTCAAAGAAGCCACGTTTAGTTAAAACCCATTATCAAAACTCCTTGGCTAAACCACCACCCATACAAACCAACCATACCACGTCATCACCAGAATCGACCCAGTCAATAACCTCCTCTTCCTCTGACTTTGAACCACTCAAAGGGTCTTACGCCAAAATCCTTGCTATGTTGGTAGAGAATGCGACCATTTCCCTACCCCCACTTAGACCTTATGATCCATCTAAACCTCGACCAATAGGTTACGATGAGTCTAAAATCTGTGCTTACCACCGCACACCAGGACATGACGTAGAGGGATGCAAAGCGTTGAAATCCATATTTTGTCAGTCACCTCTCTCGGATAGAAAAGTTAAGAAAGACAACTTACGAAGAGAGAGACCTTTAGCTTCAATTCCCTCTCCTATACCACCTGTCCCCGCCTCACCAAGATCTATCATTATTACAGCCCCACCTCTCGAAAACCATGACCTATCCCGACCATCTTCCTCCTCTCGTATTCATGAGATCAATATGATTAGTGTTGCTACTCGAGGGTAGAAAAACAATGGGAAAGCGAAAGAAAACACACCTGCGGCATCTCTTTCTCCGTCAAACATCCCGATTGCACCACCACCTAAAGTGGTTATTCGCGAACCCGCCTATCCTGTCTCTAATGGAATTTCCCACGGAACTATGATCAAATAGCTTCACCAATCTCCTGTAAAAATGACATTGTATTATCTCATTCAGACTTCTGAATCTCGTCGACAAGCTTTCGTTGAAATCCTTCAAGGGATAGAGGTTTTACCTAATGAAACCTTACATGTTACCTCTATTCTAACACCCAATCACGTTGCTTTGCTCACCAAAAAATCTATCTCCCCAACCACTTCTGTCTCTATACAACAAGCCGGTGCTGTCAGTTTCTCCGAAGATGAAATTATCGACTTTGGTGCTGAAGATTCTGACCCTGCTCTTTTCATCTCAGCGTACGTTCAGGATATTCGGGTACGTCATGTTATGATTGACGGGGGTGCTAGCCTAAACATCATCTCTTCAAAAGCCTTCCAACAAATGAATATCCCTTCTAGTTGCATGTGTGCCAACCCCATCATGTGGCGATCATTCAATGATGCTATTACTTCTACTTTAGGCACCGTGATCCTTAACATTCATGTAGGACCACGTACTCTACCCGAACTCTTCTACGTCCTTGAGGGAGAGTTCCAATACAATATGTTGTTAGGCCACCCTTGGATCCAGGCTATGGGATGCATTCCCTCCACTTTACATAGATGCATAAAATTTGAGTACGAGGGGAAGTCCTACACTGTAAAAGCTAATCCTCCCCCCTTCAAAACTTGTAATATGTTGTATCGCCCTAATGATGTGCTTGTACCAGTCAAGACACCCGTTCATCCAACCCAGCCATCCACTTCCAACGCACCTACACCTTCAACCAATGAAACCACCGTTACAAATATTACTTCCTTTCCCGCAGATAACATCCCAACCTCCGACCCCTTAGTAGATGTTTTTCAACGCCTTATGCTGGGGGAGTACCACCTATATAATGTTAGCTCTTTCCATACCCCGCAGGAGTACGAACAGTTACATGCACATCCCACCTACGACTGTCGCGTGGGGGAGGTAATCTCTTACGGACCACCCCATTGCCGCACCAACCTAACGTATGGGGGTGTTGACGCATTCTCCGTTACCCCTGAACCTCCTCTTGGTGTGGTTCCCTTCCAATCCGATTTTCAATACTTGACAAATCGTCGTTTCACCCTCACAACACAAACACAATGATCGTAGTGGTCTCATTTTTCCTGAAACACCTACATCAGAGAAACCTCGTGTCAGTTGTATCCTGGAAGATGACGACGTCACCCCTACCAAACCATCATCACCCACTTTGCCATCATCATCCACAGAGTCGTAGACCCTGAATCTATCCCTCCTAACTTTTTTTTTTCATAAATGCTATCTTCATAGGTCCTCTCACTTATCAACGCAATAATGAGGACCCATCTTCTCTTCCCCTTCTGTATCCAGACATGATCGAAGAGGATTCACCTTCGATTAATGTTGTTGAGTGCCAGGATGACGACTTCATCCTCACTTACCTTGGGGCGGATGACTCCTATATTCAACACGCCTTACCGTCTGAAACTCAAACCATGTTGAATGAGTCGACTATAGAAATCAACATCCACACAGAGGAGGATCCTCACATTGTGAAGATCGGACAATCCCTTAACACATCAGAACAAGCTACCTTTACTACCTTTCTCCATACCCGCAACCAAGCTTTCGCTTGGTCCTACGCTGACATGCTAGGAATTGATCCTACCATTGCCGTCCATAACATCACCCTAAACCACGATTCCAAACCAGTCAAACAAAAACTGAGAAAAATGCATCCACACATTGCCCTCTTGGTCAAAGAAGAGCTTCAACGACTTCTTTCTGTTTCCTTCATCTTGCCTATTGACTATCCTCAATGGATTTCTAACATCGTACCTGTCACTAAAGCGACGGGGGGACTTTGGATATGCACAGATTTCTGAGACCTTAACCTCGCTTGCCCCAAGGATGACTTCCCCCTCCCAAGTATCGATCAACTTGTTGATCTCACTACGGGCCATGAAATGCTTTCTCTCATGGATGGCTTTTCGGGATACAATCAAATTTTGGTATCCCCGGCCGATCAACATAAAACAGCCTTCATAACTCCTTGGGGAACCTTCTGTTATCGTGTCATGCCATTTGGCCTTAAGAATGCTGGTGCAACCTATCAACGGGCTATGACTTACATTTTTCATGACATTATGCACACTATCCTTGAGGATTATGTCGATGATCTTCTTGGAAAATCTAAACATCGCAGTGAACATCTCGATGTTTTAACCATTATTTTCGATCACCTGTTACAATATTCAGTCCGGCTTCAACAAAGGAAATGTGTCTTTGGTGTTCTTTTGAGAAAACTTCTTGGCTTTATCGTCTCTTTGCGTGGCATTGAGGTCGATCCATCTAAAGTCAAAGCTATCCTAGAAATGCCCCCACCCAAAAACCTCAAACAATTACGCAGTTTGCAGGGTAAACTTCAATCCATCCGGCGTTTCATCTCCCAACTCTCGGACCGATGTCAACCTTTCCATCACCTTCTTAAAAAGGACATTGCCTTTCAATGGAGTGAAGAGTGTCACCAAGCCTTTGAAGCTCTCAAATCCTATCTCTTGCAGCCACCCGTGCTTATTCCACCTCAGGATGATCGCCCTTTCTACCTTTACCTTTCTACCACTGACCATGCTATAGGAGCCATGCTCGCACATCGGGACTCGACACGTTGAGAACAAGCCATTTATTATATAAGTCATACTCTCGTGGATTACGAGACTAGGTATACACATGTAGAAAAATTGTGCCTAGCCCTATCATTCGTAGCCACAAAACTCCGACATTACCTCCTGAATCACAAAACTTTTGTCATCACCAACATGGACCCCATTCATTATATGTATGCCAAACCACATCTAAACCAACGCATCGCCCGATGTCTTATGCTCCTCACTGACCTCGACCTTGAGTTTGTACAATAGAAGTCAATCAAAGGACAAACTATTGCGGACCAACTTGCGGAGGCCCCTTTACCTGGGGAACAATTCACCAATTTTAATTTCCCCGACGAACTCATCGCCACTCTTTCACTCAAGGAAGAGTCATATCAAATGACCCTCTTCTTCGATGGATCCAAATGCCAGCGCGGTGTAGGAGCCGGTGTTGTTCTCATCCCTCTTGACGCTGAACCTATGCCTCTTTCATTCTGCCTTGATTTCCCCTGCACTAATAATACAGTGGAATATGAGGCCCTCGTTCTAGGTCTCCAGGTTACGTTACACTTAGGTGTCAAACCCATTAATATTTTTGGCGACTCTCAATTGGTAGTCAATCAAGTTATGGGCATCTACCAATGTGAGAATGAGGAACTTAAAAAGTACAAACATTACGTGGATTCACTTTTGACCTCATTTACTCGTTATCTATCCAGACCATTCCCCGCTCCACTAAAAAATTTACGGATACTATGGCTTGCTTAGCCTCGCAAATTCCTGCCTCGCCAACTGACTCTGACATATTCGTCTTGGTCCAAAAACTATTTGCCCCATCCTACTCAGCCCCGGTTGTTTGTATGATAAATAATGTGTCTGCTAATTCGCAGGATACCTGGTACCACCAATTTCACGACTACCTTACAACCTCTGTTCTCCCACCTGACCTTACTAGTAACAGCAAACGTGCTTTTCTTAAAAGTGTTTCTCGTTATGTCGTCATGGGGGGACTCCTCTATAAACGTGGCTTTGATGGCATCCTCCTTCGATGTCTAACCGGCACGGAGGTCACCTATACCATCCAACAAGTCCATGACGGCATTTGTGGTGGACATTTTAGTGGCCTTACCGTGGCCAAACGAATCCTTCGCCTAGGTTATTATTGGCCCACTCTTAATAACGACTGCTACGAATATGTTAAGCGTTGTGTTATGTGTCAACAACATGCCAACCTTCAACATACTCCTAGCCATCCACTATAATTCGCACGAGATCTTTGGCCTTTCTCGCAATGGGGTTTAGACCTTATTGGTGAGATCCACCCGCCCTCTTTGCAACGTCACCATTGGGTAATCACAGCAACCGAATATTACACAAAATGGGTGGAAGCCATTCCACTCATTTCAATCAAAAAAGAAAAAATTGTCGAATTCGTTAACCATCACATTATTTGTCATTTTGGTATTCCTCATCGCCTAATAACATATAATGGTAAATCTTTTAAAAATAAGTTGTTACAAGACCTTTGTGACAACTTTGGTATCAAACTTAGTTTCTCCTCACCTTACTATCCGCAGGCCAACGGTCAAGCTGAATCTTCTAATAAAACCCTAACCAAAATCCTCATGAAAGTTTCCAATGAGTCCGGAAGAAATTGGCACGATCACATCCCCTTTGCCCTCTGGGCTTATCGTACTAGCATTCCTAATTCCACCAATACCACACCTTTTTCTTTGGTATATGGTACCCAGGCTGTCTTGCCTCTCGAAATACAAATACCCTCCCTCAGAATATCTCTCCAGGATATTCTCACCAACGATGATTTCTGCCAAGAGCGGTTAGCCCAATTAGATCTTCTTGATGAGCGTCGTCTTACGGCTCTTGATCACCTTCAAATCTACCAAAAACACATCAAACGTGCTTATGATAAATGACTTCATGAGCGTACTTTTAAGGTTGGTGATCTTGTCCTCAAAGAGAATCAACATGTAACCAAACTAGAAAAGAGAAAACGTGGAAAATTTGCTCCTAATTGGATTGGGCCTTACATTATCACTCACACTTATGGATCAGACACTTATCGTTTAGCTTCGCTTAATGGTAAACCTGAGCCTGAGCCCCTTAATGCCTTGCATCTTCGACCATTCTGCTGTTGAAATTTGTGTTATATCACTTCTTCTCTACCTGACGCTCATCCCTTGAGCTCATTTACCACCGCATACACTTTGTTTCTTCCATCTCAGAATCAAATCCATCTCACATGGTTTGATTATCACCTCCCCTTAAAATATGCCTTCCCCTTTTAGTCTAGTCCATGACTTCAAAGTATCAAAATGACACATTCTTAATTAAAACACTTATGGATTTTCTTGAGTCAAACTTCTTACAAAAACTAGATGCTTTATGCCCAACAGACATCTAGACCTCTAAATTATACAATAGACTGCTCCCTTGAAGGACAGCTATATGCCAAACTATTGCTACTATTATATATAGACTGCTCCCCCGAAGGACAGCTATACATAAACACTGCATCTACTACTATAAATAGAATGCTCCCTTGAAGGACAACTATACACAGTCAGCCTTTATCAGAAGCTTCTCGCATTGATCAGCTTCATGAAGACCTCAAGAACAACAAAATACATATCCCATGTCGACTTCCCACATCGATCAGTCTATATCCTGCAAAATAAAATAAAAATAAAAGCAGTATTTCAAAACACTTTTTGAGTCATGGACTTGTCTATTTAGGTTTGGTTCTCTTTTATCAGAATAATCATCTTATAATAAGTTCTCTGCACCCTCGCCCACATCAACCACCTCACCTCACCATTTGTCAAAGCAACAAAACTCAAGTGACGTGACGTATATCTGATATATTGTGATTATACAACTCTTTTCACCTATTGACTTCTCGTCTATGCACGGTACCTAGGGGTTTATGCTCATCCTGCATTAATATGTGGTTTGTTTTGGCTCTTTTCAACTACGGAATAACTTTTTCCTCTTTGACTCGAATCTAGGATTATGTGTTGATCTTAATCAGGATATGGTTCCCTACCACTTGGGTAGGCTAACTTTCACTTCACTTCTACCTATTCCAAAATCACCAATTCATTACCAACACCAATAACATTACCCTACCAATATCAATATCAATATTTTTACCAACCAACAAATTGCCTGAATTCACCTCTCCCTGGTCTTAAGGGAGAACTGCATCGGTCTGAGGCCCCTCCTTGCTTTTTGCAATGGGCTATGTAGGCAGCACTTAGGAGACATGGAGTCTCCCAAGGTTAGCTCGACATCCCCTACCATACCTTATCATGTGTTGTCAATATAAATATTTTTCGTGTATTTCTATTCACCAACGTTCATCTTTATCCTTTTTCAAAACAAACAAAAACAACATTTAAAACATAACCATTCTTATTCTTATCATCACTCAAAAGAACATACATATTTAGTTTTATTTTAGATGTTAAATAAATACATCTTCTCTATCATTGACTCACAGGCCGGCATCCTTATTTATTATTATATTCCTATAAAGCTGACTCAGACCCTTGCACCTTCTCCCGAATCAGGTGGTGATCATGATCGTCGATGCCCCTCAGTGGGCCTCTCCATCCTCAACGGTGCCACTGCCATTGGTTCCTCCCATTGATCCGCCAACATCTCCTGTAACATATGAATACGTCCTCTCGCGTGGAGGAATCTTGCCTCCAGTCTCTCCACTCGTAACTGTGAAGCCTCTAACAATCCCATTGTCTCATTCACCCGTGTTTTAAGCTAGCGAGCCAAATCCTGCGGACGATCTCTCTCTGCTGTAATCATAGCTATGTCAGGGCACTCACGTGCACCTTGCATCTCTGCTACCCACCATACTCTATACGCCTCTATCGTTCCCACATCCATAACCCTACGATCGGCTGCTATCTCTTCTGGCCCTTCTGGAGGTGTAGGCCAGGGAGGTGAAAATGCTGCCTCGGCGTCGATCCTCATGTATGGTCTATATGTCATAGGAATATCCTGAACGAACCCAAATTGTCGCCGCACGTGATCTAGAGGAATCCTCTCGTACTCACCCGGCCTATGCCCTGCAATCCACCTCGATCGCTCTACACCCCTCAACTCCTCAGCTATGTGCTCTGTCACCATATAGTTACCATACGGCCTCCAAAAAATATCCGCAATCATCACCATCTCCCATACCTATCTATAATACTCGATGTCATCTATCACGGCTTGGGATCTCGCTTCTTGTTCTGTCTAGACCCATCGTCTGAATCCCAACCTTTGCACTCCTGCCTCTCTCGACTCAATGGGTCAGCCTATTGGACGCACACAAAAAATATGCTCATAGGCCCAACAATGTAATAAGTATGAACAATCCAGTGTCATCCTGTGTTTTCGCTTGCAGGCCCATAAACCCCTATATAACCCTGCTAGATATGCGAGTGCCCATGCAAATGTCACGCTCATTTCTATCATTTCCCAAATAACACTCATCAATGCTTTGGGAAATCTTCCACCTTCCGCCCTCGGCAATGCATAATACCCCACCGCTATCATTAATAGCACGACCAACCTTGTTTCCTCAGGGTGTGTTGCATACATTGTACCATGCGTAAATGATAAACCTCGCTGTGTCAAATCTCGTGCAGCTGACCCAAATACTGCTATTATCGTTGCCCGCCCCGCACTAGGTAACGCCTGATACACTGTTTTTCCTATCATTAGGAGTCTCAAAATACAGAAAACATCTTCCAAAGTCATTGTCATCCCCCCTGTTGGTAGATAGAAGGTATTCTTTTCTGGATTCCATCTCTCAACCAACGCCTGCAACATAGCATGGTTACGCGTGATTCTTGAATAATAGCGGATTCCACTTAATCCCAACCGATTTATCAATGCCCATTCAGCTGGTGTTACATCCGCTCGGATTCGTGACAACAACGCTGGCACAGTATCATTCATCCTTAACCCTGCTTCTTCCTGCATACATCAAAACGACACGTAATTATTCAAAAAAACAAATCTCCACGGGTTTTTTTCTCAAATTCTGGAAACTCATACAGTGACCAATATCGGTTATAAATAACCGATACCGGTTTGCAAACCGATACCGGTTACTTCCAAACGATACCGGTCACTATCAAAGTATACCTACCCTGCTTAAAGCATACACCTACGATAATTATTTTTCCCGTTTACTCCTATTTATACCTAAAAACATACATGCCCACCCTATTTACCTACCCTGTAGCACTCATACCATCCCCAACCCTTGCCTATCACCTTTTTTCTCATCTTTACCCACTTACACTTCTTTCATCCTATTTACAACACATGCAAGAATCAAATTACAACCAAACAGTTTACTTCTTGGGATGCAGCAGCTTGGGGCGGAACATGTCTTCCCCCTCGTCCCTGCCTGCTGGATGCTTCTCCTCGTTCAGCCATGTTCACAACCCTCTTCAAATATAACTTGTCTTTTTGCCTTCTGAATCTTAGCCCACACTCACTTCACCTGTCTCTTTCCTCCTTATCACTCAAATTCTTTCATGCAATTACCTGTAGCAGTTGTCAAACAGCGTCGCATTCGCATATTTAACGTGTTTCATGACTCTAAAAATAAGAATGCTAAAAATAAGAACTTAAGTTACAAATTTTTGTGGCGTCCGCCCCTTTTTCCTGCATGAACAACACCATTATCCATATTTTTCATTAAATCCATATCTCATCACAATTTCATCAACATCATCTATCTATCTTACAAAAACAACCAAGCCATCAATAAATGATATCAAAAACCATCAATCTATACACCATTTGAATCCAAATCAACAGCTACAAACATTCAATATTCACAAACCAGCGCCAAAACATACAACATTTCATAACACAACATGTCAATTAAACTCATCATCTATATACATACATACATCCCATCAACAAAAGACATCAACATCATAATATATAACACCATGTAAATCAAACTCATCATACATTAAATATCACAAACCATTTTCAAAACACTTAACACATTTTTACGCACAACATGTGGGTCAAATCATCATATCTATATATATACAAAGTTTCAAATATACAATGTGCCCTGCATCGGGGCCTTTGTGATCTCATAATACAACAAAGCCGGCACGCAGGCTGCAATTACTGTCAATAATCTCGACTCGGCTCGCAGGCCGGTCTCTCATATCAAAAACATACTCGGCTCGCAGGCTGGTATCAACTGTACAACCCGTACTCGGCTCGCAGGCTGGTATATACAATAAATGAAAGAATGAATAAATGAATACATAATATCTAGGCATGCAAGCCTCTATAAGCATAGCCGGTTCGCAGACCGGTGCCCATATCCAATGAACCAATACAAAACTATGCAGGGACCCCTCAGCTCTCTCCACCACCCTCTGCCTATCTACCTGCTGGTCCCTATGCTGCCTCTCGCCTCCTGCCTATCACAGACCCACCAGTTGTGGCTGCACCTCTCTGAGATCTCTGGCTCCGAGAGGTCTCTGCTCTATGTGCCGCATAAGGCTGATAATCAGCTCTGGTACCATCAAGAATATCCTGATAGTACCGGGCCTCCGCTCTAGCCTCCATATAACGATCTCGAGCCACTGTAGGTGCTGGAGCTAGTCCCTTGACACCTAATACCATTGCCCCCTGTGCTTGTGCTGGTGCCGCTGGTGGTGCCTGTGGCTACGTCGGTGGTGGTGCTGGTACCTATGCCTGTGCTGGTGCCGCTGGTGGTGCCTGTGCTGGTACCTATACCGCTGGTGGTACCTATGCTGCTACCTGTACCTGAGCCTGGGCTAGCTGCCCCTGTAAGACACCTATCTATGCCTATGCAGCAGCAAGCTGCCACTGTAATAACTATACCTGGAACCTGAGCTGATCCCTCTCTACTCTAACAACCGCCAAGTTTGGCTGTGCGGGCTGTGCTCTCCTCGCAACTCTCTCTCCTGCCCACCAAACCAAAAATGCTCCTGTGCAGCCAGCATCATCTACGGTATCATCTGTCGGCCTCTCAGCAACCCAATCTGGGTCCATAGGATGTGGTGCAGGCAATGGAGCCTCTACATCATCCCTCCTATACTGAGGGAAGGGAGGTGGCTCATCCTGTCGTAGCCCAAGCTGTCGTCGTACCCTCTCCAGGGGTATCCACTCGTACTCTCCCGGCCTCCATCCCGCTATCCAAAATGTATACTGGATCCACTGCAACTGTGCTCGGGCTCCTCCATGCAGGTGATGACCTCTATAAGGTCTCCATACAATATCTAACACTGTCAAGCCCTCTAACATATGTCTGTAATAAGTGACGTCCCACCCTGTAAGCACTGCTCGTGGCTGGCCCATGACCCCCAACCACCTCTGAAAGCCATATCTATAGATGACCTGTGGCCTTGGCTACTGGGGCAGCCCTATTGGTCTAATGCATATGATATGCTTATATGCCCAATAGTGTAGTAAAAACATCGAGCAAATCCCGAATCGCCTCATCCGGCGATAGCCCCACAGCTCTCGGTATAACTGCACCAGGTATACTGGTGCCCAAGCATAACAGTGTGCTCCTCCACAATCTCATGTAGCACCCCCATAAGCGCCCATGGAAAGTGGCCTCCCTCTGAGTCTGGGAGGGCGAAGCAGGTGATCCCAATCATCATCAGCACAGCAAGCCGTGTCTCATGGCGGTGGGCTCAGTACATATCACCATACGTGATACTCGCGCTGTGATATGTCAGTAGCGCAGCTGCATCCCCGAATATGTGTAGGATGTTGTCCATGGTTGTCTCAGCGTCAACCTAAAAGACTGCCTCTCCATCAATCGGTAATCAAAGGATGTGATACACATCCTCCAATGTGATGGTCATCTCTCCAATCGAGAGATGGAACACATTGGTCGCCGGATCCCATCTCTCGATGAGGGCGACCATCAAACTGTGATCCCTGTCAATCGCTCTGTATCACTGGACTCCGTCGAGTCCCACCTCGTGTATGATACCCCACTGCGCTGCGGACATGTGTGGCCGCATCCATCTCAATAGCGGGGGCATCCTGTCCCGCATCGTCAGCTGCTGACGTGCCTGCAAAACCAACTCACTACATTAGCCCTACTCTTTATCACAACGTCTACTTATACCCTCTACACCCACCTATCTTACCCTAAAAACCTCTACGATATCCCCCTCCCTCTTCACACCCAAACAACAACCTAAACCATACCAAAACACTCAAACAATACCAAAACACCTCCACCACAACCCACCAAAACAATACCACACTAGCCCAAACCATACCAAAACACCCAAACAATACCACAGACACCACCCCCCCCAACCATCCCCATCCCCCTCACCCATCCTCCACCAACCCCCCCAACCGACAACACCACCCCTCCCCCCACCCCCCCCCCCTACCACCCACACCTAAACCAACAACCCAACTACTCCCAACCTCCCCCCCCCCCCCCCCCCCACCATACCACCCCCCCCACCCCTCCCACCCCCCCCCACAACCACCCCCCCCCCCTCCTCCCGACAACCCCCCCACACCATCACCCCCCATTCCAACCAACAACAAAACCCAAACCAACAAAAATAAAAAATAACTAAGGACCGGTACCGGTCACTTATGACCGACACCGGTCCTCTTCACTGACGTCGGTCGCTATACGACCGACACCAGTCACTTACAAAACTCCGTCCACCAAAAATTTCATGACCGATGCCGGTCGCTTAGCGACCGGCATCGGTCGCTGTAAAATTCCGGAGCCGAACCCCACGCGGCCCCCCCCAAATCCATTTTTCCCTATTTCTCCCTCTATACCCCCCCAAACACCCTAAAAACCTACCCACCCAGCCGCCTTGGCCTATTTAACCTATCTACCCTCTCTTTTTTTTAAATCATTTCCATTTAGTAATTATTTTATGAAAATCTAACATTCCTACCCAAAACCCAAATACAACATAATATACTCAAATCCACACAATGAGGGGTTTCAAACCTACCGGTACGACGACACGTCGTCGTGGTGGGATGGGTGGTGGTGGTCCAGCTGGTCCAGCACCTCCTGCTCCTCCTGGCTGTGCCATGGCTATAAACTCTCCTCTGCTGGGTCCTCCACCAATCAACTGCTACCTCCTACTCACTAGGGTCCACTAAACACTCAATTCTCCACTCAAATAGCGCCACCTCAACCAACAAATGCTCCAATCTCAACAATCCACCTCAGACAAATTCAATTGGTTTTCAAATTGACAATGTGACAATGACCGGCCGTATTTTTCTTTTTATAGGTTTTGACCTATAACCGATATCGGTTTTATTATGCCCTAAGGAACTGGTATCGGTCATCTAACCGATATCGGTCATACACAATCGATATTGGTTTTATCTCCCCTCTACCCCAATTTCAGCCCTTATTTCCTGATAGCCCTTTCTACCAACTTCATTGGCCCGACCCAAGGCCGTAAATTACCATTTGGCCTGACCCAAGGCCGTACACTACCATTTGGCCCGACCCACGGCCACAACCAACCTATTTGGCCCGACCCAAGGCCGTAACCTACCATTTGGCCCGACCCACGGCCGCAACCAACCTATTTGGCCCGACCCAAGGCCGTAACCTACCATTTGGCCTGACCCGCGGCCGTAACCAACTCATTTGTCCCGACCCAAGGCTGTAACCTACCATTTGGCCCGACCCACGGCCGCAACCAACCCATTTGGCCCGACCCAAGGCCGCACCCAACCATTTGGCCCGACCTAAGGCTGCACCAATTAAATACCATACCCACAATCAACGTTTTATTTTATCCATCCATCATGTACCTTTTTGTTCAATCGAGCTCACCTGTTCGTGTTTTAGCATGATCAGGGTCCTTGACTTGATCAATCGACCAACTTTGCCTAGACTTAGACCATGATGTTTATCTCAACCAAACCAACCATTTCGTACTGCCGAACATGCCCAAATGTTCCTGTACCTTACCCGTTATATACCCTAGAGCTACTTCCTATGCCTTGGATACCAGGATTATATCACCCTTGTTTGGATAAACTATCGACCTTTGCCTATGAATTGCTTGTTTGCTCTTCAAATCATATACCCTGGTCGCACTACTGCATTTCAACATGCATTTGCTTCCTTGGACCTACCCCACCCTCTTACCGTTATCTCAACACCATTTACCCTTTATCAACCCTATCCCTGCTTTCACGCTACCTCAATCTGTGATAGATTTGAGGGGGATTACCTATACCCTTAACAGGGGTAACCACTTCTTATTATTGTCCGTGCAATTTTAACAAGACAAGCCACACGACAACAAGGGGCTAATGTAGACACCAAATTTGTGTCATTACGACACCCTGTACCCCGCATCCCATTTCGCAACCTAACCTCATCACCTAAACCTTACACAATTATTTATTAATTACCTTATAATTAATAAATCCACATCGCCATACCTGCCACCTCATGTCGCCACCTCATCATGACCTAGTCTTAACCCTAGACTAACCTAATTAAGACCTATAACTTGGTCCAATTCCACACCTATGACTAATTACTCCTCATCCGCACCTAAAACAAACTTCATAATGACTTGACCAAGCCCACAACCAATCCCTCGGAAGAAAAGGAGGGAAATCTGGCTATTTCACCAAAAATAGCCCGCTTTGACCTGACCGATACCGGTTCCTACTCGACCGCCGTCGGATGCGTAACCACCATCGGTTCCCCATAAATGACCACTTCCAACCAAAAATAAAGGATCATATTTTCATTTGATCGGAAAAAAGGAGGAGAAATCATTGAAAGGATCCAGATTTTTCTTGGCCGAGTAGGGACAAGTGAAGAAATAGGAAGAGTTTGCAGAGAAGGACATCAAGCCCAAGACTGCAACTGAATAACCAGAGCCCAGTAACACTCATCTGAGCATCAGAAGAGGAGATAACTCATCTTGGATTGTCAGATCATCCAACTTGGGTCCTGTCTTCATCATTACAGTCTTGAAACCTACATCTGCATCAGGGACGAGTAAGTAGTGTTTTATATGTTTCTAAGCACCATTTTCTTGATCCCGTTGATTAATAGTAATCATAAGTTTATTCCCAGATCTACTATCAGCAACATACTGCACTTAACCTTCACCCATACATCCTGATATTGCCCAAAAGGCCATTTTACCACACTTTGAGTCTTCCCTATCCTCCCATCATTCCCCTCAGCCATCCCCAATCTTAATAACCCCATAATCACCTTGCAACCAACCTCTATCCAGAAGCACTTAGATTTCTGACCCTACCGGGTATCGTTTATCCCCTACCAGCAGCGGTTCTCTAACCGCGGTCGGTTACCCAGTGACCGGCGTCAGTCACTGTGACCTATACCCTGAAACCTTTTTTCACCTATTTGCCACCTAACAACCTCAGATCCTGTCTGGTTTATCCTTATAACTCAACTTGAACGTATCAACGACCAGTAACCGAACAAACAACGTGATGCTTTATTATTGATAGTTTAGCTTCTATTTCTTTGTAACGAGATACCTAAATCATGATTTTGCAATAGCTTTCTTTGTTATCATTTGTGTTAATTCGTATTAAAAGGGGAACTGACCACCTTCGAAAGGAAGTTTTATATTTCCTGGGCCTAAGGCAGCTCCCTCATTTATTTTGTAATTAAAATCTGGTGGTCCTGTATTCTTACTTGCAGGTAGTCCTTCCAAGACAAAAAGGATTTCTTCGCAGTTGATCTGATCTTTCTCTACGGTACGCACACACCATCTCAACATTCAACAGGTATTCCTCCTAGCCCTAACCCTTATCTGTTTCTCAAAGGAATGATAGGATAGAAGCAAGTCTATTCTGCAGAGCCGAAACATTCCGTGTGAAACACTTTCATAAGGAATCATTATTTTAATGGGTTCTCCCCCAAACACTCCTCTTTCTCCATCATCCACTCTCATCCTTATTTTTATTCTTCCTCCTATTTCATTTTTTTCCTCCTTTACCATTCATTTGGATATTTTGTAAGCTCTTCCCCTCTTAGTTTTGATGTCCACATCCTCCACTGATGTAACTCCTATGAAAACTTCCACACCCCCTTAAAAAAATCATTTGGTTTCCTCTTTTGTTATATCATGGATAACATGAAAAATCCCATAGAAGAGGAAGAAGGTAGTTATCCTAGAAGAATTTGATTTCAACATGTTAGATCTGACTCTTTCCCACACCATAAAGAAAACCAAGACACTTTTTAATATAACCATTGATCAATATGGGTAAAC
The DNA here is from genome assembly GCA_019776745.2 of Taxus chinensis. Classification (NCBI taxonomy): domain Eukaryota; kingdom Viridiplantae; phylum Streptophyta; class Pinopsida; order Cupressales; family Taxaceae; genus Taxus; species Taxus chinensis. Next base: position 36,951,668 of record CM034148.1, on the reverse strand, counting down.
ATTCACTAATATTTCTTTGTCAAGTGTAAATAAGAATAAAGAAGATATAACTTTTGTATATTAGTAGATCACAAAAGTTGCTCTAGGGAAAACAATCAATGAAGGATTCTAGTAGGATCTACAACTTTCCCTTAATAATTTATTTGGTAAGCTCAATAAGGACAAGGTCAATAAGAATGAACTAAGTTGTAAATTGGATTAGATGACATCCCTTTTGTATAAAATCACTCATCCTACCCAAAATAACACTCTTACAATAACAATGTTTGATGAATCAACCATCATGGAAGCTGAGAATATAAGACAATGGGAAAGGTATATTAATGATTATAACAAAATAATTCTTAGGGACATAAAAAAATCAATAAGATAAATTTTAAAATTCCATGATGACATTTAAATTGAGATGATAATGATCAAGAGGATGAGGAATGAGTTTGAGGTAGAGTGTAATAATTGTGAACTCAATCTAGAGGCATTAAGTGAGTTAAGGTAGATGTTGACACCCTCATCCAGGAAAATATAATTAAAGAAAGGGGTAGGAACAATGGTTATTATGATGTCATTGATTTCGAGGTCCATATTTTTTACTCAAGGAAATGAGAAATTTCAAGAGAAAATAAGTTAAGGAATAGACACCACCTTTGACATTGGTGAAAAAAATAGCTAAGGTGTATTTCCAATTTCATGATAAATATTTGAATGCATTTCTAGATGACACTATTTTTTCCAAGTTCAAACAATTGGTGAAGTGCATTTAAAGTATGAGAATTTTTTTATTTCCAATCAATTAGAAAACTAGTTCTATATCAGAATTTTTGGAAATATGAGGAAATGTTGTTGCCAAATCACTACAGCCTCCGAATGGCCAAAATTTGAACATGACATTTGATGTGATTCGGATACATGAGATCACCTCTCAAGCTATGGGACTTGGGCTCGAGGTGAACCTCTAGAGAAGGAAAAATTCCTCTTCCTAAACTAAGTTATGTACTAATCCTAGTGTAATAAAATGGCTATATAGACCTATGCTAACATTTTCATGGGTTTTAGGGAATGAGATTTACATAAATGAAACTATACTATGGATGGTGATGCACCAAATAAAGGGTGTTTCTAGACTTGGGAAGGGTTAATTTGAATAGAGTGTGTGCACCACAAGTCAACTTCATCTACTACAACTTAAATAGGGTGCAAAATACCACATACTAGGAAGCACACATTTCCTTTGTTAAACTTGATCAAATAAACAAGTTATCATTCTTCCAGTGAAGAAGGATGAACTTGAGAATAGTGAACAAGTACCTAAACTCAACTATATGCAACGCTCCACCACTTGATAAGCATAGAGCTCCAAGAACTTGCAATAGAAATGTGAACTTGCATAGTGTGCATGTAAGCATGATAAAAGGCACACAGAAGTATAAAAGGATGATATGACCAAGATTAGTCACAAAACACACACTTTTATTACTTCAATAATGTGCACAATGCATCATAAATTAATAAGAGGTAGTAGTTTCCATTACAGTCTTGGGAAGGAGGCTTGAAAGTTCCCTCAACATACAAGGACAACTTGCAGAAGAGAGAGGACTCTTGTTGAAAAATTTGCACTTGTCTTAGATATCTAACTGTCCAACCTGTCTGACCTATTGAAACCCCTTGTAATGAGCTTCCAAATTACATTTATAGAAGAAGTTAATAGAGAGGAGAGAAGGAGTCATAAATACCCTTCCTAAATTGAAGGCACATGATGTATTTATTACAGTTGGTTGAACCACTTTGAGAAGCTTCCATCACGTGCCATTAATGCCTGGTTGACGTAATCTTCTCAATTAATTAAAAAAATATTTAAATAAAGTATTTTAATAATAGTAATAAATATTATTAGTAAAATTTTAATTTAATTACTATTTTTGTGGGCCCCCTGTTGACTAGTTTGTGTTGAAGGGGGAAGTCATGAGGAAAATGCCAAAAAGAGCCCAACTCGATGGCTGGCTCGCCAAGCCAACTCACCAAGCTGGGAAAGGAGCTTCTCCATTGAGCTTACTCTCCACTTCTGTGACCAATCTCCATTCTCTCCAACTCAGCGAGCTTTTCATGTCTTCACAGCTCACCACCGAGTGATGTATCTTGAATGCATTGAACGAGATGTTTTCTATTCACTAAGCTAGTATCACTTGATTGGGCCTTTACTCACCTGAGGTTACCAAGCTCGATTAACTTCCACCATATTTTTTATTCAATCGCTTAACCCATCAAAGTGACTTGAATGAGTTACATGTTTGAACTAGCTCCAACAAAATCCAACTCGATTCATCTCACCATGAGTCAATGCTTAAACTAACCCAGCTGACTCGCTCATTCTCATGCCGAGTCAAGCTATCTCTTTTATGACTCAATGAACCTATTTCTCCTGCTCGATATATCATCATGTTGAACTAGAAAGAACTCCTTCCACCTCTAATGTTTTATCTCAGATCCAACTCGGTTCACCGAGTCGAGTTCTTCATGTTTCATGTTATGTAACTTTGAGCCCAACTTGGCTCCCATTGACAATTTCATACGAGAAACTTCTTTAACCCATTATCCTGATTTCTCACTCCTTCTGACTCAGCTTATAATACCACCACATGACTTGGCCCTGATGTGATCTTCAATCTTTGATGCTAAGCCAACCCATGAATTTCTCTTGATTCAAGCTATTCTATTACTTGATAAATCTCAAGCAACTCGTCCTCCTACGATCGAGCTCGTAAGGAAAAACCTGAGCCTCTCTGTTTTCTGACTAGCTTGTTCTACAAGTTCGAGCTCATCACAAACTCACCTGAGCTCACTCTTTTCACAAGATGCTATGAACTCTAAACCTGACTCGACTCATGTGACCGCCAACTTCTCCTAAGCCTCGTTGCGTTAGTGTGACTGTAAAACATCTCTCCTGTTTCTCTACACCTGTTGTCCACTCAAAATTCCCCTGCTCTTAAGAAAGTGAAAATTTAAAATTTTGATTTTAAGTGTTTTCTCTATTGTACTGATAATGTGAAATGCCAAAGAAATTGAGAAATCTATGTTTTTGGGTCATTTTGTGTGTTTTTCGGGCCCGTCGAACATTTTTGTCCCGCATGTCCCAAGTTCAATTGGGCCCTCTGTTCCCCGATCGGCCGGTTCACCCAAATTCTGTTCTTTTCGGGCCCGTCGGAACTTTTTGTCCCAAATGTCCCAAGTTTGCCTCGACCAATTGTTCCATTTTCGTCCGATTCGGCCAAGCCACGTACTTCACGTACTTTTGTCCCGCATGTTCCAAGAGAATTTTTGCGTCTTTTCCCCGCTTCACCTGACTTGGCCGAGCCATGTACTTCGCATACTTTTGTCCCGTGTGTTATAAGAGCATTTATGCATTTTTCTCCACTTCGCTCGACTCGGCTGAGCCGCATACTTCACGCTTTCGCGTCCCACATGTCCCAAATGAACCAAGTGCCATTCGTACTAATTTTTCCCGCTCTACCCGAATATCTTGCTTATTCAATTTGGTAGGTATGTATTAAATACGCATTCATTGCCTTTCTCTCTCCTAAATGGCTATATAATGAGTGAACCCCCTATGTGTTTTACACACTGCTTTCCTGCTATCTTTTGCTCGAACCTTTGCAATCTAAATTCCTGTGCGTGTATCCATTTTTCTCTGTAATTCCTTCCCAAGTCTAGCTTGTAGCTTCACCCTCTAAATTACTACCAACATGAAGATCAAATTTCAGGGGCAAGAACAAATCTCACCACTAGAATCTATCATTCCCGATATCGGGGACAGTGAAGTTCACCATCTTGACTTTAGTGATTTTTGGTCGAGGATGACAGACGCAAACCCTACACCAATGGCATAGATGATTCATGACAGCGGTTTGGCTTTCGCTGGTGGTTTCCCAATCTCTGTGCAATGTGCAGATACAATGCTTTCATGCGGAGCTCATTTCAACCCTGATTCAATTGAATTGATAGGGAGCTCATTCCCAAACTTGACACTGCTGCCATTAGCACTGCACTGAGGATTCCAGAAATGGATAATTCCATAGTTGTCTCCTAGAACCAAGCACAGGACCTGTTCAATCAAGACAGTGACAACTACAAGACTTCGGGAGAATTGAAGAATAGTTGGTAGAAGGGAGAGGCTTTCAAAACACTAGTTGTATCTGCTTTCAAAGATATACATTGTCATATTCAGGATGAAACTTCTGGTGTGTCTCTCTCCCTACAAGAAATCAAAGCTCAATTCAGAGCTTTTTTCAAAAGAAATCTGTTTAAGGAAAGCTCCATTTCCAAAGAGAAAATGAAGGAGATCTGCTCTCTTCAATCTGCTATTGAAGAAGCAAATAAAGACTATCATACTCATGTCGAGTTTGATAAGGAAATGGAGAAGTGCCTTGGATTTTGGACCCAGTCTACAGCCAACACGTCAGTCCCACGTGGCAGAGACATAGCTGAGGCATTAAAGAGATTCAGGTAGCAGTTTTTGAAGTCAGTGGGTCCCTCCCAGTCATAAGCACCTGTCTTCTTCTCCTTATTCCTCTCTTCTCTTCCAATTATTTTTCTCAGATTTATTGTAATAAGTTGAGGTATTGCGATTGGAAATCCTTAACTAATATTTAGTTAAAAGAAGTAGTTACCAAGAGTAACTGAATTGTAAACTATATAATGGCCTCTCCTCGCCATTTTGAAGGAGGAAGAACTTGGCTTATTTTCTGAAAGTGTAAATAAATCATAAAGAAATCAATACAGAAGGGCTTTTCATTCTTCTTCTATCTGATCTCTTTTATCCCTAAGCTTTTCATTTAATCTTGTTAAGATCATTTGTCTATATTATATTAAGAAGCTTTGTATTCTTGCAGATGTTATTGATAGAACTTTGTGTCTTTCAAATTTCATCTTATTAGTATGATACAAATGATCTTGTTTCAATTCATTGTACCTTCACATGCATAAAGAATTACTCTGTCATCTATAATTCTAAATGGTGCCTTTCTGCTCGTTCTCATTTTCTCATTCCTAAGTCCTTTTGTAATTGATGATCCTTATAGAAAACACTTTCGTAAATATCCAAGTTCCACAGGAAAATCATGTTTTGTATATGTGTAAATAGGTTCGTTTCTGAATAAGGGAACCTCTCCCATTAAAGAGGAGGGACTTCTTGTCCCCTGACTGTTGCTCTTCGTGAATTCCTATTTGACGACCAATAACACCCCATGATCTCCTTGTAGCCTTTAAACAAGTTGTTCCCAACTTAGCTTGATCTTTCACGCTTCACACCCATATTTTGAATCACTATCATGAGTTATTTAGAAATACCGATTTAACTCAGCCTCCATAAATTTGCATGAATTTTGGGAAATCAACATATTGCCCTACTCATCATTTTGTATCCTCCATGGTCTGCGATCTCGTTGAGACAAGTTGTTTCAATCCTCTATCCTATAATTAGTGGCTCATGGAACCATGATCCTTCATTCACACTTGTATTGAGATCTCATGGCTCACTTACATTACATTTAAATCCTCTCATTTTAGGCTGAGGTGCTTCCACCTTCAAGCCTATGCATTGCCAGATCAACCCTCTAAGCTATGTTGATGCCTTACTCTATGGCTTGTGCCTTCTACACTAAGGCTTGATTTCATGTCACTCCTACATGAGTTCTTTACACATTCCATCCCTAAGGTTCAATGCATGGCTGCTTATACTGGTTTATTCATTTGAACCATCTCAATCTGATGTCTTATCCCATGATAGGTGACACCCTCCTTTTTTTGGTTTCTAAATGGATATGTCAAGCTTACACACACCGACATGAACTTGACCTCCACATTAACATGGATGACCTGATACTCCATTGCCTATGTTTTCCTCATGCTCCCAACTCGACCGCCATGACTGAACTCTACTAAATTGTTTCTTCTTAACAGGTTTTCTGATTCATCCTTGCATGAAGCTCTCCCCGCACCTGGTCTCCTAGCTCACCACATCCTTGATACAAATTTTAGCTCATCTGAGCTAGTGAAGGTGGTGTATTTGTGCATGGTGATTAGTTCATTCATTTGATGTTGACGTTTAATGCATGTGTTGTCCCTACAATGATCAATATTCAACTAAAACATGGCTAGGCTCCTTTCCTTAATGAGCTACCAAAATGAGTTGTACACTGTTGCGACCATGCTCCCACTCTTCATCGAGCTCTAACCATTCACCTAGTCATAAAAGGCCCAGTAACTTGGTGTAACAAATGAAAATCGTTAGTGGGCGAACTGATTCCCATAACTGAAACATGAGATGACTTTCCACCAATTACTTGACAAAGGACTCAAACTCCTCATGAATCATCGAGATTATTGGACATTACTCTTCTTCAATACACTAGCCAGATGCTTAGGCATCAACCTTAGTCTAGGGTTAGTTTTACATCTTTTTTTTTCCCCACTTGGCTATTTGATCATATTTCTCCCACACTTGAAAGTATCACAATGCTTTGTCAACATCTGATTCCCCCTTGGAAAATACTCTAGACCCCTTCTACTTGGTAACGTGACCTTGGGAATCTACAGAGTATCTTGTCATCGTGGCATGCCAAGCTAACGTTCCCAATTTTTAAGAGGGGGAAGTTTCTCTACACATGGAATTTCCCAACAACTCACTCCACCGAGTTATACATCCTTTGAAGTTCCCTGTTTGATTAATCCGAGCTGATTTCAAAATGATGTCTCGGCACTAGTTTCCTTTATTTTCTTTCTCAGGAGAAACTCACCATGTGCCTAATGATATGATTTAGTCACGAACCTACCTCGTAATTTCATTTACTCAATTCAAGCTCATAGTCAATGAGCTATTTGAACGTCTTATGTGCCACTTTTGAACCTTACTAAATTTTTTGTAACTTATCCTAAGACATTTTGAAAATGCTTAGAGTTGGCCTCATGATCTTTCTCGATCGAGGTTGGCCATTATTTCATATTTAACACCTATGCAAAGCCACTTGATTTACATATCCCTAAAGATCAAGCTACCAATTTAATCATTATCTGAGCCATGTCTGTGAGTCACTGGCTCACTACTAAAATGAATGAGCTATGCATCGAGTGTGAATTCATCTTCTAATCGATTGCGACTAATAAGGTAAACATGAAATTTCTTCAACTGTACTGTCTCTATAATTCATCGTTGAGTTCATATCCACCCAACCGTTTAACTTGGCATGACCTGGAAAATCTTCAAGTTTCCAAGATATTTAGTCGAGTCATCATTCCATTGATCAACTCGCCATTTATGACCGAGTATTATCAGACTTTGACGAATTGAGAAGAGCTCAGTGAATGACTCGGGGCCACTATGAGCTCATGAGCTATGTAAATATGGGCTCAATTAATGAACTCATTACACTGAGACATGAACTAACTAAACTAAACTTAGAGTATAACAAAAGCTTAAGAAGACCTTCCAAACTAAATTTATCAATTTTGATAGTTCCTCGCTTGTGTTGGGTGAATGTGAACCTGCCTAAGACAATTTTTTATTCTGAGAAAACCAGCACCCTATAATATCTGAGAAGCTTCATGAAGAAAATTTTCAAGTCTCAGGGTATAATTGGCTCCCATCATCCGATTTCACCCCAAGGGGCAAAATTGGATAGCAGGAACGCTATAAAGAAACTTCAAAATATTTCAGGAAACTAATCAATGTAGTCAGAGGGGGATCAAGCCTTAGACAAACTAGGTAGTTGCCTAGGGCACCAGTAGTCAGGGGGTGCTTGAATCTAAAAAATTCCTTTTTGTCAATTAATTTTAGAACTTAACCTTAAAATAATTTATCTGAAGACTTAATATTCATCACCCCATTTATATATATGATTGTAATTAACATAAATTTCATGCATACACATTAAAAAAATTGTAATATTTTTGCAAGTAAAAGAAAATATCACATATTTATAAGCACATGATTTTTTTGGTATTGTTACCCATTCTCTGATGTAGCTCCAAATTATGTAGGTGTGTAATTTGTTTTAGAAAAAGGTTAATGTATTTTTATAATGTTGCTAGTGTATTTAGTAGAGGTGAGTATAATTAAAGGAAAAAAGAATTTGATTTTCTATTCTCAGTTTTTAGGGGAAATTCTCTATTATTTTGTTATGTAGGAACCCGTAGGCCTGGTCCAAATACGACTCTTCAAAAAACCATGGGAGCTACATAAATGTTTTTGTTTATTTGCAAAGAAATGGTGTTTTATTTCAGGATAGAGTTCATGTCACCTACTTGATATGGCTAAATCAGATTTGTAAGAAGCCCTGTATAAAATATTGTATTTTTTTCATTATGAGCATCTCCTATGACTAATGTATTCCATTCATAGAATAATTTTCATCCTTTTGTGATAATTTATTAATATATTTTTATTGTAATTTCATTATGACCATGATGTAAATTTAAAAATACAAAAATATAGACAAATTTTATTTATTTACTTTATGGAAAAAAATATTAAATAAATTTTTGAAGAGGGCACCCACTCAATTTATTGCCTAGGGCACTCTTGACCATTAATTCGGCTCTGAATGTAGTTGAGACCTATAAATTACTCAATCAATACTCATACACACCAGATGTGAAGTCTATCTAAGAAATAATTAAAATATATCATGAATATTGACAAAAGAAAAGTGTCACAGAAGACGAGGTCATCAATGTTGTAATTGAACAAGATTCACATAAGAAAGAACAAGATAAAGAATCATGTTGAATTTATTATGTATTTTTTAACTTTTCTCAAACATGTAAAATTCCCAGATGTTTTTCAATATTACCAAACAACATGTAATTTTACTTGTTCATTTGCAAAAAGAACTAGACAGTATTCTTTAAGCATGCCCATATTATCAAGTTAGAATAGGTATTGGAGAATAAATCAAATTGATTTATGGTTTACTATTTTAGCATCAAGAATTAGTTAAAGGGGTGAAACTATCCCTATTCTCTCTCAATATTTCTTCTTTATAAATGTAATAATGATCACAACATTTTGGGACTTTTTGTGGATGTAAGCAAAGGATTTTAACATATTTGGAGTAGAAATTCTTTTCTAGGATTTTGTGAGAAAAAAATAAACTTTGTACTCTATTTTTCTTTTAGTTAAGGAATAAACAGATCTAAACTTTCAAAAATTGTGTTTAAATTAGTCTTAATATTTTGTTATTATTTTTTATGTTCAATGCATTATATATCCTTGCAATTCCAAATTCTTTTTACTATTTATTATTCTAGTTTATTATTATTATCTTCCACTTATGTGAGTAGATTATGATTTGCATTTTTCATTCGAAAGCATAAGTCCTCCTTTTCTCTCTCCCACTCTACTATTCTCATTATTATTTTCCTAAAGAACTATCTCCCTCTATTTTATAATTATTTTCTAACTAAAGTGAATTATAATAGGATGATATCCCACCTCTAGGATTGGTTTAGTGTAGATATTGTAATTTAATGAGGAACTATTATTTAGTATATTAATAAAAATAGGGCACCTCCCCTTATTCAACAAGAGACTTTGTGCCACATGTTATGGTTGAACACCGTATTTTTTCTTTAGAAAAATATCTAAAAAACACAACTTAACCCTTATAGGTGTAAGATCTTACTTTAATTTTTGTATCTTAACAAATTACAAACAATCAGAAGCCAAAAGAGGTGAATTATTTTAACCACTCCTTCCCATACTAACATATGTTCATAGTGTTTGTGTGCTAAAGTGGTTACCCTTTCATTGTATTTATTGCAAAAAATACATGGGGAAAATGTCATTAGAGTGATGACTACTCATAGTGGTTGTTTCAGTATTGTCTAAAAACTATACCTGTAAAATTTCCCACAAACATAAATAAAATAATATTTGTAAAACATAGATCGTTAATAAATTAAAATCATCACATAAATCATTTCATGTATTATAATCATTATAGCGCACAAGATAAAAGGGTTTAAATATTGATAAAATAACCATGTTACAAATCATTCACAAACCCATCACAATATTTCTAAACAATTATAGCATGACAGGAGTATATTCCTTCAAAATCAACTACCATAATCAAAATAAGGGAATATTGTCAAATCATTATTATAGTTTTCATACATATACATATACCAAAATATGTGTATAAATAAAGATTTTTATATCAATATGAGTACAAAAATAACCAAATCCATATAGATATGAAAATTTCAGGAAAAGAAGATCATTCTTGTTAGTTTAGAATTTGGTCTGAGCTTGCAAATTAAAATATGCAAAATAATAAACTTTTCTATATTATTCATACGGAAACTTACATATTTATAAGAGTTATACGAGCTCCTATTTTCATGAAGTCTCAACAACTCATCCTCCGAAATAGGTTGGTTGGTTCAACTATTCAGCCACTAACCCATTCACATACTATATATATATATATATATATATATATATATATATATATATATATATATAATTGTTACAAAAATAATATATTAACCAACATACATATGTAACTAAATATTTACCATACTAACATTTTACATCGACTTTTACATTTGATCCTATGGTAAATATGAATACTATATGTTATGCACTAAACCAAATTTTCCTAACATTCCCCCCTTTAGTGCTAACATGGGGAAAACGCTCATACTACACTAAACCTAATCTCATGATCATTTGATTTTCCTTTAGATTATTAAAAACAACAAATTGATTTTCCATCAGTTAACCAAAAACTGAGACTGAGGTGGTTTTCTTGTGGTTGACCACAAACCACAAAGGGGTGAAGGTTTTCAAATGGTGTACCTACAACCATATTGTCATGTGCCAGTGCATTCTTTTTCCCTTGTCATAGTTTCTCTTCTAGAGATAACATTTTGGAATCCATGATAGTGCAAAACATATCATCCAACTCATAAAAATTAAAAAATTGAGTTATTTCCCCACACAATGTGAATTATCCATAAAACATTATTCTGAAAACACCACACATAAATCAAATGAAATCAACATATTGGTGCTAATTCTCATTTTGTGAAATGTTCCCTAATGTTCCATGTCCAAATCTACTCAGAAATGATTTATTTCTTGATTGGGTGGTCTACAGTTCGTCTTCCCCAGTTGAATGCTTCGAAAATTCCAAAGATCTTGTTGTTTTTCCCTAATTTGAAACAAAAATCCATGTGTGCCCCTTTTTGTGCTCTAGTTTTTTCAATTTTTTGGGTTGTGTCGTTTTTCCTTTGCCAAATCGTGCAAGAAATTGTAATTGATCGAATCTGAAGTGTTTGCAATTAAAAACCTTGTCCCAAGGTCAAAAATGATGTAAAATCATGCTTCAATTGATTTAAAATCAAGAAATCTGCCATCCTTGTTAAATGTTTTGAATTCTAGGGCATCCTCTATATTTTTTATATTTTAACGGTCATACGGGTGTCATCTTCCCATCATCTTCATCATCACAACAAATACGGTAACGTGGTGGTTTCCTATTGGCCAGGGATGGTCAAGAAATATTTCTAATTTATCGTTTTGGAATTTTTGTCTAAATGACACATTTTGACCCATGGCTATGCTTTCTGCAAAGAGTGCCTACATGGCATGTTGTGATTGGTTGAGGGATTGGTGGGTGGCAGGTTTGCCTTAAGAACTTTTGCTCTCATTTTATAAAATTCTTAAAATCAATTTTTGGCCTAAAATCCCCCACTGAATAGGGAGAGGAAACGTGGCATGGAGGGTATGCGGATGGTAGGGGAACTTGGAGAATTTTGGCATTTTATGGCTTAAAGTGTTAAGGTAAAAATTTGGCCTGAAACTCTACAGCCAATCACAGGTGGACACGCGTCCACGAAGGGTCAGGATGGGGCAGTGGATTTCATGATGACTTTGAAGTTTTTAACTTCAACTGGTAAAAGTAAAAATTTGGCCCGACGTTCTGAAACCAATCAAAAGAAGACACATGTCCCAAAATTCAAAAGTCAAATGCCTTGTGTGAATTTTCTATCAAAATGAAGGGGCGGAGGTTCAGACTTTAGGGGGAAATTTGGCATTTTTGACAAAATGGGTTATAAGTATAAAAGGGAAAATAAGCCCCGCTCCAATCAAATGGAGACACGTGGCACATTTTAAAGTGTTAAAGGGTGGCGCGGGTCAACATTGAAATTTGTGAATTTTTAAAAGGGTTAGAAGTCAGGAATGGAGACTAGGACCCACGGCTAATCAGAGAATGCCACGTGGCAAGGATGAATCAGGTTTTTGGGCCCATGGGGATTTTATGGCAAAACTTCTTTCTTTCAGAAAAGTGGTAAAATTTTTCAAATTGGCCTACGGTTTTCGATGGGGCCCACATATGGACATGTGGTATGTCTAGAGGAGAAGCAGAAAAATTTTACAAAATTTTCCAAATGTCCAAAAGGTCGTAAACGCATGTTCTGAAGGCATGGGCCCGATCTAATCAGATTTTGAAATGTGTCCCACCTGATCCAAGGGTTAAAAAGGTAATTTCGAGCTTATTTTTAAATGGCATATTCCACGTGGAGGGATGATATTAAATGTTGATACAAAATCGACGGATACTGAGTATTTGTTCGTTTTGGCTGCCATGGGTTCTCTAAGAAGCTTGGAAATCAATTTTTTGCATCAAATTTCATCAAAACTTATATGATTTTTGGTTGTATTGGTCTTCTGAAAACATTGACAACATTTTTATGACCTAATTCGTCAATCTATGGTGTTTTTGGTAATTTTTTCTTAGGCCCATCAAAAAATGTAAAAAGTCAAATATGGAAGTTATAGAGGTAAAATTGAAAAGGGAAAAGGTAAAAAATGATAAATGGAAGATGCTTGCATGCCTAAATGATAAAAATGTGACCCTGGGGTGGATAATGATCTGAATTTGTGTAATAATTTGATTTTTTTGCATACTTGGCAGCCCGCGAGTTGTTTTTCCATTTGATGTCACTATCTTTTAAATCATGAAGTTTTTATAACAAATTTGATCCCATAGCATATTATTTGCTTGGGAAGGAGGAATCCAATGATGGCATGAGGTATATTATGCATTTTGAAGAATTTAAAAAGGGGCTGAGAGTTGAAAATCATGAGTGAATTTTGAGAAAAAGCTCATATTCTAAGAAAATATGCCAAAGAACCAGGTTAATGTCTTATTTGTTGGAAAATTCATGCATTTGGGTTGGTTACAAGTGTATAGCCACCACACAGCTCTGAGATTGTTCATGTAACTCTCCTCTGCTATTGAATATAATAAAATTTGAATTAAATCTATGTTTTTCTTTGGACAATATGATGTCTATCATCAATTTTAAATGCCTACAGATAAATTTTAGTGTTCTTGTTGTAATATTGTATTGAAATTCCTTATAAATCATACAAGATATCCATTTTTGGTTTTTAGTTCAGTGGCATTTGCAATCTCATATTCAGAAGAGCCTTCATCTGATAAGGAGATAAACAAATTTAAAATCACTTTACCTTCCTTGACTGCAGAGATTTCTTGTAAGCCTTTGGGGGTACCTAAGGCATGATTTGATCATGGATTTTTGTGTTTAATTGAGTTCTTTACTTCAAGATTTTGTGGTGAGTTCTCAAATATTGTGTGAAGAGTGCAACCTGGACTTCCATTTTTTCCTCTTCTGGTTGAAAGAACAACTTGATTACTTTAGGCATTTCATTTGATGGTTGTTCATGTATTGTACAGATTGTCAAAGATCTGATCTATCCTAGTTCGTCTCATCAATCTCCCACCAAAAAATCACCCAAAAACAAAGATCCTATCCCTAATTTGCATGTGTATACCCACAGAAGATCAAAATCTATTTACAAAAGTATGCATAACATATCAGAAATTCCAATGTCTCTAGTAACCTTTGCATTGTTTTGAGAACATACCAATGTTTTGAGAAGTGACAAGTTGTGAGAGTTCAGACCTGGGGTATTGATCATGTTTTCATCAAGGTCTCTATCATAGAATTTCAAGCAAAGAGAAGGGCATTTTCATCTCCTTCACCATTTCAAGGTTACAAAATAGGTCCTCGTACCTTGGTTGCAAGGAACAACCTAAAATAGCTAGGACAAGATCAAGTCCTATTGGAGTGCTATCCATTTCTCCACAAACCTGAGTGCTAGTTAGACCATATCACCGGCTACCAATGACACACAACATGATCTAATCTATCTTTAAGCTCCATGAGATAACTATGGTACTGCTCAAACTGAAAAGGAGAACAAATTTGGATACCAACATGAGTGGTGCCATTACCAGGGACTTATTAGAATTTCTTGGTGTTTTTGAATTTTTTGAGAGGTTTGATGAATTTTGGCATTCAAGTTTTAAGTTGTTGCATTGCCAAGGTATCACCCTATTTTTTAGATCTCATAAGTTTTAAAGCAAAGGTTTCAAGCTCAGATTGACTCCTTTTTCAAAGTAGTTTAGACACTTTCTGTTGCATTATGTTTGGTAGATGAAGTAGAAGGTCTGGTTTATAAGAACCTGCAAAGCTATCAGTATTAGCAAACATTTGACCCCCGATAATCCGCGTTTAAGTGCATTCTTGCACAAATGAGGTGAAATTCCTTAGTGGCGACTCCATGCTGATTTGAATTTTGGAAATACTAAATGTCTTAAAATAGTATGTCTTCGCAAAATTTTTGTGCACATGTAAGATCTCTGCAAAACTGGAGGGAAGAAGATCATCTCTTCCTTAAAGACTCTGCTAAGAAATTGAGAGTTTCTAAGGTGAATCCTTTGGATAGGTGGTATAAAGGTCAGACATCAGGAAAAGATATAGTCATTACCGTGAAGAAGAGATTAGACATCTCTTGGCAGAGATAATTGATGTATTTCGAAATCTTTGAGTAATTTACATCTCTTTTCAGAGATAGTTGTTTTGCAATTCATTTGGCACATTTGTTAATTTGTTCCTTAAGTCTGAAACCCCTTGGTTTTGGATCATTTGAGCATTTATGTATTCAGGTATTTGAGCTGCTGCATTGTCAAGGTATCATCCTACATTTCAGATCTGCAAGTTTTAAAGCAATGATTTCAAAGCTCAGCTTGGCCTTTTTCATTTCCTAGCAGTTTAGACACTTTTGTTACATTATGTTTGGTTGATTTACAAAGAGGAATGCCTGGTTTATAAAGCCTTACAAATTTTTCAGTATTAGAAAACATTTGACATAATTATTTTAGTGCATTCTTGCACAACTGAGGTGAAATTCCTTAGTGGTGACTCCATGCTGATTTGAATTTGGAAATACCAGTGTCTTAAGATTTATGTAATTTATTTTTGTGTTGTTGATCTCTACAAAACTGGAGGGAAGAATATCTCTCTTCCTTAAAGAATATGCTAAGATATTGTTCTCAAATTTAAGAAATTCAGAGTTGGAAGGGATAAGAGTTTGGAAAGTGGTTAAAGGTCAGACATCAGGAAAAGAGGTAATCAATGGTGAGAGAGATCAGCCTTTGGTAGAGGACTATCACTCTTCTTCAAGTGATTCTGATTCAATAAATCCTCTCATAAACTTGTTTTCCTCAGCTATTGAAGGTCCTTCTGCTATACCTAGTAATTTTCTTCTCCAATCCGCACCTTTTTGTTTTAATTCGAGTAAAACTTTCCAAGAAAATCAACACTTAGAGGATACCAATCTTGTGAATCACATTCTTGAGCCCCAAAGATATAACACCCCTCATCATCTTCTCTCACCTCCAAGATCACCCCCACCAAACAATATGGCTCAGCCTAGACCTCCATCTGTTGTTAACACCTTTGGTCCTATAAATTTTAGAGGAATGGATGGTTACCCAAATGCTGTCGCACAAGATGTTAGAAATAGGTTGCTGAAATTCCAGGGTAACAATGTTATTACTGGTGATCAGCATCTCATACTTTTTTATAACATGATGGAAGATTTTCAGATAGAGTTTTAAGATGTGTATATTAATTTGTTTATTCATACACTAGAAGAAGATGCTAGGCATTGGTACAAGGCTCTACCTAATAACTCTATTGATTCATTGACTGAAATGAAAAATGCATCTAGGTTGCAATATGGTGAGAGGACTGATCCTAGATTTCTTTTATTTGAGTTTGAGAATATTAAGAAAAACCCTAATGAATTAGTCAATGAATTCAACACAAGGTTCAACAAGACTTTGAGAAGGCCTCCTGTTGGTTTGAGGCCTTGTGATGAATCTTGTTTAATCAAATATGCATATGCATTTGATAAAAAGGCAGCCTATTACCTAAGAGACAAGAACCCAACCAATATAAGACAAGCTTTCACCATGGCACTTCAAATTGAGAATAATATCAATGATGTTGGGAAACCTCTTAAGAGAGACAGTGTAAAATTGATAAACCCTGAAAAACCCCAAGCTAGCAAAGGTGCTGATTTAGAAGAGGTTGTGAAGACCTTGGCAGGGGCTGTCAAAGAAATCTCATACAAGTTGGTAAGAGCTGAGAAAGGAATTGGGTAGACTTCACAAGGTCATCCTAGGTAGCAGGCATAATATAAATTTGGAAATCACAATAGGAATGAGTAGAGGTTTGATGACAAAGGTAAAGGGCCTATTGGATCTACAAATAGACAACCCCAAACACATGAAAATAGAGTGGTTCCTGACCCTCTAACTGCCAAGGTTACTGCTATTGATGAAGTTGCTGATATGGATTGGTGTGATATATGTTTTCTTACTCATCCTCCATGTGAAGTGAACCAACAAGTTGATGAAGCTGATAATGAGGATGAAATTGATGATGATATTTACATGGTCAGTTGTTCTTCAGGCTCCCAAGGAGGAGCAACATCTACTGAAGTAATAAGTTCTACGACTATTGCTACCTTTTGGGATTGCATCAAGTGGGTACAATTATTTCTCCCCCCTAATGCTCTTGAAGTTTATGTACAGTGCAAGCTTTTGAAATTCCTAACAATGACTTTGAATACTTGAGAGCTTTAATGATTAAGAAGTATCATGGTGGTATCCCTTCAGAGGAGGACAGAAAATTGCTGATGAATGTTGTTGTAGCTCAAGAGAAGGACTATAACACTAGAAGAAAATTTGTTAAGGGAGTTGGTCCTCAAGCCAAACCTAAGACACCCTTACTCACAAGCATTCCAAGATAAGTTCCTAGGAAAGAAACACTTGCTAGAGGATCTACTATCCCGAGAAAAAATTACAGTCCTCATCATGCCCAAGCTCAAGAATCATTTTCAATCTGATGAGTCTTCTTGTATCCCTTCCAATGTTGTTTTGCCAAAGAGTTTCCCCTATGTCATAGCCCATGTATTGAGCCAAATTAAGGTGAGTGTTCCAATCATTGAGTTTCTTAGGATTCGTAAGCATAAGAAGAAAGCATTTGAGTACTTGGGATTGAAAGAAGAGAAGATCACCCCAAGCAGAAATGTAAATGTTGTTGAGACTCCTCTTCAAATCATTACTGGCCTTAAAACACCGCTAGTGGTGGAAGATCTTGGAGAGGAACCTGACGTATATTTGGGGACATCCTTTGTTGATTCCCAATTGAATGTTGATCCATTCTTTACAAATTTTCTCACAAAAGATAGACTACTTCACAATTATGTTTGATTTCGGTGCATCATGTAATGTCATGCCTCTAGAAGTCATGAATGAGTTGGATATCAAGGTGACATTTACCTATGGGAAGTGTACTGCCATGGATTTAAGGGAAGTTCCAGTGGTCAGTTGTGTGAAGGGTTTGGTAGTGTAACTTGCAGCCTATCGCGGAAAGAATTTGAAACTTGATGTTGTAATTGTTGACTGGCCTGCCAAATGGGGTATGCTTTTGTCAAGAAAATGGGCTACAAGTGCTGGTGGTAGCGTTCAGATGGACATTTCTTTTGCTACTATTCCCATTGAGGGAAGCCTTGTCAAGCTTTATGGAGAAAATAAAATGTTACATCTAATTGAGGATCCAAATAATGCTTCCTATGAAGTATTGTTTGCTGATGTAGATGCTGAGAATTTCATTGGTTTTGCTAATGGAAAAGAACACAAGATGGACAGATCAAAGTGCCTTCATATGGTAGGTTCTCCTTGGACCTTTCTTTTTGATAGAGCTTGCTCCAAATTTTGAAATGGTTATGGTATAGTTCTGCTTTCTCCTAGTTTGGAAGAGTTTGCTTTTTCCTTCAAACTTAATTTTGAATGCACTAACAATGTTGTTGAGTATGAGGAATTGTTGTTAGGGTTAAGAATTACATGGAAGTATGGAGTGATAGATATTGTTGCAAAAGGAGACTTAGAGCTGGTTGTCAAACAAATAAGAAAACTGTATGCTACAAATGATCAATGTATGAAATAGTATAAGCACGCAGTTTGGGATCTAATTGAAATGTTTGATTCCTTTAACATTGTTTACCATGATAGAGGTCTTAATGATGCTGTTTATAAATTGGTAGTGTTGGGTTCTATATTTGAAAATTGCACCATTTCACCTTATTGTGAATACAACATTGAAGTGCTGACTAGGCCAGCTATCCCTAATAATGTGAAACATTGGTAAGTGTTTGATGATGATGCTCAAGTGCTAAGGTTATTGCAAAGCCATGGTGAGTTTGTAAATAGGAATATTTATTGGGAACCAATGGTGCATATGACTGAAGGAAGAGAATTTTTTTTTGGAAAAGATATCATCTAATTGAAAACAAACACCATTTCTAGAGGTCTTGTTGCACTTGAGTCAAATTTTAAAAATGTTGATTGCATCACAAATAGAAACATGTTTGCCTTAAGGGATGTGGAAGAGCATGACTTGGGAACAAGGGACAAACCAAGGAAGGTTTGGTTTGGTAGCAATTTAAGTAAAGAAGAAAAACAATCCTATGCCAAACTCTTGAAGAAATATCAAGACTGCCTTGTTTGGTCCTATTCAGAGTTGAAAGCATACAGGGAAGAATTATTTCAGCATGAGATCCCTCTTGAAACAAATGCCAAACAATTTAGATGGATGCAAAGGCCTGTTAGGAAATAAGAGATAAAATATGCGGAATAATCCCTTATGGAAATGCAACAGTAGAAACTAATATGCAGAGAATATTACAGGTCTCAAATAAAAGTGTAGAATAAATAACACAACATAGAGAAACAAGATTTAACGTGGTTCACCCAATTTGGGCTACGTCTACCAAGAATAACTTGCTCAGATTTTATTATAAGCCTCCACTCTCTCAATACAATACCCAGATCCGTTTGGAGCTATGCTCAACAAACTCTACAGAATTCACACCCGAATTCAAAACACATCTGCAATACATTTGCTTGTACCTCTATCATATGCATAAGACCATATAAATAGACAATTTCTTAAGAATTTTGATACAAAACTGTGGGTATCAAAACCAAGGGCAAAAACCGTGGGTATCAAAACAATGGGCAAAAAACCATGGGCCCAAAAACAACCCATAATGGTTACCCATTACCCATGGGTTAATAAACCACCCATGAAAATTTGCTTCGGGGGCTTCGCCCCTAAACCCCCCTGACCCACTCACCGGCGAGCGGGACCGTCGTAAAAATACCTGAGTGTAACACATAGAAGGTGTACCAAATTCTAACATGTAAATAGGCTCCACAAACATAACAATCTCCCACTTGGAGACTGATTTCCACTGAGAAAGCTTCTCAACCCTTCACTGTCATCTACGAAGGCCAACTAAAGCTGAACATAGCTTTAGTTTATCCCTTGTGACCACCTTGGTCATCATGTCTGCAGGATTCTGACTGGTATAAATCTTCTCCAACTTCAACTTATCTTCCTCTAAAGTTTTCCTAATGAAGTGATATCTCAACTGTATATGCTTCATCCTGGAGTGGAAAGCAGAGTTCTTAGCTAGGTGTATAGCACTCTGACTATCACTATATAGCTTACATTCCTCCTACTTATGCCCCAACTCCTCAAGCAATTGTTGTAGCCAAATCATCTCTTTGCTTGCGTCTATGGCAGCAAAATACTCAGCCTCCGTGGTTGACAAAGCCACCAGCTTCTGTAGTCATGAAATCCAGCTCACTACTGTCCCACCTACAGTGTAAATATAACCTGTTGTGCTCCTCCTACTGTCTACATCTGAAGCCATGTCTAAATCTACATAACCACGTAAAGTGGTGTCTAATCCACTATAGCACAAAATTGTCCCCATGGTCACTTTCAATACCAAAGGATCCACTTTACTGCTTGCCAATGCTCTTTACTTGGATCACACATAAATCTACTCACAGTTCCCACTTCATGGGAAATATTAGGCCTAGTGCACACCATAGCATACATCAATATTCCAACTGCTGATGAGTAAGGTACCTTTGACATCTGGTTTCTTTCCTACTCTGTCTTGGGACATTGCTCCTTTGATAACTTGAAGTGGCCTACCAAAGGAGTCCCAACCGGTTTAACATCCTTCTTGAGTACTTTTATTTCCTGCATGTTTTTACTTGCAACCATCACGTCATCAACATACAAACATAGGATAATATAACTTCCATCCTCAAATTTATTTGTATACACACAATGGTTAGAATGGCATCTGATATAACCTTGCTCCCTCATGAAGCTATCAAACTTTGTATACCATTGACGTGGAGCTTGTTTCAGGCCATACAAGCTTTTCTTCAATTTGCAAACCATCTCCTCTTTACCTTTGACCTCAAAGCCCTCTGGTTGCTGTATATATAGTTCCTCATCCAAATAACCTTGGAGAAATACATTCTTTACATCAAGCTGTTCTAAGTGCAAGTTGTCTACTGTAACTATTCCTAGAACAGTTCTAATAGAAGTCATTTTTACTACAGGAGAAAAAATCTCATCAAAATCTATACCTTATTTCTGTGTAAACCCTTTGACCACCAACTGGGCCTTATATCTTTTCCTTCCTCCTTCTTCATCTTTGACTCTGAACACCCACTTTTTCTGTAATGTCTTTTGCCTTCAGGTAGCTTCACCAAATCCCATGTCTGGTTCTCCATGAGAGCCTGATGCTCCTCATCCATGGCTTGCTCCCACTTCTTCCTGGCATCTACCTGCATTGCTTCATCAAAGCACTCTCACTCTCTACTATCAATGAGTAATAAATAATAAAGAGAAGGAGAAAAACGTTCAGGTTCTCTTCTTACCCTAGAAGACCTCCTCAATATAGGATTTTAGGGTTCCTGTTGAGGGGGTTCCTAAATTGATTCATGTGTCACTTTCCCATCTGGAAGATCCTCTACCGCTGCATATTCTTTCTTGGATTCTTCCCTATTTTCCTGCAACTGCTGCTTATACATGAATTTCTCATTAAAGACCACATCCCTAGATCGAATGATTTTCTTATCGTTAATACTCCAACATTTATATCCAAAGTCATCACCACCATAACCGATGAAAGTACATTTTTTTTATTTAGCCTCTAGCTTGGTCCTATCATCCTTGTCTATATGAAAAAACACCTCACATCCAAAGACTCTAAGAAATGAATAATCAAATTTCTTACCATACCAAGCCTCCTCAAGTATGAATCCATCCAAGGCACTTGAGGGTCCTCTATTTATCAAGTACACTGTTGTGCTCACCGCTTCTGCCCAAAAAGAAAGAGGCAGCCCTGCATGTAACCTCATTCTCCTAGCACGTTCCATTATTGTTCTTTTCATCCTTTCCGATACTCCATTCTACTGCGGAGTTCCTGGAAGTGTCTTTTTCCTGTGGATTCCATTGTTAGAACAATAATCATTAAATTCATTGTTGTAATACTCCCCTCTATTATCTGACCTGAGACATTTTAGCTTAAGACCTGTTTCATTCTCTACCAAGGATTTCCATTTAATAAAAGTGTCAAATACATCAAATTTGTTTCTAATACAATAAATCCAAACTTTCCTTGTTGCATGATCAATAAAAGTAACATAATAACTTGAACCCCCAAGAGATGATACCTGAACTGGCCCCCACACATCAGAATGCACCAGCTCTAACTTACTCTCTTTCTTTGTAGGTCTAACCTTGAGAAACCTTACTCGCTTCTGTTTCCCATATATGCAGTCCTCACAGAACTCCAAACCTGTTTTTGTATATCCTGGAAAATTCTTCTTTATGATGTCCACGCACTTATGGCTCATATGACCGATCCTATAGTGCCATACTATTGTATCTACATCTGAAGCCACATGATTACAATCATTAGTACTATCAGTGGTTAAATACAAGGTTCCAACCTTCTTACCTCTTGCCACCACAAGAGCACCCTTAGTAACCTTCCAAGAGTTAGCTGTAAATATCACAGTACAACCATCACTTCCCAATTGCCCCACTGATATCAAATTTCTCCTTAATGTAGGCACATTTCTGACATCCTTCAATAGCCATGTATTCCCATCCTGCATCTTAACCTAAACAGAACCTTTTCCAACTATACTTCAAGGCTCATCATCACAAAGAAAAACATGCCAAAATCCCCTTGAACATAATCAACAAAATAATGCCTATGTGGAGTAGCATGAAAAGAAGCCCCTGAATCTAAAACCCAAGATTCAGTAATATTATGCAAAGAAAGAATCAAAGCATCCTGAAATACATTACCTGATGCCACATTTGCCTCCTTGTTTTCTTCCTATTGTTTCTTCTTATCCCGAAGCTCCCAACAGTCCTTATTTACATGCTCAAGCTTTCCACAATTCGAGCATACAATCTTGTTCTTGGATTTTGACCTTGCCTGATCTATTGATTTTCCACGGTTTCCTCTATTCTTCTATCTACCTCTGGTTTTCACTGTCAAATAATTCCCTGAAGTAGAAGATTCTCCAGAGCTTTTTCTTCACATTTCCTCACTTAGAATCACCCCTACAACATCCTCAAACTTCAACTTTGAGTTAGCTGGAACCGAGCTACTTACCGCCATTACCAGGCTATTCCAACTCTCAGGTAAAGAGCACAGAATTAATAAAGCAATAACTTCTTCATCAAATTCTATTGTATTCGAAGATAGCATATTCACAACCATATTAAAATCATATAAATGATCTGCTACTGAACTATTCTTAGACATCTTCATATTAAACAACTTTTTCATTAAAAATATCTTGTTAGAGGTAGAGGGTTTTTCATACAACTTCCTTAATGCATCCAATAGATCTTTTGTAGTCTTTTCCTTTGAAACATTAAATAATACCGAAGATGCAAGACAAAGCAAGATTGTCCCAAGTGCCTTCCTATCCAGTAAATCCCATTCCGCATCTATCATACTCGAGGGTTTGTTCACCTTCTCATACAGTGGAGTATAAAGATCCTTCTGATAAAGGTAATCTTCCATCTGCATCTTCCAAAGACTGAAATTCTAACCATTGAATTTATCAACCCTAGATCTTCCTTCATCTTCCATAGCTCCCACTCAAGCTAAAAACTTTCCTTGCAATTCAACACTTCAGCAAACTAAACCAGGCTCTGATACCAATTGTTAGGAAATAAGAGATAAAATATGCAAAATAATCCATTATGGAATCGCAACAGTAGAAACTAATATGCAGAAAATATTACAGATCTCAAATAAAAGTGCAGAATAAATAACACAAGATAGAGAGATAAGATTTAACATGGTTCACCCAATTTGGGCTACGTCCACCAAGAATCACTTGCTCATATTTTATTACAAGTCTCCACTCTCTCAATACAATACCCTGATCCATTTGGAGCTCTACTCAACAAACTCTACAGAATTCACACCCGAATTCAAAATACATCTGCAATACAATTGCTTGTACCTCTATCATATGTATAAGACCATATAAATAGACAATTTCTTAATAATTTTGATACAAAACCATGGGTATTAAAACTAAGGGTAGAAACCGTGGGTATCAAAACAATGGGAAAAAAACCATGGGCCCAAAAATAGCCCATAATAGTTACCCATTACCCATGGGTTAATAAACCACCCATGAAAATTTGTTTCAAGGGCTTCGCCCCTGAACCCCCCACACCCACTCACCAGCGAGCGGGACCGCCGTAAAAATATCTGAGTGTAACACATAGACGGTGTACCACATTCTAACATGCAAATAGGCTCCACAAAGATAACAATATCCCACTTGGAGACTGATTTCCACTGAGAAAGCTTCTCAACCCTTCACTGTCATCTACAAAGGCCAACCAAAGCTGAACATAGCTTTAGTTTATCCCTTGTGACCAAATTGGTCATCATGTATGCAAGATTATAACTGGTATGAATCTTCTCCAACTTCAACTTATCTTCCTCCAAAGTTGTCTTGATGAAGTGATATCTCAACTATATATGCTTCGTCCTGGAGTGGAAAGAAGAGTTCTTAGCTAGGTGTATAACACTCTAACTATCACTATATAGCTTACATTCCTCCTACTTATGCCCCAACTCCTCAAGTAATTGTTGTAGCCAAATCATCTCTTTGCTTGCCTCTATGGCAGCAACATACTAAGCCTTCGTGGTTGATAAAGCCACCAGCTTCTGTAGTCGTGAAATCCAGCTCACTGTTGTCCCACCTACAGCATAAATATAACCTGTTGTGCTCCTCCTTCTGTCTACATCTCCAGCCATGTATGAATCTACATAAGCACGTAAAGTGGTGTCTGATCCACTGTAGCACAAAATTTTCCCCATGGTCCCTCACAAATACCGAAGGATCCACTTTACTGCTTGCCAATGCTCTTTACCTGGATCACTCATAAATCTACTCACAGCTCCGACTACATGGGAAATATTAGGCCTAGTGCACACCATAGCATACATCAAACTTCCAACTACTGATGAGTAAGGTACCTTTGACATCTGGTTTCTTTCTTGCACTCTCTTGGGACAATGCTCCTTTGATAACTTGAAGTGGCCTGCCAAAGGAGTTCCAACCGGTTTAGCATCCTACATATTAAACCTCTCCAAGACCTTCTTAATGTACTCTTCCTGATATAAAGTCAGCTTCCATTCCTTCCTATCCTGAGATATCCTCATACTAAGGATTTGTTTGGCTGTACCCAAATCCTTCATAGCAAAGGATTCACTTAGCTCCTTTTTGAGTACTTTTATTTCCTGCATGTTTTTACCTGCAACCAGCATGTCATCAACATACAAACATAGGATAATATAACTTCCATACTCAAATTTCTTTGTATACACACAATGGTTAGAATGGCATCTGATATAACCTTGCTCCCTCATGAAGCTATCAAACTTCTTATACCATTGACGTGGAGCTTGTTTCAGGCCATACAATATTTTCTTCAGTTTGCAAACCATCTCCTCTTTACCTTTGACCTCATAGCGCTCTGGTTGCTATATATATACTTCCTTGTCCAAATCACCATGGAGAAATACAGTCTTTACATCAAGTTGTTCTAAGTGCAAGTCTTCTACTAAAACTATTCCTAGAACAGTTCTAATACAAGTCATTTTTACTACAGGAGAAAAAATCTCATCAAAATCTATAGCTTGTTTTTGTGCAAACCCTTTGACCACCAACTGGGCCTTATATCTTTTCGTTCCTCCTTCTTCGTCTTTGACTCTGAACACCCACTTGTTCTGTAATTATCTTTTACCTTCGGGTAGCTTCACCAAATCCCATGTCTGGTTCTCCATGAGAGCCTGATGCTCCTCATCCATGGCTTGCTCCCACTTCTTCCTGGCATCTACCTGCATTGCTTCATTAAAGAACTCTAGCTCTCCACTATCAGTGAGTAATAAATAATAAAGAGAAGGAGAAAAATGTTCAGGTTCTCTTCTTACCCTAGAAGACCTCCTCAATATAGGATTTTGGGGTTCCTGTTGAGGGGATTCTTGAATTGATTCATGTGTCACTTTCCCATCCAGAAGATCCTCTACTGCTGCATATTCTTTCTTGGATTCTTCCCTATTTTCCTGCAACTGCTGCTTATACATGACTTTCTCATTAAAGACCACATCCCTAGATCGAATGATTTTCTTGTCCTTAATACTCCAACATTTATATCCAAATTCATCACCACCATAACCGATGAAAGTACACTTTTCTGATTTAGCCTCTAGCTTGGTCCTATCATCCTTGTCTATATGAACAAACACCTCACATCTAAAGACTCTAAGAAATGAATAATCAACTTTCTTACCATACCAAGCCTCCTCAGGTATGCCTCCATCCAAGGCACTTGAGGGTCCTCTATTTATCAAGTACACCATTGTGGTCACCGCTTCTACCCAAAAAGAAAGAGGTAGTCGTGCATGTAACCTCATGCTCCTAACACATTCCATTATATGTTCTTTTCATCCTTTCAAATACTCCATTCTGCTACGGAGTTCCTAGAACTATATATTGCCTGTGGATTCCATTGTTAGAACAATAATTATTAAATTCATTGCTGTAATACTCCCCTCTATTATCTGACCTGAGACATTTTAGCTTAAGACCTGTTTCATTCTCTACCAAGGCTTTCCATTTAATAAAAGTTTCAAATACATCAAATTTGTTTCTAATACAATAAATATAAACTTTCCTTGTTGCATCATCAATAAAAGTAACATAATAACTTGAACCCCCAAGAGATGATACCTGAGTTGGCCCCCACACATCAGAATGCACCAGCTCTAACTTACTCTCTTTCTTTGTAGGTCCAACCTTGAGAAACCTTACTCACTTCTTTTTCCCATATATGCAGTCCTCACATAACTCCAAACCTGTTTCTGTATATCCAAGAAAATTCTTCTTTATGATGTCCATGCACTTATGGCTCATATGACCGATCCTATAGTTCCATACTGTTGTATCTGCATATAAAGCCACATGATTAGAATCATTAGTACTATTAGTGGTTAAATATAAGGTTCCAACCTTCTTACCTCTTGCCACCACAAGAGCACCCTTAGTAACCTTCCAAGAGTTATCTGTAAATATCACAGTATAACCATCACTTCCCAATTGCCCCGCCGATATCAAATTTCTCCTTAATGTAGGCACATGTCTGACATCCTTCAATAGCCATGTATTCCCATTCTGTAACTTAACCTAAACATAACCTTTTCCAACTATACTGCAAGGCTCATCATCACCAAGAAAAACATTCCCAAAATCCTCTTGAACATAATCAACAAAATAATGCCTATGTGGAGTAGCATGAAAAGAAACCCTTGAATCTAAAACCCAAGATTCAGTAATATTATGCAAAGAAAGAATCGAAGCATCTTGAAATACATTACCTGATGCCACATTTTCCTCTTTATTTTCTTCTTATTGTTTATTCTTATCCCGAATATCCCAACAGTCCTTATTTACATGCTCAGGATTTCCACAATTCGAGCATACAATCTTGTTCTTGGATTTTGACCTTGCCCGATCTTTTGATTTTCCATGGTTTCCTCTATTCTTCTATCTCCCTCTAGTTTCCACTGTCAAAGCATTCCCTAAAGTAGAATATTCCCTGGAGCTTTTTCTACACATTTCCTCACTTAGATTCACCCCTACAACATCCTCAAACTTCAACTTCGAGTTAGTTGGAACCGAGTTACTTACTGCCATTACCAGGCTATTCCAACTCTCAGGTAAAGAGCACAGAATTAATAAAGCCCTAACGTCTTCATCAAATTCTATTGTATTCGAAGATAGCATATTCACAACCGTATTAATATCATTTAAATTATCTGCTATTGAACTATTCTTAGACATCTTCATATTAAACAGCTTTTTCATTAAAAATATCTTATTAGAGGTAGAGGGTTTTTCATACAACTTCCTTAATACATCCAGTCTAGATCTTTTGTAGTATTTTCCTTTGAAACATTAAATAATACTGAAGATGTAAGACATAGGCAAGATTGTCCCAAGTGTCCTTCCTATCCAGTCAAATCCCATTCTGCATCTGTCATACTCAAGGGTTTGTTCACCTTCTCAGATAGTGGAGTATAAAGATCCTTCTGATAAAGGTAATCTTCCATCTGCATCTTCCAAAGACTGAAATTCTGCCCGTTGAATTTATCAACCCTAGATCTTCCTTCATCTGCCATAGCTCCCACTCAAGCTAAAAACTTTCCCTGCAATTCAACACTTCAGCAAACTAAACCAGGCTCTGATACCAATTCTTAGGAAATAAGAGATAAAAAATGCAGAATAATCCTTTATGGAATCGCAACAGTAGAAACTAATATGCAGAAAATATTATAGATCTCAAATAAAAGTGCAAAATAAATAACACAACACAGAGAGACAAGATTTAACATGGTTCACCTAATTTGGGCTACGTCCACCAAGAATCACTTGCTCATATTTTATTATAATCCTCCACTCTCTCAATAAAATATCCTGATCCATTTGGAGCTCTGCTCAACAACCTCTACAGAATTCACACCCGAATTCAAAATACATCTACAATACATTTGCTTGTACCTCTATCATATGCATAAGACCATATAAATTGACAATTTCTTAAGCATTTTGATACAAAACCGTGGGTATCAAAACCAAGGGAAAAATCCGTGGGTATCAAAACAATGGGAAAAAAACCGAAAAAGAACCATGGGCCTAAAACTCCCATAACGGTTACCCATTACCCATGGGATAATAAACCACCCATGAAAATTTGCTTCGGGGGCTTCACCCCCGAACCCCCCTGACCCGCTCATCGGCGAGCGGGACCGCCGGAAAAATACCCGAGTGTAAGACATAGAAGGTGTACCACATTCTAACATGTAAATAGGCTCCACAAACATAACAAGGCAAATTAATCCAGTTCTCTCCATGAAAATGCAAGAGGAGTTAAGGAAGTTGAGAAAGGGAGTTATTATTCAGCCCACTAGATATTCATCTTGGGTTGCAAACCTTGTGCTGGTTAGAAAGAAGAATGGAGACATCAGACTTTGTGTGGATTTTACAAATCTAAATAAAGCATCCATGAAGGACAACTATCCCTTGCCAAATATGGAAAATATGTTGCAGCTGGTGACAGGGTCTAAATTGCTTTCTACATTGGATGGTTTCTCCGGATATAATCAAGTGGTAGTTAAATAATCAGAAAGACTTAAGACAATTTTCACTATGCCTTGGGGGACATATGTTTTTGTTAAGATGCCCTTTGGTTTGATGAATGCTGGTGCCACTTTTCAAAGATCAATGGATGTTGCTTTTCCTGGTTACATCAATGAGTTCATTATAGTTTACCAAGATGACATGACTGTATTTTCAAGGTAGAGAGGTGATCATTTCCAGCACTTGGAGAAGATGGTAATCAGATGTAGGGAGTATGGCATTTCTCTTAATCCAAAGAAGTGTCATTTTGGCGTGAAAAAGGCCAAGCTGTTTGGTCACATTATGTCAAAATATGGTGTAATGATAGACACTGAGAGAGTGGAAGCAATTAGCAAAGTACCTATCCCAAGAACCAAGAAAGGCATCCAATCTTTCTTTGGCCAAATCAATTTCATTAGAAGGTTTGTTTCCAAATTGCTAAGCTGACTCTTCCAATCACAAGTATGTTGAAAAAGGACCAAGTTATCAGGTTGGAGGAGGCTGCCATTCAAGCTTTTGAAGGAATAAAGGATGCACTTAAACATGCACTTATTTTAGTAGCACCAAACTATGAGAGGCCTTTCCAAATATTTTCTTTTGCCTATGAATATACCATTGCTTTTGTTTTGTTACAAAAGGATGTGAATGGAGGTGAGAGGCCTATTGCATTCTTTAGAAAGGCTTTACAAGCTACTAAGTTGAAGTATACAATCATGGAGAAACAAGCATTTTCCTTGGTGAAAACAACAAAAGTTTTCAGGCCTTATATATTGAGTTAAAAATTTGTTTCCTATGTTCCCCACTCCATGGTGAAAGACATCTTATCAGAGATGCAGATCTCAAGTAAAAGATGTAGGTGGGTGAAAAAACTACAGGAGTATGATATGGACATCCAAACCATGAATTTGGTAAGAGGTTTGGGTCTTGCTAAGCTCATGGCTGAGAGCAACTTGCAGAATGTGGAAGTGAATCAGCTAGAGGAAGAAAGGATAGATGTGCTTGCTAAGTTTGTAAATTCTGAATGGTACAAGGATGTAATCTCTTACCTTACACACCTTTGTTGTCTTGATCATTTAAATAAAAATAAAAAAAGATCCCTCAAGCTGTCTTCTCAAAAATATATTATTGCAAACCTTGGGCTAGCTTGGAAGAACCCTAAAGGTGTCCTTTTGAAATGCATAGTTGAAGATGAAGCTCCCAAGATAGTTGTTGATTTCCATGGGGGAGTTTGTGGAGGAAAATTTGTTGGGAGAGTAATAACACATAAAACTTTGAGAGCTGGTTATTGGTGGCCTTCTCTCTTCAAAGATGCAACCCAGCTGGTTAGAAAATGTGATAGTTGCCAATGTTTCTCCGGAATACTGAAGGCTTCAGGCTCCCTTCATTTGCATCCTGTATCAATTGAAGCCCCCTTCAAGCAATGGGGAATGGAATTCATTGGTGAGATTTCAGTTCCTTATAGTGCTGGTCATAGGTGGATCCTTGTAGCCACTGATTATTTTACAAAATGGGTTGAATCAATCCCATCTAAAAAGGTAACACACCAAGTGGCAGTGGACTACTTATTGAATCATATCATATGCAGATTTGGAGTTCCAGTTAAGATTGTATCTGATAATGCCATGTGCTTTAGATCCAAACCTTTAATGGAAATGTGTAATGAACTCAATCTGACTTATTCCTCAAACTACAACCCCCAAGGGAATGGATAGGTTGACTCCAATAATAAGAACTTTCTGAAGATCATTAGAAGAACCTTGGAAATGAACAAGAAAAGGTGGGGTGAACAATTAAAGTTTACAGTTTGGGCTGATAGAATAACCCCTAAAAGAGCAACTGGTAAAATCCCATTTGAATTGGTGTATGGAACTCAGGATTTGTTGCTCTTACACCTGCAATTATCTTCATTTCAATTTTCCCAACAATTGGAACATCAAGAGCATGGACCCATATGAATCAAGGATCAATCATATTATTGAGCTTGATGAGGAGAGAAGAGCATCCCATCAGAGGCATATCAGATTTAGAGAGAAATTGAAGAGATTGTTTGACAAGAAGGTCACTCCTAGAGCCTTTAATATTGGATATTTGGTTTTGCTATGGGATAGTAGGCATAAGGACAAGGGCAATTTTGATGCATTATGGATAGGCCTTTATGCCATTGACATCAGAATTAGTGAGCATACCTTTTTTCTCGAAGATCTAGATGGGGAATTGTTGGAGCTACCTGTTAATGACAGACATTTAAAACATTTCTTGGATTAATCCCCAAAGTGAGGTATGCACAAATTGTACAAATTTTATAGTCTTTGTTTTTTGCTCTGTATTTTGTTGTTTGGTGGCTTGCACTTTGTTCTTGGCAGCCATTTTGGTTGGTTTCTAAACTCATTTTTGTTGAGTGGTTCTGGTTTTTTAGGATACCTTGTGTTTTGACCCATTTCCCAATGGATTTTTGGCACTTGGTCTATGTTTTTTCCTTGTGGAACTCACTGCGAGTGCCCATCCCCAAGCAGGAGCCAATGTTGTTTCTCAGTTTGTGAAATGTGCCCTAATTTTCCATGTCCAAATATCTCAGAAATGATTTATTTCCTGATTGGGTTGTCTATAATTTTTCTTTCGTAGTTGAATGCTTCGAAAATTCCCAAGATCTTTTTGTTTTTCCCTAATTTGAAACAAAAATCCATGTGTGCCCCTTTTTGTGCTCTAGTTTTTTCAATTTTTCGGGCTGTGTCATTTTTCCTTTGCCAAATCGTGCAAGAAATTGTAATTGATCGAATCTGAAGTGTTTGCAATTGAAAACCTTGTCCCAAGGTCAAAAATGATGGAAAATCATGCTTCAATTGATTTAAAATCAAGAAATCTGCCATCCTTGTTAAATGTTTTGAATTCTAGGGCATCCTTTGTATTTTTATGTTTTGACGGTCATATGGGTGTCATCTGCCCATCAACTTCATCATCACAATAAATACGGTAACGTGGCGATTTCCTATTGGTCAGGGATGGTCGGGAAATGTTTCTAACTTATCGTTTTGGAATTTTTGGCTAAATGACACATTTTGACCCATGGCTCTACTTTTTGCAAAGAGTGCCTATGTGGCATGTTGTGATTGATTGAGGGATTGGTGGGTGGTGGGTTTGCCTTAGGAACTGCTGCTCTCATTTTGTAAAATTCTTAAAATCAATTTTTGGCCTGAAAGCCCGCACCGAATAGGGAGAGGACATGTGGTATGGACAGTATGCGGATGACGGGGGAACTTGGAGAATTTTGGAATTTTATGGCTCAAAGTGTTAAGGTAAAAATTTGGCCTGAAACCCTGCAGCCAATCACAGGTGGACATGCGTCCACGAAGGGTCAGGATGGGGTCGTGGGTTTCATGATGACTTTGAAGTTTTTAACTTCAACTGGTAAAAGTAAAAATTTGGCCCGACGTTCGGAAACCAATCAAAAGAAGACACGTGTCCCAAAATTCAAAATTCAAATGCCTTGTGTGAATTTTCTATCAAAATGAAGGGGCAGAGGTTTGGAC
Source organism: Taxus chinensis (assembly GCA_019776745.2). Classification (NCBI taxonomy): domain Eukaryota; kingdom Viridiplantae; phylum Streptophyta; class Pinopsida; order Cupressales; family Taxaceae; genus Taxus; species Taxus chinensis. Next base: position 36,919,102 of record CM034148.1, on the reverse strand, counting down.
TTTGGGGGGAACTTTGGCATTTTTGACAAAATGGGTTATAAGTATAAAAGGGAAAATTATCCCCACTCCAATAAGATGGAGACACATGGCACATTTTAAAGTGTCAAAGGGTGGCGCGGGTCAACATTGAAATTTGTGAATTTTTAAAAGGGTTAGAAGGAAAGAATGGAGACTTGGACCCGCGGCTAATCGGAGAATGCCACGTGGCAAGGATGAATCAGGTTTTCGAGCCCACGGGGATTTTATGGAAAAACTTCCTTTTTTCATAAAAGTGGAAAAATTGTTTGAATTGGCCTATGGATTTTTATGGGGCCCATATATCGACATGTGGTGCGTCCAGAGGAGAAGCAGGAAAATTTTACAAAATTTTCCAAATGTCCAAAAGGTCGTAAAGGCATGTTTTGAAGGCATGGGCCCGATCTAATCAACTTTTGACATGTGTCCGCCTAATCCAATGGTTAAAAAGGTAATTTCGAGATTATTTTTAAATGGCATATTCCACGTGGAGGGTTGATATTAAAAGTTGATACAAAATCGATGGATACTATGTATTTGTTCATTTTGGCTGCCATGGATCTCCAAGAAACTTGGAAATCAAGTTTTTGCATCAAATTTCATCGAACCTTATATGATTTTTGGTCATCTTGGCCTTTTGAGAACATTGGCAACATTTTTATGACATAATTCATTGATCTATGGTGTTTTTGGTATAGTTTTTGCTCAGGCCCATCAAAAAACATAAAAAGTCAGATCTAGAAGTTACAGAGGTAAAATTGAAAAGGGAAAATGTAAAAAATGATGAATGGAATATGCTTACATGTATGATTGATAAAAATGTGACCCTAGGATGGATAATGATCTGAATTTGTGTAATAATTTGATTTTTGTGCATACTTGACAGCCTGCGAGTTGTTTTTCTGTTTGATGTCACTTTCTTTTAAATCCTGAAGTTTTTGTAACAAATTTAATCACATAGCATATTATTTTCTTAGAAAGGAAGACTCCAATGATGGCATGAGTTGTATTATGCATTTTGGAGAATTTTAAAAGGGGTCGGGAGTTGAAAATCATGAGTGAATTTTGAGAAAAAGCTCATATTCTGAGAAAATCCACCAAAGAATGAGGGTGATGTCTTATTTGTTGGAAAATGCATGCATGTGGGTTGGTTACAAGTGTATAGCCACCACACAGCTCTGAGATTGTTCATAAAACTCCCCCTTGCCATTGAATCTAACAAGCTTTGAATTAAATGTGTTTTTCTTTGGGCAATATGATGTCTGTCATCAATTTTAAATCCCTGTAGATAAATTTTAGTGCTCTTGTTGTAATCTTACATTGAAAGTCCTTAGACATCATACAGGATCTCCATTTTTGGTTGATATTTTAGTGGCATTTGCAATCTCATATTCAGGAGAGCCTTCATCTAATAAGGAGATAAACAAATTTAAAATCACTTTACCTTCCTTGAATGCAAAGATTTCTTGTAAGCCTTTGGGGGTACCTAAGGCATGATTTGATCATGGAATTTTGTGTTTAATTGAGTTCTGTACTTCAAGATTTTGTGGTGAGTTCTCAAATTTTGTGTGAAGAGTGCAACCTGGACTTCCTTTTGTGCCTCTTTTGGTTGAAAGAACATCTTGATTACTTTAGACATTTCACTTGATGGTTGTTCATGTATTATAAAGATTGTCAAATATTTGATCTATCCCAGTTTGTCTTATCAATCTACCACCAAAAAATCACCCAACAACAAAGATCCTATCCCTGATTTGCGTGTGTATACCCACATAATATCAAAATATATTTGCAAAAGTATGCATAATAGATCAGGATTTCCAATGTCTCTAGTAACCTTTGCCTTGTTTTGAGAACATACCCATGTTTTGAGAAGTGACAAGTTGTGAGAGTTCAGACCTGGGGTATTGATCATGTTTTCATCAAGGTCTCTATCATAGAATTTCAAGCAAAGAGAAGGGAATTTTCATCTCCTTCACCATTACAAGGTTACAAAATAGGTCCTCTTACCTTGGTTACAAGGCACAACCTAAAATAGCTAGGACAAGATCAAGTCCTATTGGAGTGTTATCCATTTCTCCACAAACCTGAGTGCTAGTTAGACCATATCCCCTACTACCAATGACATACAACATGGTCTAATCTGTCTGTAAGCTCCATGACATAACTGTGGTGCTACTCAGACTGAAAAGGAGAAAAAAATTGGATAACAACACAAAACACACTTACACATGTCACCAAATCAGTATGTGTGGCCCTTTTAGTGGCGATTGACAAGAGGAAGCCAATTTTCCTCCATCCTCTATGTATCCTCGAGCCTCCAGTCAATGAATTCTTAGTATAATAACTCTTTAAATGATTATCCACATTCCTCTAGTTCCAGTTCTTCTCTCGATGGTTCTTCATTTACTGCTATATTAACTTTATTGTCAATTTTTCCACTTAGCACATATCAAGCAAGAGCTTTGCAAAATGAATAAGTATGACCCTTTTTCTTGCAGTGGTAGCATTCAAATTCTACTTCATTTTTGGAAAAGTTCTTATGTTTCTTTATAATGTATAGAGATTTTTTTCATTTATGTCTTCTTTGGTTCTCTTTTATTTAGATAGAATAGTTGATATCATATCTTCCAATGAGTTAGAAGACATCTGAGCAATAGTGAAAACAATATTACTATATTTGGTTGGAAAACTATTAAACAAAACAGCTTTTACATCCTCATATTCTACTAAATATTTTACTTCTGCAAGTTGTCTTAGAAGAGATCTCAAATTGTTTATGTGACTAGACATTGTAACTCCATCACTCATTTTGAGTTTGAAAAAATGGAATTTTACAGAAAAAGTTTCATTGACTGCTTTCAATCCAAAAAAATTATTCAAAGTAACATGTGTTTTTGATGTTTTCTCAAGATCAACATAATGTAACTCAATATGTGAGAGACAAAAGACAATAATAGATTTGGCTTTATCATCCTACCTAATAATGGCTTTGGCTTTGTCATCTTTCATTTCCCATTTGAAAAATTTGATCGGATCTTTAGGTGTTGGTTCTTTTCCATCTACTATCCTCCAAATATTTTTGTTCATCAACTTCATTTGTATCTTCACTTTCCAAGTATGAAAATAGAGCCCATTGAATTTTTCTTGTGGGACTTCCATTGTGATATGTAGACAAAAATCAGAGGTGCAAAAATTGTAATGACACAATTATAACATATGACTCTAGATAATGGAATAAAATTTGACTACAAAAATGTCTAATCAGAAATGCATAGAATTTGAAAACTCACCATAAGGGACTCTACATGGGTCACGAGATTAGTAGGGAAGAAATAATCGATTAGATATTTTTGATGCATAGAGTCGTGACTAAGAGAACCAATTCACATGCAGATTGTTTGCGAAAATGTTGTGCAAATGTGGCATTATATCATATCAAAAATTTCCATTCACCAAATTCCAAAGATCCAAGGTATATATCTCGGATGATCAATCAAAAGTATGAAATGTTACCTATGGATATGCCAATTTAACTATAGTGTATTGTGTACATCTCTTACAATTAAGGCTTCAAGTTTCATTTTTTTCTAGATTGATATGACATGTGGCAATCCTTGAACAAGTTTCACGTGAGTTGGAAAATTTTCCACCTTTTCCTATGTAGATAATTTTGTATGGGAGAGAGTGAGAATGATTAAATGGCATGCAACATCCACAAGTGTTTAACAGAAGTGGTGGATCTAATGGTTGAATTGGATGAGTCTATGGTGTTGTTGGAAAAATATGGTTCCAAGTACAACTAGTAAGGGAAAGACACAACCATAAATACCAATAAAACACAAACACACACAAAATATATTATATTAAATTGATAAATTTTACAATCTCAAAGTTGCTGCTCTGTTTTTCAATTTTTTCTCTTCTTATGTCCAAATCTTCTTTTGTTTTTCTTACAAACAATTTCCTCTGTGTTATTGCACACATCTATTTGCAAAATAATCCCCTTTCTATTTTCTCCTCTATGTATTATCCCCTTTCTTCTTTATTGTGTTTCTACACAAATTTCTCCCTCTTTCTGTATTCATCTTCTCTGTATTTTTCTCCTCTGAGTTGTTGCTCTCTATTCTCTATTTCATCCACTCATTATGCTGTTACTCATAAATTTATATACTCCCTCTTTTAATTTTATCATTTCTGTAAATATTAAAATATTTAATATTCCTTTGCTGAAAATAAGCCTCCAAAAAAATACAGACCCGAAAATAACCTTTAATCGAATAAATTTAAGGACTTTTAATTCAGGTGGGAGGAGAAAATAGAAAGACTCCTAGAATGAAGCCACGTGAACATTGCAAAGGTGGGGGCCCAAATAATCTTCAATGGCATAAAACATAATGGCCCAAAGAAATTTATACTGGCTGTAGGAGAGTGAAATAATGGCCAAAAGTAATTAACGGCCACAACATTAAATTCAACTAAATCTTGTACGTGAAGTAGTCAGAGGGTGATTAACAAAATAGGAGGAATTTTTAAATTCTTCATGGGGCTCGAGATTATATGGACCATTAACTCATGACACCCACCCTTAATCTCAATCCAAACAAAAATTAATCTCTTGAGTTAGATGGTCCATTTATGATGCCCATATTTTCTCTCAAATACTCAAACCTTTCCTTTAACATTCGTTTGGTGAAAATGTCATCTAGCTAATGCTCTGACCTACAAAACTTCAGCTGAATTTCTCCTTTCTCCACTAATTCACAAATGAAATGATATCTGATTGCTATATACTTGCTTATGCCATGAAAAAAATGGATTTTTAAATAATGTAATCAAAGACATATTATCATAATAAATCACAAAACCTCCTTATTTCTTTTCTTGCAAATATGAGAGGATTCTTTTTAACCAAATCATCTGACAAGCTACTAAGTTTGGTGTAATATACTTTACTTTTGCAATAGAAAAAGAAAATACAGATTATTTATTTGAAGCCCATGAAATGGATCTTGATGCAACACTGAACACATATCCAGATGTCCTCTTTCTATCATCAAAGTTACCTTCCCAATCACTATCTATATATCCAACTAATTTCAAATCATTATTAGCAACGTATAAAAATCCAAAATTTATTGTTCCATTCACATACCTTAGTATTTGTTTGCCTTCTTGCCAATGATACTCTTTTGGTGTCTCCATAAATATGGAAATTAAACTAACTGCATACATAATATTTGGTCTTGTTCCATTTAAATACAACAAGATTCCTACCAAACTTTTGTACCCTATAGGATCCTCATTGTTGCTGAAATATTCTTTGGTCAATTTCAGACTTAATTTATTTTGTATAGATGTTGGCTTACAATCCAATGTTCTAAATATTTTCAATATTTATTTTACATACTTTGATTGACATATAAAAAATTCCCTTCTCTATTTGTTTAACCTCAATGCCATGGAAATACTTCAACAATCCAAAATCATTCATATCAAATTCTTTCTTTGTGGCTAATTAAAATGCATCAATTGCTATGTTTGAATTTCCAGTAAAAATAAGATCATCTACATACAAAGCAACAATTAAAATCTCATGATTTTTTTCTTTGATGTAGATTGTGGGCTCACTGTTACTTTTCCTAAATACATTGTTAATCAAGTAGGAATCTATCCTACTATACTGAGCTCTTGGTGTTTGTTTCAAACCATACAAAGCTCTTTTCATCATGTAGAATTTTCTTCCATGCCCTGGGATTTCATAACAAGGTGGATGTCCCACATACATTTCTTCTTCTAGAAATCCATTTCGAAAAGTTGGTTTAACTGTTTCACACAGAATTTAGTTCCAGAATAGAGTTACTTCTATCCTTTCATTCTCTTGAGAAACAAATAGGGGTTAGGGTTAGGAGGAATACCTGTTGAGTGTTGGGAAGGTGTGCGCATAATGTAGAGAGATCAGACTGATTGTGAAGAGCTCCTTTTTGTCTGGGAAGGACTACCTATAAATAAGAATGCAAGACCACCAGATTTTACTTAGACAATAAGTGAGGGAACTACCTTGGGCCCAGGAAATATTAGACTTCCTTTCGAAGGTGTCCAGTTCCCTTTTTAATAAAAATTGATGCAAATGATAATAAAGAAGATATTGCGAACTCACAATTTAGGTATCTCGTTACTGAAAGCAATAGAGACCTAAACTACCAACAATAGAATGTCATGTTGTTTGTTTGATCACTGGTTATTGATATGTTCCAATAAAGTTACAGGGATAGACCAGACTGGACACGAGATTTTTTTGAGGTGAATAGGTGAAAGGTTGGTTTTAGTATAAGTCACAGTGACCGATGCCAGTCACTAGATAACCGATCGCAGTTACGAAACCGGTACCGGTAGGGAATAAGTGATATCGGTAGGGGCAGTGATTTAGGGATTTTTAAATGGAGGTTGGTGTAAGGTGGTTATGAGGTTTGGAAGGTTGGTAGATGGTTGAGGGGAGTAGTAGGGTGATAGAGAAGACTCAGAGAGTGAGAGAGTTGTCATTGGGGGTAATATAGAGATGGATGACCGAAGGTTAGGTGCAGGTTGTTGCTGGGTAGTAGATCCAGGAGTGAGCTTATAATCCCTATGAATTAAAAGTTCACAAAGTAGTGTCTAGAAGCATACAAGGTGATAAAAGAGACTACTTACTAGTTTCTGATGTGGATGCAGGTCCAAAGAATATTGTGGCGAAGGCAAGGCCCAGTTGGGATGATCCAGAAATTGGAAGTGATCTGATGAAGCTATCCTCCGACTCTCCCAAGGTATGGATGATTGTGACAATTCTCTAGTTGCTCAGTTCTAGTTTTGGGCTTGATGCTCCCTCTTTGCAAACTCTTCTCTCCTTCTTGCACTTGGTCTCTCTCTTGCAAATGAATCTGGATCCTTTGGTTTTCGTTGGGGAAGGTAATTTACAGGGAACCGATGGTGGTTACGTAACCGACGTCCGGTCAAGTAGGGACCGATGTTGGTTAGTTCAAAGTTGGATACTTGTAGTAAAATTCCCAACTTTCCCTCCTTTTCTCCCGAGGGGTCAGTTTGTGGGCTTGGTCCAAGTCATTATTAGGCTCATTTTGGTGTGGGTGAGGGGTGATGAGTCATGGGTGTGGGTCTGGACCAAGTCATAGGTCTTAATTAGGTTAGTTTAGGGTTAGGGATAGGTCATAGTGAGGTGGTGAGGTGAGGTGGCAGGGTTGGAGATGTGGATTTAATAAACAATTCAGTGTGTAACGTTTAGGTGGTGAGGTAGGGTTAGGTTGCGGGATGAGATACGGGGTACAGGGTGTCGTAAGACCCAAATTTGGTGTCTACATTAACATATATTTGATGGAATTTCCATTTATGATGAGTAGTTATGGAAATAATTGTTCTCACAGTCTCTAGCCTTGCTACTGGAGCAAATGTCTCATTATAATCATGTTGAGGCTATTGTTTATAGCCTTTGACAACTAATCTTTCCTTGTGTATTTAAATTTTTACTTCAGGAGTAATCTTGGTTTTATAAACCCATTTGACTCAAATGAATTTCTTTCCTTCAGGAAGATCTGCTAAGTCCCATGTATGATTATTTTCTATTGCATGCATTTCTTCATACATGGATTTACATGATTTCTTTTCTTTAACTGCTTCCTCATAATAAATTAGATCAGCTTGTGAAAATAAAAATAAAATCATTTCATCTTCATTTTCTTCATACCTTAACTGGTCATATATCTCTTGAACATTCCTCATTCATCCTTATTGTTGAAATGAGTCTGATGATGATGAATATGCTTCATTTGTTATTCCTTGCATGCTTTTTTGGCTTCTTCCATTTGAAGATTCACCCCTTTGTGAAATGGGTGTCCAACTTGGTACATTGTTTACTTTTCCATCTACTACTTCAGGCATAATGATAGGTGCATTTACATTTTTTTTGGCTGCTTCACTACTTGTTCATCTTCCCAAGATGCTTCTTCAATGAACTGAACATATTTTCTGATAATCAGTTCCTTTGTAACTAGATTATCTAATCTGTAAGATTTATATTGCTCACTATATCCAATGAAAATGCACTTCTCTTCGCTACTATCCCATGTTGATATTTTGATCTTCTTTAGCACATGTGCATATGCCACACATCAAACAACTCTCAAGTGTTTAACACTTGGTTTTCTTCCGTTCATGATTCTTAAGGTATTTTTCCCTCACACTCTTCATAGGAAATCTATTCAGAATATATATTGTTGTCCCAACTACTTCTGCCTAGAATTCATCGAACAAACCTCTTGCATTTAGAATGATTCTTTCCATTTCTTGAATGGTCCTATTCTTCCTCTCAGCTATACCATCATGTTGAGGTGTATACCTAGTTTTAAACTGCTTTTTGATCCTGTGCTCTTTAAAGAAGTTTAAAAACTCATTTGATATATACTCTCCTCCTCTATCAGTTCTCAATGTCTTTATATAATGGCCACTATGCTTCTCTACCAAGGCCTTGAACTTCTTGAATACTTCAAATGTTTCTAATTCATTTGTCAAGAAATAAACCCATGTCCTTTTGTTGAAGTCATCTATGAAAGTAAAGAAATATAAAATTTTATTCATGGAGAAATTTTTCATAGGACCGTAAAAATTTGAATCTATAAGCTCAAGTGGTGATATTTCTCTCCATGATTTACCTAAGGGAAAAAAATTTCTATGTTGTTGAAGACACCAAAATTGAGTCATACTCCCCTTAAACCCCATTGAATAAATTAACCATATTATACCTATTCATATCCTCTAGTGTACATGTTAATTAAATTAATTATCTTAGTTAAATTAATTAATATCCTCGCTTAACCACTTCACTTAGCCACCTCACTTAATGACAGGTACTTAAACCTCATTAATGACCTAAGACTGAGTCTAAACCTATCCTAACTAACTAGGACTTAGTCTAAACCTAGACTTAACTCCTATTAACAAACCTAAAAGGACTCCTACTTATCGTGCCATGATCTATCACTCAAATACTTGGCAGAAGGTTGGAGATCACGCCCAAAATAGCAACAATCTACCATTTTGGCCAACCTAGATAGTCCCTCCTTGACCGACGTCAGTTATATCTTAACCAATGCAGGCCACCAAACCATTTCCAGTTAGGTCAAATATGTTTTAAAAATCCTTTTCCCAGGTTGGTCAATTTATTTAGGATCTCATTTCTTCTAGAGACTTTGAGCACTTGAATTTCTTTAGCACTTAGGAAAAATAAGACATATGGCAGCACTACCAACACCGGTAACCATTCATCATCCCCTTCATGATCACAGATTCGCAACAGAGAGGCATGGAGGTATGAACTACCGCAACATGAATACAATGAATCTTCTCTCTAGATCTCTATTATCACCATCTTCATCACCTATGTTCTCCAATCTACTTTCTAGTAAGTATTTAACATCTCTACACTAAATCTCTAGTTCCTTGTGTAGATTTATTTATTCATCTTTGTAGTCTATTTCTCTCCATACCCATATACTTCCTTCCATCAACCCATCCCCTGATCATACCCAGAATTTTCACTCATTTTCACCCTCTCCTAATCATCTCTGAGTCTTCAGATCAATTTTATGACCTCACCCTAATCATTTCCAACCTCTGTGCAATCACAAGGAATCTAGAAAACTAATTCTAAGAACTTTATGATAATTTCCCCTACCGACGCCCATTAGCCAACTGATGTCAACAACTCTGCCTAACCAGCATTGATCAGACAACAGACATCAATTACTGTGTCTATCAATATAGCTCGAACCAGCAAGCTAATACCCACTTCCCAATAGCCCAAAACCATTTCTAATCCTTACCAAACCTTACCCAAATCTTGGAACTCAACACCAGCTAATCAACCTTCCCGTTTTGACCTTAAACAACCTTTTGCATGACATTTTTTATTGTTTTGTATGAGATATCTAAATCATTTGAATTCCTATAGGATATTTACCTCATGTATGAGTTAACTAGCATTAATATTGTTATATAAAAGTGTACTGACATCTTGTTCAAGAAGTCCCACACTTCCTGGATCTAGCTTCCACTAGGCATACGACTCATTGTTTTCTTTAAATCTATTTGATGGTATTGTTTTGTATCTACATGTAGTTCCTCCTAGCCAAAGGGAGCTCTCACATCCGTTCTGATCCAAAAGTCATCTATGCGCACATTCGACCTTCAACTGACAATACAACATGTATTTCTCCTTTGAATTTTACCCTTATCTATTTCATTAATTTGCTAAGAATCTGGTGAAACATTTTGGTATGCCATGTGGGACCCATCAAGGGTTAGTTTTCCTTTTTTCATTCCTAGTAAAAATTTGTGTGTTTATTTCTCTTTGAAAAGTATTCACATTAATTTTCTTCTCTAGAATATTCTACTTCTTTCTATTGACTAAAATAAATTATACTTTTGGTGATTTAAAAAGAACACATATTATTTTCTAGTACATTGAATTAGTGAAAGAGAATTCCTCTTCCTCTTCTCCATTTGCTACATTGAATGTAATTGTGGATTTGGGCTTAAAACACTTGCATTGCATTTTGGATTGTTGCATTATAGCTCACATTAATTTGAGGTCAGCCTATACATTGGAAGTCATGCCCAACTATTGGTTGACTAATTTAATCTTAATTTACTTACACACACTCTCTCTATACTAAACCACTTACATAATTTACACATCTTATTAAACATCCTCCTACCTAGAAGAAGTTGTCAACGATCAGAGGATTGACAGTGGGATCCCAACTAGTTTCTCTATCTAGTAATTATATCATAGAAATGACTGTCCCCACCAAAACATTACCTGAAACCATCCTTAGATCTTGAATTTTCATAGGACACCTTCTATCAAACCAAAAAAAATATTCTGTACATGAGTCAGTATTAAATAACATAAGCTAAAACATAAAATTCACCCATAGGATTTCATGTTTCTTAAATTTTTATTGATTTTTGTTTTGAGTTGTGAGGATGGGTTCTCTGTTTTTTATTTCTTCCTCTCACACTCCACAATTATAGTTGGTGTATTCTAATTTTTTCTGAGTGTGTTAGGGTCCATCACTATCATACTCATATTTTTTGGTTTGATATTTCACCTGATCTAAGTTACAAAAATCAAATTTTTCCATATTTTTAGATTTCATAGTGATTGGCGTTGGTCCAACGACTGACATCAGTTTACTCTTCTGATTTTCATCAGTTTACCTGACCATTATCAGTTATCTAGTTTTTGGGAATTTTACCAAAAACTATACTTACCACATTTTCTATTCTTTCTGAAGTTCCTCAGAAATATCATCATACCCCTAGATCTTTAAAATCATTGTCAGATCTAGTTTTGTCTCAATTTCATCAGTTAGTGCCCCATTTGAAAAACTTTTGATTTCCTACAGTAACCAGTATCAATTAACCTAACTAGCATCAATCATCCTATCACTGTAATCGGTTAACCCAACTGTCATCGGTTCCTGTCTTTTAATTTTTTAATTAAAAAAGTGACCTATTTTTACCTCCCATAACTATTTTTCTCCATTTCTTTTTTCTTCTCTATCATTTAGAGAGATCATATTACCCAGTCTACGTAAACTCACATGGTTTCGACTCATAGCCAAGCCAACACCCTTGTGTTTCATGCTAGCCTTCAGCCACTCCTGCCTACCCCATCACCACCTTCCATCCTTTCACCTATGGATCCTACTCATCCCATTATCATTAGTATTGGTGACTAGGATTTTACTAGACTCCTTGACCACAACCTCACTGCCTTACAACATTATCTTGCCCATTCATCTACTCGGGATTCATCAAGACAACTTGTATATGACATGCCTATCTCCATCCCCCCTTTCCTCGCCCCCACTTCCACGTCAACTAGTACTAACTCAGCCTTACCTTCTTCCACCTTAATGCCCATAGTATCCCAACTTGACCCCACATAATCAATATTTGTAGCAACTACAACATCGATCACACTTTTGACATTATTTTCTCCCATGGTGTCAACCATCCCTTCATCAGCCACCTTGAGCATAGCCCTAACTACACTCGCCACCTCGTATATACCTATTGCATCATAACCACCCATGGTTTTGATAACCCATACCCAATTCAAAAAAAATTCTCTCCATCCCACATTATTTACCTCCAATTGCTACAAGGATCACTACATCCACCCCACCTACTTACACACATCACTAACAACCACATATCTCATCTATTACCTATTAAGGATATCTTCTGCTTGCAACTATCCCCCCTCACAGTTATCATACTCAACACCACCATATACTGGAATGTCATCCACATAATACATTCATCATCAACCCCCTTATACTGCAGGGGTGCCCAAATAACAACCTACTAATGACCTTATTAAAATGATGATGGAGAAGATGCAAACATTGGAAGAATCGGTTTCTAGCTCTCATAACTCTTTGACATACGAATAAATCTACAATAAACCTATTTATATATTTATTCCCATTCATCCATACCCTAAACATTAGGGAATACCCAAATTCAACTGGTTCAACAACAAAGAGGAACCATAGCAACCGTAATCCAAAATGAGCCCATGCTTATTTTGGTTATCTCCTCCTCCTTTTCCTTTTCTAGTACTTAAAATGGATTTTTTGCATGCTTCAAGCACTAAATTTTTTTTGGGTATGGCTTCATCAGATAGATAATGTTTTCACCTTTCCAGAAAAGAAAAAAATCATCCTAACTCCTTGTATTTTTTGATTTATAGCTCGACGGAGTTAACAATGAAAATTTTCCCTGGACGGGACCGTGGAGGTAAGGAGGAAAATTTGCCAGGGAGTCTCAGGCCGGTGGAGCAGAGAAGGAAATTTTTCAAAGGAAATTGGTGGGTTGGTGGAGGCATAGAGATAAATTTTTCACTTAGCCATTTTTGGGGAAAAAAGGTACAAAGGAAAATTTTGGCCCACGGGCCCGATGAAGGAAGGGTACGGACTCGCGGGGCCAGTGAAGAATTTGCGACACTTAGCCTTTTTTGGCTAAAAAATCAAGGTCAAAATTTCATCCGCGAGCCCACAAAGGAGAGTGGAGAAAAATTGATTAAGGCCCCGTATCGAATTAGATGGTGCCACGTGTCCACATCAGTAGTGGAGGTCAGGCCGGCGGGGACTTTTGGAAAATTTTCCGAGGTGGGCAAATTGGGCAGAATTTTCTCCTGAGGCCCGCGGATCAACCATAGGGTGCCACATGTCATTGGAGGAGTGGGGTGCAGAGATTTTTTAGGAGATTTTCCCAATTTGAAAAAAGGGGGAAAAAGGTCAAATTTTGGCCCGTCAACCTGTTTTTTGCCCTAATTTACTCTGTTTTTCCCTAAATCTTCAAAGGGCCATATCTTTCGACCCAAAGCTCAGATTTTCACGATCCTTATATCATTGGAAATCTGTTGACATCATCTACATGATGGACCCATAAATTTTGAATTTTGATAGAGTTTGATGGTAAAAAACTGAAGAAATGTCTCTGCAACGGGAAAAAATGTAGAATTGACCACCAACCACCAAAATTGATGAAGTATGGCATCTATTTCTTCTCCAGTATGGCTGAATGCATCAAAAAATGGATTTTTTAGGGTTCCCTTGATGTTTTAATGAATCTTATTGGTGGTTGGAGATGTTGAATCAATTTTCCCACATTTTTTCACTTTTCTTCGTCCTGCTTCATCGTTAAAAGCCATTTTTGGCTCATTTTGTAATAGTTGGACCCTCCTGCTTCTGCAAGCTCTCTTTTCTTTCTTAGCAGGTAGATTTGTAGAATTTCAGACCTCCAATGGAAATTATAACTCATTTTTTCCTCTTTTCTAATGGAACGTATTGTATCAAACTTGGAAATGATAATGTATGTTCTGTGTTCGATTTTCAATCCTCTCATGCATTTATTATTGTCTTCTAATCTTTCATTACATTCTGGTAATTTGTGCATGTTTTGGTGTTGATTCTCCATGATCTGTGTCAAATTTTCAAAGCAATAAGTCCAGCACTCCTTTGGTGTATCACCATTTTGTTTTTGCTTAGTTTTGATTCCATTTCCATGTTTTCTCTCAACCTTGTCTCCTCGGTAGTTTTAGAGTAGGAATTATAATCAAAACCTCTACAAAAATTACATGCATACACCTAAAAAAATGAGTAAAAACCAACTTCCATCTATAGAGTTTTCCCCAATTACAAAGGTCCCGCACTTTGGGAAAACTCCATGTTGTGCATTCACATCGAATTGGCCATTTGGCTACAGTAGATATGAAGGTCGATTTGGGGTGCTGTGAATCTACACTAACAGTTTTGGCACGCCCGATGGGAGCAAGAGGTTTTCCACTTCATCTCATCAATTTGATGTGCTCTTAGTGAATATTTCATCCTTTGGAGGCACTTGAAAGCACATCTGGCGACTCCATCTGATCAACAACCCATCTTTGAAGTTGCAAACCTTATTTTTCTATTCATTTTCATTCATTTTCCATTTTATTTTTCCCTCCATCTCTTTCATTCATTTTTTATTCCATGAAGTTGTGCAATCATGACTTCATTTCCATCATGGAATTTTCATTTACAACAGCAAATAATTTTCCCACCACCAACATGTTTTTCAAATCCTCCAAATCAGAATTTTGGTCAAATTCAAAACCAATATGCATACCCATCTGAGCAATGCCAAAGTTAGTTTGGCTATGAAGCATGTCAAGCACAAGAGTATGCAGATTGTGAGGGCAATCAAGAAGAAGATGTGGATTTGCTAGAGAAGATCCAAAAGATGGAGGCAAACAAGGTGCAATCCAAGGCTCAAGCACAAATGAAAGCATTTGGAATCGGTTGTAGGGAACCTTGTCCATGGGTGGGACATTTTCCAAGGCATTATAGCCCGCAAGAGAAACTTGAATTCATTATTGCAATGCTTCCATTACCTACAAAGTGGAATGAAGGAATAGGGGTGTATGAGAGGAGTACTTAGCAACCTTGTCAACAAGTAAGCATGCCATCTCATGCTTTTTATTTTCCTCATTCCCAATTTTTTTTATCTCAATAGTGTCAAGTTTTAAACTCTCCATCTGTTGTCCCAAAATCTAATTCCATTTCATCCCCCACTAGTCTCCCATCCCATGTCAATTTCTCTACCCTTTTCCCTCTCAAATCCAATCCCCCTCTACAAGATCCAAAAGCAACACCTTCCCTACCCACCACTCTTCTTTCCTACCCAAGTCCATGTTGGGAAGAAAAAAATAAAAAAAATAGCCAAGGATAACATCAAACAAAGGAACCCAATAGAGAAGAAATGATATAAAATCTGAAGAGTTAGGTTGCTAAATTTGAGTTTTCAAAGGTTCCCTTGTTGGTTAAGCCTATGGAGGAGGATGAGGTCAATCCATAAGTGGTGGAAGCTCCAGATAAAACACAACCAAGGGAAGAAGGATATAATACTAATCCAAAAGAAGAGGAGTACATTTCAGATGTGGAGGAGGACCATACAATTTCAGAGGCTCCAAGTGTGGAGCAGGCCATAAAAGAACCTTCAGTTCTTCCTCCCAGTTCATCCCCTTAAGCTCTGATGTTGAGGAAGAGTTTGATCTTTCAAACTTCATGTTTGATGATGAGGGGAACCATGATGAGAAAATTTTAGATTCAAAGGACACTGTGGAGGAGGTTGAGCACCTGAAGCAGGATAGCAAGGAGGCAGATTATTTTTCTAACTTGGAGGATTGTCTTGATGGAGAGGAGCCCGAAGAGATAACATCATTTTCTCCTCCATCTTCATCCTTTCAAGCACATGATCTTGCTTCCATGGAGGAGAACATTCAAAAACAACAGCCTATACTTCATAACAGCCCTCTGGAACCAAGATTAGAAGATCTTGATCTTCCATGTTCTTCAAAGGAGGAGGAAGAGAAAAGCAAGGAGGATGTCATCATCCGTCTCACACCATCCACTCAAAAAGGTCCACAAGAAGACTTCATTCTTGGAGTTATATTTCAGAGAAATGGGCACATCCAAAGGATCAGAACATGCCCAATTAGGTAGTTGGCTTCATTAGAGCCAAAGGAGAATCCAAAACCAATCATGCCTACTTCAAGGCATGGGGATAAGCATCAAAGTACCAAGGGTCATCATCAACACCTCCAGATGTCTGATGCAAGTCAGCTTAATGAGGTATTTTCCATTAATGTTGATACCTTAATGGAGGGAGTAGAGAAACAATTTATAGTCATCCTTCCACTCCTAATAACAACCATGTTCAGCTCCAAATCATTTGCATCGCTGACAATTTTAAGGAAGGGAAGCTATTTTACACAACCAGTTGCAGGGTTTGTTTAGCTCACCTTTGCCTCCAATTAAAGTAGAGTAGGTAGGTTTCTCTTTTGAAAATGAACTGCTTGTGCACACTCTACATATCCCACTTGGGGTATGTATGATTTTCATGTTTGTACATAGTTTTTATGGTGCCACTTTTTCTCTTGAATAGTGCATTGTTTTGGCTTTTGGTCACAACCGGTTTCAGTTTCAATGGTTTTCCAAGAGGCTTAAAAGGGAAAGTTTTCAAATGAAGATCAGTTTTTAGGCTATCTATCATGACTCCATGCCCAATGGATGCTTCAAGGTATCTGGTCTTTTCATCTAGCAGGTAGATGACCCCTCTGAGTTGCTAGAATTGTTATCCAAAATGAGCCCATGCTTATTTCAGTTAACTCCTCCTCCTTTTCCTTTGCTAGTACTTAAAATGGATTTTTTGCCTGCTTCAGGAACTCAAATTTTTTTGGGTATGGCTTCATCAGATAGATAATGTTTCACCTTTCCAGAAAGGTAAAAAATTCATCCTAACTCCTTGTATTTTTTGAGTTATGGCTCGGTGGAGGTAATAGTTAAAATTTTTCCTTGGGTGGGTCCACAGAGCTAAGTTAGAAAATTTGCCAAGGAAATTGGTGGGTCCGCAAAGATAGGGAGAAAATTTAGGCACTTATCCCTTTTTGCAGAAAAAGGGCGTAAAGGTAATATTTGGCCCATGAGCCCGACAAAGGGAAGAAACAGACTCGCGAGGCTAGGGAGGAAATTGCGACACTTAGCCTTTTTTGGCTAAAAAAATCGAAGTCAAAAATCGGCCTGCGAACCTGCAAAGGAGAAAAGAAAATTTTGGGCCGCACCTCTACACCAAATTAGAAGGCACCATGTGTCATCGAGAGAGCGGGGTGCATATATTTTTTGGAAATTTTCCCAATTTAAAAACAAAGGGAAAAAGGAAGGTTTTCGGCCTGCAGATCATCCATAGGGCACCACGTGTCACACGGGATGATTGGGGCATTTGGGAGTTAAAGTTGGGAAATTCTCCCCAATTTAATTCCTTTTAGAAATAGAAAAAAGGTAAATATCGGCCCAGGAGGAATACATGTTGAATGTCCCTAGATTTTGATTTATTGCGCATACCGTAGAACTTTAGAGGGGCATAGTCTGATTGCGCACTAGAGCTCAGATTTTTGTCAATTGGAAGGACTACCTCCAAATAAGAATACAAGACCACCTGATTAAAATTAGAAAATACATGATGGAACTGCCTTGGGCCCAGGAATTTTTAAACTTCCTTTCGAAGCTGGTCAAGTTCCCCCTTGTGGGAGATACGAATCAATACAAATTATCTCTAAGAAAGCTATTGCAAAAATCATGATTTAGAAACCTGGTTACCAACCAATAGAGGCTAAATCATCAATGAAGTATGGAGTCACATTGTTTGGATCTGTTACTGAGTCAATGATACTTTCAGCGTATGGGCTTTTTCATGAATAAAACCAAACTGGACCTGAGGTTGTTCGGTGAGAAATAGGCGATGAGGAAGGTTTTGGTGGTTGAGCTTATAAATCTCAGTGCAGACATTTTTTGCTTTCTGGATAACCTTTGTTACCGCGGTTTGATAAAAGCTAGCCGGTTGGCTCATTTTTGACACCGGTAGGTTCAGTACTCCCTAGGTGCTTCTGCATAGCTCTATTTTCTTCCTTAGCAGGGTAGATTTGTAGAATTATTAAGACCTCCCGGATGGCTGAGGGGATTAGTGAGAGGACATTTTTTTCCTCAGAGTGTCACCAAATGGAACGTATCTAGGCAATACAAGGATGTATGGATGAATGATAAGTGTATGGTGCTGTGATCGATTTTCAATCCTCTCAATGCAGTTTATTATTGTCTATCTAATCCACAGGCTCATTGCAATGGTGCTTAGTAACATACTATGACACTGTTTACTGGTTTCCTGATGAATATCCAGGTTCCACGACTATGATGACGAAGACAGGGCTCAAAGTGAGAATGATATGACACTCCAAGATGGTGCTATCACCTGTTTTGTTTTTCGCTTGAGTGTCACTGGGCTCTGGTTATCCATGTTTTAGTCTCAACCCTGATCTCCTTCTCTGCAAACTCTTCTTGTTTCTAGCAATTGTGAATTAGAACCACTACAAGCAAATTGCATGCATACACCTTCAATAGAGGAGTCCTCCTCCAGCGATCAATCTGGAGAGTCCGATCCCCAATTTTGGTTAGAAGTCCCACACTTTACAGGTAAACCTCCATGTTATGCGGTTACACAACTGAATTGGTCATTTGTCTAGTAGCGGATCTGAGGGTCGATTCGGTCAAAGCGGTGCTGTGAATCTGGTAAAATAACCAGCTTTCCCCTTCTCTTCTGTTGAATGGATTAGTTGCGGAGCTCCATCAAGTCAGTTATGAGGTTGGAAAAAAATACGCATTGGAAAGATAAGGAGTAATCCTAGTACAATGGGTGTGGATGTGGATCAAGTCATAGGTCTTTAAAAAGGTTATGTTAACGCTTTTCAGACTCATTCTTACGATGAGGGATAGCTGACAATCCTAGGTGGCAGGTATGGCGATGTCCATTTAATGGAGTTATAAGGTAATTAATTAATAATTGTGTAAGGTTTAGATCCATCCCAGGTTATTTTGCGAAATGAGATGTTTTGCAGTCAGGGGGTCATAAGATACAAGTTTGGTTTCTAAAATAGCCTCTTGTTATCGTGTAGCTTGTCTTTGTTAAATCTGCACAGACAATAATACGAAGTTTGTTCTCCCGGCGGGCCAAGGGTATTATGTAATCGCATCTCAAAACTATCATGGCACATTTTTGGTAGCGTGACCTCATGGATCCCTTTGATAAAGTGTGAAATGGTGTTTAGACAATCGGTAAAATGGTGGGGTAGGTCCATAGGAAGCAGATTTCACTATTTCTACATTTAGTAGTAGCAAAAAAAAATTCATTGATGTGTTATTGAGAACTCCCTAAGCTCTCCCTCCAGTTTCAGGTCTTGAAGGTGCAAAATCATGTCTTATCCAGGAACAAAGTAGGTGATATAATCCTTTTATCTCAAGTCCCCCTTGGAAGTAGCTCCAGGGGATAGTAACGGGTAATGTGATCATGCATAACATTTTCCCTATTGTTCGGTATTTGTCATCACATGGTTGGTTTCCATTGAGATAAACGTCATGGCCTTTGTCTATCATGCCCCGCAAAGTTTGTCAACTGGATAAAGTCATATTCCGCCTCATTGCACTTACTAAAACATGAACATGTGAGCTCGATGGCAACAAAAAGCTAAATGATAGAAAGTGGATAAAAAGGGAAATGCATCATTAAGGTAGAGTGAGGTATTGAAATGGTGCTAAAGGCCTTCAGAAGGTCATTTTTTAGCAAAATGGTTGGGTGTAAGCCTAATGGGTCATAACTCAAATAAGGAAATGTAAAGTCCATGAAGATCATGGAAGCAATAGTGTTTCTAAACACTCATTCAGCCAACCCGATGGTATGGGTGTGCATCACGGATAAGGAGGATATTGTGTTCAGGGATCCAGAATTCATCATATTGGAGCATTCCATTGGATCAAGTCAGTAAGATCAAGTTGGGTTCTTCATCATTGACAAATGATTTGGTTGCGGCCTTGGGGCGGGCCGGGTTACTTGGTTGCGGGCCGTCTCTCTCTCTCAATCGATGTTAAAAAAAGGGTTTTCAAGTTAGGGATGCAATTTTCCAGGCGATGTCCTGTAATGAAAGGGTGAGTAGTAAATAAGGGCATAAATTATGTTTCAAGAGTTGGGATAAAGTCACCGGTGTCGATTTTCTATAACAGATATCGGTTACTTGACCGATACCGGTTCCTTAGGGCACAGTTGTAACCGATATCGGTTATAGCTCAAATAACTATACACCCATGTCTACAGCCTCTCGGAAGGTCACAAGGTCACTTTGAGACCACAATTTGAACCTGTCCCCAAGTTGAGTGTTGAGACCTTGCGAGCATTTTTCGGTTGAGGTAGTGCTATCTGAGTGGAAAAGGTCATTTCCTCTATTTGTCTCTAATGAGTAAGAGGCAGTACTCCTGAGTGGTGGAGGACCCAGCAGAGGAGAGGTAGAGCTAATGGCACAGCCAAGAGGAGCTAGGAGAAAGAAGGACTAAATGAAGTACCACTATCCATCCCACCAGGATGACGTAGTCACCGTAAAAGTAGGGATCGAACACTATCATTGTGTCTAAGTTGATAATGATAAGCTGGAATGTGTGAAAGGAGGCTAGGCATGTAAGGTAGCACAACAAAATATGCATTCAACAGATTGTTCTCAATGAACACAACTAAATATGGAACTGCAAGGGTACCTGATAGGTAGCACAACCAGGCACAAAATGGCAGGGTGAAAAGGAAATAAGAAGGAATGCAAACACGTTAGGTATATAGGGAGAAATAGTCACAAAACAATACATTCTGGGGGCCGCTTCGGGTAAATCGGCACAGCTAACTATTACAATGACCGAAGGAGGCCAATATCCGACATGGCATCGGATCACAAAGTTTTGGGACAGGTCGAGTTTGTGGGTGCAACGGTGGCAAAATACAAAAAGTTGACCGGTGTCCTTAGCAAAGATGCATAAGGATCCAGTTATGTGTCCAACGGTAACAAATCCCTATCCAGGATTTCTCATACATTTATTGATGAATCCATGGAGGAAGAAGTGGAAAAGGAGGGAAAAGTTCTTGTTGGGGCTGGTGTGTTGTGTTGTTTATTGTTAGTTATGATTGGGTTTTTGTGTTTTGGGTAGGAAGATGGAGGGGGATAGTGTAGAAGATAGGTGGGTGGAGGTGTGTGTTATAGAATTGGGTGGGGATAAAAAAAGGTGGTATAGAGGGTTAAAGTAGTTGTTGTGATAAAGAGTAGAGCTAATGCAGTTAGGTGGTTTTGCAGGCACGTCAGCAGTTGACGATGCGGGAATAGGATGCCCCCATTCTTTTAGGACGGATGTGGCCACATGTGTCTAGCAGCGAAGTGGGGGCATTATGCGAGAGGTGGGACTCGGCAGAGTCTAATGGTATAGGGGCGATCGATAGGGATCATAACTCTGATGGTTGCCCTCATCGAGAGATGGGATCCGGTGACCAATGTGTTCCATCTCCTGACTGGAGAGATGACCATTACATTGGAGGATGTGTATCGCATCCTTAGATTACTGATTGATGGAGAGGCAGTCTTCCAGGTGGACACAGAGACAGCCATGGACAGCATCTTACAGGTATTCAGGGATGCAGCCGCGCTATTGACTTATCACAGCGCGAGCATCGCCTATGGAGATATGTACCGTGCCCACCGACATGAGACACGGCTTGCCGTGTTGATGATGATCGGCATCACATGCTTCGCCCTCCCGAACTCAGAGGGAGGCCGCTTTCCATGGGCGCTGATGGGGGTTTTACACGAGATGGTTGAGGAGCAGACATGTTATGCATGGGCACCAGTATACCTAGTGCAGTTATACTGAGAGTTGTGGGGCTATCGCCGGATGAGGTGATTCAGGATTTGCTCTATGTTTTTGTTACACTGCTGGGCATATGAGCATATCATATGCATTCGACCAGTAGGGCTGCCCCAGCAGCCAGGGCCACAAGTGATTTATAGATATGGCTTTCAGAGGCGGTTGGGGGTCGTGGGCCAGCCACAAGCAGTTCTCGCCGGATGAGATGTAGCATATTACCAGCATGTATTAGAGGGCTTGACAGCTTTAGATATTGTATGGAGACCTTACAGAGGTCATCAGCCCCGCGGAGGAGCCCGATCACAGTTACGGTGGATCCAGTATACATTCTGGATAGCGGGACAGGAGGCCGGGAGAGTATGAGTGGATACCCCTGGAGAGGGTACGATGATAGCTGGGGCTACGAAAAGATGAGCCACCTCCCTTCCCTCAGTACCGGAGGGATGATGTAGAGGCTCCACTACCTGCACCACAGCCTATGGACCCAGATTGGGTAGCCAAGTGGCAGGCAGATGATACAGTGGATGATGCTGGGTGTACAAGATCATTTTTGGTATGGTGGGTAGGGGAGAGAGCCACGAGGAGAGCACATCCCGCATAGCCAAACTTAGCAGCTGTTAGAGAAGAGAGGGACCAGCTCAGAGGATAGGTACAGTTGTTACAGGGGTAGCTTGCTGCCGCACAGGCACAGATAGGTGTCCTACAGGGGCAGTTAGCCCAGGCACAGGTACAGGCCCAACCACAGGCACCACCACAGGTACAGGTACCGCCACAGGCACCACCACAGGTACAGGTACCACCACAGGCACCAGCATAGGCACAGGTACAGGCACCACCACCGACGGAGCCACAAGCACCGCCATAGGCACAGGGTGTACTGGTAGGATAGGGGCCATTGGTATTAGGAGTCGGGGGACCAGCCCCAGCAGCTTTGGTGGCACGGGCCCGGTATATGGAGGTGAGAGTGGAGGCCCGGTACTATCAGGACATCCTTGATGGTACCGGGGCTGACTATCAGCCGTATGCGGCACATAGAGTGGAGACCTCGCGTAGCCAGAGATCCCAGGGTGGTGCAGCCACAGCCGGTGGGTCTGTTATAGGGAGGAGATGAGAGGCAGCACAGGGACCCGCAGGGAGACAGGCAGAGGGTGGTGGGGAGAGCTGAGGGATCCCTGGGTCAGAGAGAGATGTTTTGTTTGTAGATGGATATTAGATAGAGGCACCGGTCTACGAACCGGCTATGTATAGAGAGGCCTGCGTGCCCACATATGATTCTTTCATTTATTTATTCATTTATTGTATATACCAGCCTGCGAGCCGAGTACAGGTTGTACCGTTGATACCGGCCTGCGAGCCGAGTATATTTTTGATATGAGAGACCGAGGCCTATATTTTTGTGAGCCGAGAGCCGAGTCGATATTTTGATAGTTGTTGAGGCCTGCGTGCCGGCTTTGTATTATTATGAGATCACAGAGGCCCCTATGTAGGGAAAGTTGTATATTTGAAACCTTTAGTATATATATATGATGATTTTGACCCACATGGTGTATATGAAATGGTGTTGATGTCTTTTGTTGATGGCTTTTTGAAATGGAATGTATGATGAGTTTGATCCACATGGTTTATATATTGATGGTGTTGATGTCTTTTGTTGATGGGATGTATGTATATATAGATGATGAGTTTAATTGACATGTTGTGTTTATGAAATGTTGGATGTGTTTTGTCGCTGGTTTGTGAAATTGAACGTATGTAGCTGCTGAATTGGATCCAAATGGTGTATAGATTGATGGTTTTTGATATCGTTTGTTGATGGCTTGGTTGTTTTTCTAATATGGATAGATGATGTTGATGAAATTGTGATGAGATATGGATTTAATGAAAAATTATAGATAATGGTGTTGTTTATGCAGGAAAAAGGGACGGGCGCCACAAAAATTTGCAAAAATGAAGAAACGGCTTAGGTTTAAGCAACAAGGGGGTACATGACCGATATCGGTTATCTAACCGATGTCGGTATCTATATGACCGATATCGGTTATGTAACCGATATCGGTTATGCAAGAATTATTTTCCTAAAAATAGAACTGCTTGGTTGGCAACTTAAGTTCTTATTTTTAGCATTCTTATTTTTAGAGTCATGCAACAAGTTAAATATGTGAATGCGACGCTGTTTGACGACTGCTACAGGTAATTGCATGAAATAATTTGAGTGATAAGGAGGAAAGAGACAGGTGAAGTGAGCGTGGGCTGAGATTCAGAAGGTAGAAAGACAAGTTATATTTGAAGAGGGTAGTGAACATGGCTGAACGAGGAGAAGCATCCAGCAGGCAGGGACAAGGGGGAAGACATGTTCCGCCCCAAGCTGCTGCATCCTGAGAGGTAAACTGTTTGGTTGTAATTTGATTCTTGCATGTTTTGTGAATAGGATGAGAGAAGTGTAAGTGGGTAAAGATGAGAAAGAAAAGGTGATAGGCAAGGGTTGGGGATGGGGTGAGTGCTATGGGGTAGGTAAACAGGGTGGTCACGTATGTTTTTAGGTATAAATAGGAGTAAACGGGCAAAATTATCGTAGGTGTATGTTTTAAGCAGGGTAGGTATATTTTTTTACAGTGACCGGTATCATTTAGAGATAACTGGTATCGGTTAGCAAACCGGTATCAGGTTATTCATAACCGATATCAGTCACTGTAAGAGTTTCCAGAACTTGAGAAAAAAACCTGTAGAGATTTGTTCTTTTGAATAATTATGTTTCGTTTTGATGTATGCAGGCAGAAGCAGGGTTAAGGATGAATGATACTTGTGCCAGCATTGTTGTCACGAATCCAAGCGGATGTAACACCAGATGAATGGGCATTGATAAATCGTTTGGGGTTAAGTGGAATCTGCTATTATTCAAGAATCGCGCGTAACCATGCTATGTTGTAGGCATTGATTGAGAGATGGAATCCAGAAAAGAATACCTTCTATCTGCCAACAGGGGAGATGACAGTGACTTTGGAAGATGTGTTCCGTATTTTGAGACTCCCAATGATAGGAAAAAAAGTGTATCAGGCGTTGCCTAGCGCGGGGTGGGCAGCGATAACAATAGTATTTGGGTCAGCTGCATGAGATTTGACATAGCGAGGTTTATCATTTACGTATGGTACAATGTATGCAACACACCCTGAGGAAACAAGGTTGGCCGTGCTATTAATGATAGCGGTGGGGTATTATGCATTGCCGAGGGCAGAAGGGTGAAGATTTTGAAAAGCGTTGATGAGTGTTATTTGGGAAATGATAGAAATGAGCGTGACTTTCGCATGGGCACCCGCATATCTGGCAGAGTTATATAGGGGTCTATGGGCCTGCAAGCGAAAACACAGGACGACACTGGATTGTTCGTACTTATTACATTGTTGGGCCTATGAGCATATTGTTTGTGTGCGTCCAATAGGCCGACCCATCGAGTCGGGAGAGGCAGGAGTGCAAAGGTTGGGATTCAGACGATGGGTCCAGACAGAACAAGAAGTGAGATCCCAGGCCGTGATAGATGACATCGAGTATTATAGACAGGTATGGGAGATGGTGACGATTGCGGATATTTGTTGGAGGCCTTACGGGAACTATATGGTGACAGAGCACATAGCTGAGGAGTTGAGGGGTGTAGAGCGATTGAGATGGATCGCAGGGCACAGGCCGGGTGAGTACGAGAGGATTCCTCTAGATCGCGTGCGGCGACAATTTGGGTTCGTTCAGATATACCGATGGCTTATAGACCATACATGAGGATCGACACCGAGGCATCATTCTCACCTCCCCGGCCTACACCTCCAGAAGGGCCAGAAGAGATAGCATACCGATCGTAGGGTAATGGATGCGGGAACGACAGAGGCCTATAGAGTATGGTGGGTAGCAGAGCTGCGAGGTGCACGTGAGCACCCAGACATAGCTGTGATTACAGCGGAGAGAGATCGTCTGTACAGGAGTTGGTTCACCAGCTTCAAACATAGGTGAATGAGATAATGGGATTGTTAGAGGTTTCACAGTTACGAGTGGAGAGACTGGAGGCAAGATTCCTCCACGCGAGAGGACGTATTCGTATGTTACAGGAGATGTTGGCGGATCAATGGGAGGAACCAATGGTAGTGGCACCTTTGAGGATGGAGAGGCCAACTGAGGGGCACCGACGATCACGATCACCACCTGATTCGGGAGGAGGTGCAAGGGTCTAAGTGAATTTCATAGGAATATAAGAATAAATAAGGATGCCGACCTGTGAGTTGATGATAGAGAAGATGTATTTGTTTAACATCTAAAATAAAACTAAATATGTATGTGGTTTTGAGTGATGATAATAATAAGAATGGTTGTGTTTTTAAATGTTGTTTTTGTTTTGTTTGAAAAAGGATAAATATGAATGTTGGCAAATAGAAATACACAAAAAATATTTATATTTACAACACATGATAGGGTATGGTAGGGGATGGTCGAGCTAACCTTGGGAGACTCCATGTCTCCTAAGTGCTGCCTACATAGCCCATTGCACAAAGCAAGGAGGGGCCTCAGACCGATGTAGTTCTCCCTTAGGACCAGGGAGAGGTGAATTCAGGCAATTTAGGTATGGTTAGGCAATTTGTTGGTTGGTAAAAATATTGATATTGATATTGGTAGGGTAATGTTGTTGGTGTTGGTAATGAATTGGTGATTTTGGAATAGGTATAAGTGACGTGAAAGTTAGCCTACCCAAGTGGTAGGGAACCATGTCCTGATTAAGATCAACACATAATCCTAGATTCGAGTCAAAGAGGAAAGAGTGCTCCGTAGGTGAAAAGAGCTAAACAAACCATAGAATAACGTAGAATGAGCTTGAACCCCTAGGTACCGTGCATAGACGAGAAGTCAATAGGTGAAAAGAGTTGTATGATCACAATATATCGGGTGTACGTCACGTCCCTTGAGCTGTGTTGTTTTAACAAATGGTGAGGTGAAGTGGATGGTGTAGCTGAGACACAGAGAACTTGTTATAAAGTGAGTATTCTGACCGAAAGAGAACCTAACCCAAATAGACAAGTCCATGACTCAAAAGTTCTTTTGAATGTGGCTTTTATTTTGCTGAATATAGACTGATCGATGCGGGAAGTCTACAAGGGATATTTTTTTGTTTTATTCTTGAGGTCTTCACGAAGCTGATCAATGTGAGAAGCTTCTGATAAAGGCTGACTGTGTATAGCTGTCCTTCAAGGGAGCAGTCTATTTATAGTAGCAGATGCGGTTTTAGTGCATAGCTGTCCTTCGGGGGAGTAGTCTATATATAATTTAGAGAGCTAGATGTCCTTTTGGCGTAAAGCATCTAGTTTGGTAGGAAGTTTGACTCAAGAAAATCCCATAAGCATATAATTAAGAATGTGTCATTTTAATACTTTGAAGTCATGGACTAGACTAAAAAGGGGAAGGCATCTTTAAGGGGAGGTGAGAATCAAACTATGTGAGCTTGATTTTATTTTGAGATGTAGGAAACAACGTGTATGTGGTGGTAAAATGAGCTCAAGGGACGAGCGGTAGGTAGATAAGAAGTGATATAACACTAAATTCAACAGTAGAATGGTCGAAGATGCAAGGCATTAAGGGGTTCAGGCTCAGGTTTACCATTAAGCGAAGCTAAATGATAAGTGCCTGATCCATAAGTGTGAGTGATTATGTAAGGCCCAATCCAATTGGGAGCAAATTTTCCACATTTGCTCTTTTCTAGTTTGGTTACATGTTGATTCTCTTTGAGGACAAGATCACCAACCTTAAAGGTACGCTCATGAAGTCGTTTATCATAAGCACGCTTGATGCATTTTTGGTAGATTTGAAGGTGGTCAAGAGCCGTAAGACGACGCTCATCAAGAAGCTCTAATTGGGCTAACCGCTCTTGGCGGAAATCATCGTTGGTGAGAATATCCTGAAGAGATATTCTGAGGGAGGGTATTTGTATTTCGAGAGGCAAGACCACCTCGGTACCATATACCAAAGAAAATGGTGTGGCATTAGTGGAGGTATGAATGCTAGTACGATAAGCCCAAAGGGCAAAGGGAATGTGATCATGCCAATTTCTTCCAGAATCATTAACAACTTTCATGAGGATTTTGGTCAGGGTTTTATTAGAAGATTCGGCTTGTCCATTCGCTTGTGGATAGTAGGGTGATGAGAAGCTAAGTTTGATACCAAAGTTGTCACAAAGGTCTTGCAACAACTTATTTTTGAAATATTTTCCATTATCTGTTATCAGGCGATGAGGAACACCAAAACGACAGATAATGTGGTGGTTAATGAACTCTACAATTTTTTCTTTTTTAGTTGAAATGAGTGGAATAGCCTCCACCCATTTTGTGTAATATTCGGTTGCTGTGATTATCCATCGGTGACGTTGTGAAGAGGGCGGATGAATCTCACCAATAAGGTCTAAACCCCATTGTGAGAAAGGCCAAAGATCTCGTGCGACCTGTAGCGGATGGCTAGGAGTATGTTGAAGGTTGGCATGTTGTTGACACATAACACAACGCTTAACATATTCGTAGCAGTCATTATTGAGAGTAGGCCAATAATAACCTAGGCGAAGGATTCGTTTGGCCATGGCAAGGCCGCTAAAATGTCCACCACAAATACCGTCATGGACCTGTTGGATGGTATAGGTGATCTCCACGCCGGTTAGACATCGAAGGAGGATACCATCAAAGCCACGTTTATAAAGGAGTCCCCCCATGACGACATAACGAGAAACACGTTTAAGAAAAGCACGTTTTTCCGGTACTAGTTAGGTCAGGTGGGAGAACAGAGGTTGTAAGGTAGTCATGAAATTTGTGGTACCAGGTATCCTGTGAATTAGCAGACACATTATTTATCATACAAACAACCGGGGCTGAGTAAGATGGGGCAAAGAGTTGTTGGACCAAGATGAATATGTCAGAGTCAGTTGGTGAGGCAGGAATTTGCGAGGCTAAGCAAGCCATAGTATCCGCAAATTTGTTAGTGGAGCGGGGAATGGTCTGGATAGAATAACGAGTAAATGAGGTCAAAAGTGAATCCACGTAATGTTTGTACTTTTGAAGTTCCTCATTTTTACATTGGTAGATGCCCATAACTTGATTGACTACCAATTGAGAGTCACCAAAAATATTAATAGATTTGACACCTAAGTGTAACGCAACCTGGAGACCCAAAACAAGGGCCTCGTATTCCGCTGTATTATTAGTGCAGGGGAAATCAAGCCGGAATGAAAGAGGCATAGGCTCAGCATCAAGAGGAATGAGAACAACGCCGGCCCCTCCACCGCACTGGCATTTGGATCCATCAAAGAAGAGGGTCATTAGATACGACTCTTCCCTGAGTGAAAGAGTGGCGATGAGTTCGTCGGGGAAATTAAAATTGGTAAATTGTTCCCCAGGTAAAGGGGCCTCGACAAGTTGGTCCGCAATAGTTTGTCCTTTGATTGACTTCTGTTGTACAAACTCAAGGTCGAGGTCAACGAGGAGCATAAGCCATCGGGCGATGTGTTGGTTTAGATGTGGTTTCGCGTACATATAATGAATGGGGTTTGTGTTGGTAATGACAAAAGTTTTGTGATTCAGGAGGTAATGTCGAAGTTTGGTGGCTACGAATGATAGGGCTAGGCACAATTTTTCTACATGTGTATACCTAGTCTCGTAATCCACGAGAGTATGACTTATATAATAAATGGCTTGTTCTCGACATGCCGAGTCCCGATGTGTGAGCATGGCTCCTATAGCATGGTCAGTGGCAGAAAGGTAAAGGTAGAAAGGGCGATCATCCTGAGGTGGAATAAGCACGGGTGGCTGCAAGAGATAGGCTTTGAGAGCTTCAAAGGCTTGGTGACACTCTTCGCTCCATTGAAAGGCAATGTCCTTTTTAAGAAGGTGATGGAAAGGTTGACATCGATCCGAGAGTTGGGAGATGAAACGCCGGATGGATTGAAGTTTACCCTGCAAACTACGCAATTGTTTGAGGTTTTTGGGTGGGGGCATTTCTAGGATAGCTTTGACTTTAGATGGATCGACCTCAATGCCACACAAAGAGACGATAAAGCCAAGAATTTTTCCTGAAAGAACACCAAAGACACATTTCTTTGGTTGAAGCCGGACCGAATATTGTAATAGGTGATCGAAAATAATGGTTAAAACATCGAGATGTTCACTGCGATGTTTAGATTTGCCAAGAAGATCATCGACATAATCCTCAAGGATAGTGTGCATAATGTCATGAAAAATGTAAGTCATAGCCCGCTGATAGGTCGCACCAGCATTCTTAAGGCCAAATGGCATGACACGATAACAGAAGGTTCCCCAAGGAGTTATGAAGGCAGTTTTATGTTGATCGGAAGGGGCAACAAAATTTTGGTTGTATCCTGAAAAGCCATCCATGAGAGAGAGCATCTCATGGCCCGCAGTGAGATCAACAAGTTGATCAATACTTAGGAGGGGGAATTCATCCTTGGGGCAAGTGAGGTTAAGATCTCAGAAATCCATGCATATCCGAAGTCCCCCCGTCACTTTAGTGACAGGTACGATGTTAGAAATCCATTGAGGATAGTCAATAGGCAGGATGAAGGAAACAGAAAGGAGTCGTTGAAGCTCTTCTTTGACCAAGAGGGCAATGCGTGGATGCATTTTTCTCAGTTTCTGTTTAATTGGCTTGGAATCGGGTTTCAGGGTAATGTTATGGACAGCAATGGCAGGATCAATTCCTGGCATGTCAGCGTAGGACCAAGCGAAAGCTTGGTTGCGGGTACGGAGAAAGGTAGTAAAGGTGGCTTGTTCTGATGTGTTAAGGGATTGTCCGATCTTCACAACGTGAGGATCCTCCTCTGTGTGGATGTTGATTTCTATAGTCGACTCATTCAACATGGTTTGAGTTTCAGATGGTAAGGTGCGTTGAATATAAGAGTCATCCACACCAAGATAAGTGAGGATGGAGTCATCATCCTGGCACTCAACAACATTAATTGAAGGCGAATCCTCTTCGATCATGTCTGGATACAGAAGGGGAAGAGAAGATGGGTCCTCATTATTGTGTTGATAAGTGAGAGGACCTAGGGAGATAGCATTTATGAAAAAAAAAGTTAGGAGGGATAGATTCAGGGTCTATCGACTCTGTGGGTGATGATGGCAAAATGGGTGATGATGGTTTGGTAGGGGTGACATCGTCATCTTCCAGGATACAACTGACACGAGGTTTCTCTGGTGTAAGTGTTTCAGGAAAACTGAGACCACTACGATCATTGTGTTTGCGTGTAGTCACGGGAATGAGTGTATGTCGGCCTTGTTCATAAAGACCAAAACCAAAGCCTTTCCAAGCACAGTGAGTCAAAAAGGTGAGGGTGAAACAACGATTTGTCAAGTATTGAAAATCGGATTAGAAGGGAACCACACCAAGAGGAGGTTCAGGGGTAACGGAGGATGTGTCAACACCCCCATACGTTAGGTTGGTGCGGCAATGGGGTGGTCCGTAAGAGATTACGTCCCCCACGCGACGGTCGTAGGTAGGATGTGCATGTAACTATCCGTACTCCTGCGGGGTATGGAAAGAGCTAACGTTATATAGGCGGTACTCCCCCAGCGTAAGGCGTTGAAAAACATCTACTAAGGGGTCGGAGGTTGGGATGTTATCTGCGGGAAAGGAAGTGGTATTTGTGACGGCGGTTTCATTGGTTGAAGGTGTAGGTGCAGTTGAAGTGGATGGTTGGGTTGGATGAATGGGTGTCTTGACTGGTACAAGCACATCATTAGGGCAATACAACATATTGCAGGTTTTGAAGGGGGGAGGATCAGCTTTTACGGTGTAGGACTTCCCCTCGTACTCAAATTTTATGCATCTATGTAAGGTGGAAGGAACGCATCCCATAGCCCGGATCCAAGGGCGGCCTAACAACATATTGTATTGGAACTCTCCCTCAAGGACATAGAAGAGTTCAGGTAAAGTGCGTGGCCCTACACGAATGTTAAGGATCACGGTGCCTAAGGTAGAAGTAATAGCATCATTGAATGACTACAACATGATGGGGTTGGCACACATGCAACTAGAAGGGATATTCATTTGTTGGAAGGCTTTTGAAGAGATGATGTTTAGGCTAGCACCCCCGTCAATCATAACACGACATACCCGAATGTCCCGGACATAAGCTGAGATGAAAAGAGCAGGGTCAGGATCTTCAGCACCAAAGTCGATAATTTCGTCTTCAGAGAAACTGACAGCAGCGGCTTGCTGTACAGAGACAGAAGTGGTTGGGGAGATAGATTGTTTGGTGAGTGAAGCAACGTGATTGGGTGTTAGAATAGAGGTAACAGGAAAGGTTTCATTAGGTAAGACCTCTATCCCTTGAAGGATTTCAACGAGAGCTTGTCGATGAGATTCAGAAGTCTGAATGAGATCATACAGTGTCATTTTTACAGGTGATTGGTGAAGCTGTTTGATCATGGTTCGGTGGGCAATTCCATTAGAGACGGGATAGGCGGGTCCGCGAATAACTACTTTAGGTGGTGGTGCCATCGGGATGGTGGACGGAGAAAGAGATGCCGCAGCTATGTTTTCTTTCACTTTCCCATTGTTTTTTCTGTCCTCGAGTAGCAACACTAATCATATTGATCTCGTGAATACGAGAGGAGGAAGACGGTAGGGATAGGTCATGGTCTTCGAGAGGTGGGGCTGTAATAATGATAGATCTTGGTGAGGCAGGGACAGGTGGTATAGGAGAGGGAATTGAAGCTAAAGGTCTCTCTCTTCGTAAGTTATCTTTCTTAACTTTTCTATCTGAGAGAGGTGACTGACGAAGTATAGCTTTCAACGCTTTGCATCCCTCTACGTCATGTCCTGGGTGTGCGGTGGTAAGCACAGATTTTAGACTCATCGTAACCTATAGGTCGAGGTTTAGATGGATCATAAGGTCTAAGTGGGGGTAGGGAAATGGTCGCATTCTCTACCAACATAGCAAGGATTTTGGTGTAAGACCCTTTGAGTGGGTCAAAGTCAGAGGAAGAGGAGGCTATTGACTGGGTCGATTCTGGTGATGACATGGTATGGTTGGTTTGTATGGGTGGTGGTTTAGCCAAGGAGTTTTGATAATGGGTTTTAACTAAACATGGCTTCTTTGACGTAGAAGCTATGTTTAGCTGGTTGGATGATGAGGCCACAGATGATGTGGTATCAGAAAACAACCACGGAGAAATAGGAGTGACAGAAAACAAATCTTTTGATGATGGAATTTTTTTAAGGTTGATAGGTGGACAGGATACACGGGGTGACGGTGTTGTTATACCCTTGGATTTCTGTATGGGTGCAGAAGGTGTAGGTCGCTTTAAAGAAAATGCATGAGGTATGATATATTGATGCAGGGTAGAAGGATGGGGTCCCAATATGGAAGGTACATGTGATGACGAGGGTTTTAGATGTGATAGCGGCATAGATTGAGGAGATTGAGTCTGTCTCCTAATGGGATGGACGGCTTTATTTTTAGATAAATCAAGCCACTTAGGTGGGTGTGTTAGACTGGGTATTGGTGGGGTCCCAAGCGTAGGGGAAGATTTGGTTAGGTTAATAGAATTCGATGAGGTATTTGGTAGAGATGAGGGCGGTGAAGATGAGGACATAGGCATTTTAAGCTTCTGTAAACACTTCAGGTATATAGTAGAGGCATCTGGATCGGTCATCTGCATTTGAGTAGAATATGGCATACTCAAACATTCCCATAGGACCTGTCTATCTTCTGGGGAATGACAGTCCTCACATGTGAGTAGGAAATTTTGTATGGAAGAAAGGTGGGTTGTGATTTCGGTCCACTGTGGGTGTGATACAGGGGGTAGATGAGGCACTGTATCAATTTGCGTTAAGAGGTCAACCGGTTGCTGAAAAGATTTAGGCGATGAAGAACTAATAGGTAGTGTTGGTCGTCAAATAGGACTTTTTAGAGAGCAACAGACAGGGGACGAAAAGTCCCTCCTCTTTAATGGGAGAGGTTCCCTTATTCTGAAACAAACCTATTTATAAATATACAGAACGTCATGGTATGGTCAAACTTGGATATTACGAAAGTGTTTTCCACAAGGATTATCAGTTACACAAGGACTGAGGAAAAGGAATAAGAAGATGAGTAGAATAGCAACATTCAGAATTATAGATAGCAGAATAATTCTTCGTGTATGCGAAGCTTCAAAGGATTTAAGACAAGATCATTTGTATGAGATTAAATTTAAGACACAAAGTTCCATAAATAACCTCCTTCAGATTTATAAATCAAGGACACAAAGTTCCTTCTTGGTTATACAAGATCGCTGTACTTGCAAAACTGAACAGTATGCAATCAGAGAGACAAAACGAGTTAAGAACAAAAATGATCTTCACAATATTAAAGGAAAACATAGATATGACAAGAATCAGATAGACAAAGAATGAAAAGCCCTTTTGTATTGATTTCTTTAAGATATATTTACACTTTCAGTAAAAATTCCAAGTTCTTCCTCCCTCAAAAATGGCGTGGAAAGGCCATTATATAGCTTACAAGTCGGTTACTCTTTGTAACCGTTTCTTTTAACCAAGAATAGTTAAGTACCGCCAAATGCAATACCTTAACTAATTACAAAGAATACGAAAAGAAAGGAAAGAAGAGGAAAGGAAGGAGAAGGAGACAGGTGGCCGGCTACTGGGAGGGACCCACTGTCTTCAGAATCCGCTGCCTGAACTTCTTCAATGACTCAGCTATATCTCTGCCACGGGGAACTGATGTGTTGGTTGTAGACTGAGTCCAAAATCCCAGGCATTTCTCCATCTCTTTATCAAACTCGACGTGAGTATGATAGTCTTTGTTTGCTTCTTCAATGGCAGACTGAAGAGAACAAATTTCCTTTATCTTGTCCTTACAGATGGAGTCCTCCTTGAAAAGATTATCTTTGACAAAAGCTCTGAACTGAGCTTTGATTTCTTGCAAGGACAAGGGAATGCCAGAGTTTTCATCCTGAAGATGACAATGCATATCTTTGAACGCTGCAGCTGCCAATGTCTTGAAAGCTTCTCCCTTTTGCCAGTTATTCTTCATTTCACCTACAGCTTCTTCCAGGACTCTGATTTTCCACTCTACGCTGCAGACCCAAGATTTTGATAGATTGTCTTTGGCATCATCGAAAATCTTATTTGCCAGTAAGATATTCTCATCTGTCTGTCCCATGAGGCGAAGGTCTACAATACAACTGCCCCAGAGTTTAAGCTCTTTGTCCATAACCCCAATGGTAGAGGACAGTTTCTGTTGCAAATTATCTACCTTTCCATGTAGCTTAAAGGCTTCATCGATGAAGTTTAGCCCGGCAACAAGCATGTCATCTACCATGGCTTCAATAGCTCTACCATAGACAGAATACTTGTGCATATCTTTAATACCCTGCACTTCATCTTGACTTAGAGTTACAGGAGGAGGTAGAGCAGTCAAGGGAGTGGGATCCAAAAATTTGTCTTTAGATAGAAGAGACTTGATGAAACCTGTAAGAACTCGGGCTTGCTCTTCCAGCTGTTCGATAGTTTGCTGTCCTTTTTCCACTCTCCCAATAACTCTTGTGACTGTTTCCTGGAGGTTATGAATCTCGCCTTCAGGGGTAGATTCTCCCATTGGGATTCTCAGTAGCTCCAAGTCAGATACTTGCAAGTCCTGTTCTGATTTGTCCATTGCAGGTTTGGCAATCTCCAGGAATTGCTGACCTCGAGTATCAGATACTATTCTGGAGGTGGTTCTTGCTTTCTTGGCACGGGAAGGCGTGGTGCCCAACATGGCTGCAACAGCATCAAAATTTGGTCCCAAGTTTTGGGAGGATGGTTTTCTCTTCCTTTTGTCAACCAAGGGTTGCACCCATGCAAAAGAGGAAGAAGAATCTGCAGGCGAAGCAAGGGGACCAAGAGACAGGGAGCTCATGACACTCAGGGTCTGTGCAGCTGTTGACTCAAGCTGGGATGTGGAAGGAGCACTGGAGACAATGGCAGTAGAAGAATCAATAGTACCTGGAAGTTCAGTGCTCTGGACCTCCTTGTCTTTATCTGTTGGGTCCTCAAGAACATTTGTAGGAGTTGGCCTCTCACTTTCTTCACTTTCACTGAGGATGATGATGTTCTCTGGTCCGATAGGTAATTCTGCCTGTTTTCTCCTGAAGATCTCTTTCCACCGGTTCCTTCTTTACTTCCTTGAGCTTCTTCTTATATACCTGAGTGGATGGAGAAGGAGTAGATTCCACAGGTCCCTGAGCTACTGAGGCAGGAGGGGTTTTCTTTGGTGTTTCGGACCTTGGAACTGGTGCTTCTCTTATTGGTGTCGATTCATCCTTGGAGGAGGATTCTCCCGAGTGCCTCCTGAATTCTCAGACTTTCTTATTGAACCAAACCTTAGTCCTGACTAAGACAGGAGCAAGGATTTCAGTCAAATCATCCTTCTCTTTTCTGTTCCAATCCAGGTCCTCCAGAGGGGTGTGCTTGATCACATTTTCATACTCATAGGAGTATAGCTCAGAATTATCATCTTCGAGACCTTCAGGAACTTGGTACAGACCAAGTTCTTGAATCAATTGCAAGGAGAACCTGCCATAATGCCTTCTTCTGGCCTCAAAGTCGTCTACACAGTCAGCCCAGTAGTCTTCTGCCTCTGCCACATGGTGATAGGCTATCTTGATATTCTGTTCAATAAACTTCTTCAAGTCAAAGCAGGTTCTTGGCTTGAAGAAATGCACGGTGATAGGGACCAAAGTTCTTTCTATATTCCTGGGCATCCAGGGCTGTTTTACATGTGTAATTTCCCAGAGAGATGGGAAAGTGTAAGCCAGAAATCTTCTTGTCTCTGCAAGTTCTGTGCAACTTGTCCAGTTGCCTGCATATTTCGATCAAGGCCATCTTGTCATTGCAGAACATGGGAAGCCGCAGAGGAGTACTCTCATAACCAGCAAGCCTGATGTATGAGAATTTCTTGAATTGGATGAAGTAGGCCCCATACCGTGATATCAAGTTCATGGCTTCATCTGAAAACCTCCTGGCGGTGTCACCCTCGAGCAATCGGACCACGTACATAGTGAAAGCATCATTAACCCTTCTGAAATTACGGTTGCTGGTCTCCAAGGTAAACTGCGGGCAATAGGCATACACTGGGTTGCCTTTGTGGGCATCTATATATGAGAATCCAAACCATTGCCTTGATGCTGCCAGAGTATACATCAGATATGAAGTCATGAAAAACTTCTTTGTTTGCAACACGTTGGATAGCTGCTCCATCAGATTCATGCTGATGATCTCAGCCCAGTTGATATTTTGTGTACCCTCGCACACCATACTGATGAGCGGGCACATCCAGAAATGGAACTCGCTGGTGGAAGGCTGACCCGAGCCAGCAGTATTATGAAATCTGACAGTTCTTCGTTGAAGTCTGCTCGGATGAGGGTTTTGGTGAGGCGGGAAGCTCCCTTCCTAGGGTTTTTTAGCCAGGACTTCGCCATTCGTGCTCTGTACTTGTCCACTGTCTTGATCGAACATGGCTTGCGCTTGGGCTTGGGAAACAACTATGGAATTGTCCAATTCCGGGATCTTCAGAGCGGCAGCACTGGCGGCAGCGTCCAGCTTGGCAATGAGCTCCCCGTGTACGTTTGTCAATTCGCTCGAATCGGGGTCGAAGTGAGCTCCGCATGCAAGCACTGTATCAGCACACTGTACTGAAATTGGGAATCCTCCAGCGTACGCCAAACCACTGTCATGAATTGTCTGAGCCATTGGTGAGGGATTTGCATCTTCCATCCTTGCCCAAAAATCACTGAAATCGAGATGTCAGGCCTCGCTATCTCCAATGTTGCTTACAGCAGACTCGAGTGGAGAAATATGTTCTTGTCCTTGAAATTTGATCTTCATGTTGATAGTTTCAGGGGAACAAGGTTGCAAACTAGACTTGGAATGGAATTACAGAAGCAGAGGAACGTGCGTAAGTTGGCAAGTGGCAAGTTCGAAATTTGCTCTTGTTAGGGAGGGGAATTTTGAGTAGACAACAGCTGGCTCCTTTTGGGGATGACTTGGTG
The DNA here is from genome assembly GCA_019776745.2 of Taxus chinensis. Lineage (NCBI taxonomy): Eukaryota > Viridiplantae > Streptophyta > Pinopsida > Cupressales > Taxaceae > Taxus > Taxus chinensis. The sequence continues at coordinate 36,881,142 of CM034148.1, read as the reverse complement.
TAAATTCATAGAATGAGACAAGCGGCAAGAACTTACGATACACTCGGTGAAGCAGCCCAGTGCCTTATCCCTTGGGCAACGGAGTCCAACAAACCCAACCCACTACAGAGGGCAACCACACACAACCAGAAGGGACACACACCAGCAAGCAGGCACACGCCCACCACATGTACATAATATCCACAAGGGACTCCCTAGTCACCTAGGATCTGAACAACTTCAAATACTGCCCACTATAAGGAAGTGGGAGGGGAGAACCATCCATGTAATCAAGATAGAAAGAGTCCTTACCAGCAAAGTGTCTTATCTTGAAAGGTCCAAGCCAAAAAGAATCAAATTTTCCATGGCTGCCACGAGGTTCATGTCTTTTGTCCCATAACAGCACGGTATCACCAATTTGGAACTCTCTGGACCTAGCTTTCTTATCGAACAGAACCTTCACCTTCTGCTGGTGGGCAGATATTCTGTCAGCAACCTCCAATCTATCCTCGTTCAGTTTGTGCGGGTACATGATCCTTTTGTCCAGAGCATCACTGAAACTAGTGTCTTCAATGGCCTTCATCAGGTGCAAGGCTGGCAGTTCCACTGTCACTGGCAATTGAGCCTCTACTCCATACACTACTTGAAATGGGGACATTCCAATGGCTCTTTTAGGTGTGATCCTGTCTGCCCAAAGAGCATCATAAAGCTTCTTATGCCAGTTTCGCTGAGACTCATTGACCAACTTCCTTATGATAGTCACCAGATTTTTGTTGGTAGATTCTACTTGTCCATTCCCCTGGGGATAATAATCTGAAGAATGAGCTAGAGAGATGCCATACCCGTAGCAGAAATCCATTATCTCATTTGAGGAGAAGTTCGAAGCATTATCTGTTACAATCTTGTTGGGTACACCATACCTAACCAAGATGTTCTCTTTGATGAAGTTGCATACTACTTCAGAAGTGGTGTTCTTGACTGGAATAGCCTCCACCCATTTGGTGAAGTAGTCAGTAGCAGTTAGCACATGCGTGTGGCCCGCACTAGAAGCGGGATTCAGTGTACCAATGAAGTCTAGACCCCCATTGCTGGAATGGTTCCTCAATCACAACTGGCTTGAGAGGCAAAGCGGCCAGTTTGGGTCTTCCCACAAAGGTCTGACAGGCCTCGCATTTATCCACCCACTTGGACGTATCTCTGAACAAGGAAGGCCAGTAATATCCTCCCCGGAGTATCTTGTGAGCTGTGACTGTTGATGAATAGTGTCCTCCACATGCTTGATCATGAAAAGCTGAGAGCAACTTTCTCTGTTGTTCCTTATCAACATATTTCAGGAATCTCCCATCTAGGCCATGCTTGAACAAAGCATTCTCCCACAGTACATATTGCGCTGATCTCAATTTAACAGTCCTCTTTTCTTTGGCAGTTAAATGAGAGGGGCATTCCCCATAGGTAAGAAAATAGGTGATGTCAGGATACCATTCATCGACTGAACTAAGGAATAGAACAGTAAGGATGTCAACTTTCCCTTCCAGCAACTCATGTTGGGCTCCTTCAGCAATGAGCTCGCAAAGACCTTTTCCCCGAACCAGCTTGGTTGGCTTGATATCAAGGTCATACTCCTAGACCTTAGCCACCCAGTTTCCCCTCTTGGATCCAAATTCTTGTTGCGTGAGAATTGACTTTACAGTCGTATCTGGGACCAGCACCGTAGAGTGAGAGTTGAGGATATAGAAACGGAACTGCTTGACAGCTTTGACTACCGCAAAAGGCATGCTTCTCCATCATGGTGTACTTTAGCTCATGGTTCTTCAGGATATAGCTCATGAAGGCAATGGGTAGCTCATGTTTATCAGAATCTTCTTGGGTTAAGACAGCAGCCAGAGTACTATCTGTAGCGTAGCAATAGATAATGAAATCCTTGCTGAAATCGGGGCAGGCCAAAACTGGAGTTTTAGCAATAGCTTTCTGATACCCTCAAAGGATTCCTTTCCTTCAGAAGACCAACCAAATGCTTGCTTTCCTTTCATCATCTGAGAAATATCCAAAGTTAATTCAGTAAAATCAGGAATGAATCTTCTAGAAAATTGATCTTACCGAAAAAGGAATGTACGCCTTTTTTACTAGTAGGGAGAGGAATCTGTTGGATGGCTTGAACTCGTTCAGGATTGATTTTGATGCCGTCCTTTGAGACAATGTGTCCTAATAGCTTTCCCTCCGTAACACAGAAGACAGATTTTTTAGGGTTCAGGGAGATTCCATGCTCTCTACATCTCTGCAGAAGTATTTCCAGGTGATCGAAATGATCTGCTCTTGTCTTTGAAAACACTATCAGGTCATCAAGGTATATGACAATACATTTCCCTTTCAAGCTCCCAAAAGCCAGATCCATAGCTCTCTGGAAAGTGGCACCGGCATTAATCAGCCCAAAAGGCATTCTCTTGTAGGCGAAGGTACCCCAAGGAGTTGTGAAGGCTGTCTTATGTTGATCAGCAGTATCAACCTCTACCTGATTGTATCCAGAAAAACCATCAAGCATAGATAACATCTCAGAGCCTGTTACCGCTTGCAAAATCTGATCCATCATAGGCAGAGGGTAGTTATCTTTCAGAGAGGCCTGATTCAGGTTCCTGAAATCAACACAGATGCGGATCTCACCATTCTTCTTCCTAACAGGTACAATGTTTGCAATCCAAGTCGAATGGTGAATGGGAAAGATGATCTTAGCCTTCAGCAGTTTCTGAATCTCCTGAATATGG